>CAUJNA010003190.1:600642-768142 GCA_963377175.1 Effrenium voratum
TTTGTGTTTGTGTTTGTGTGGGTTTGTGTTTGTGTTTGTGTTTGTGTTTGTGTTTGTGTGTGTTTTTGTGTTTGTGTTTGCGTGTTGTTTGTTGTGTTTCTGTATTTGAGGGTCTCTATTTTGATGTGTCCCGCGGGCAGTCACATCAGAGCCGCAGATTCAGGGCCCCAAGTTTTGGGAGAACCGAGAAAATGGGCTTGCTGTTCCTTGCTTCTTGTTGAAGGCAAGACCAAGCAGAGGCAAGCAGCCCATTTGGAGGCCGACGCCTGGTGGTCGGAGGGCTGCTGGCGGCCGTAGCCTGGAGAGGGCGACGGGGAGTGACTGGCTTCCCTGCAGCTTAAATGGGCTTTCTGAACAGCCATTGGTTTTGTTTTCAAAAAACTCAACCCAATGGTTGTTTATGAAAACCCATGGAAGGGGTCCCCCAAAAGAGATTCCTCTACACATGCTGGCGTCTCTGGCCCTAAGTGAATCCGCAAGGAGCCAACGCTTCCTTTGGTTGAAATGCCGTTGTTTCCCCAAGCGTAGCACTGCTTGCCAGGATGGTACGTTGCCCTTCTTAAACTTTGGCGGAGAGGCGAAGCTCATCAAGTGTTGCATGCCTGATATGGGGTGTATGGCACCCTTCTGGGGTGTTTGTCAGACAGGCTGGGCGTCGCAGCAGAAACGGCATCTAGCCAAGAGTGCGGAAAAGACAGACAGATGCAGAGAAATCTCCAGGAGGTTGCGACAGCGATCCTGTTTGCCATCTTCTTGGCAGCACCACGAGCTTGTTGCCGGTGATGAGCGTGATCAAGTCCCCGTCTGAGTTGGCATTGCCATACAGTAATACATGATCGCAGGACACGTATGCATGGTTTTGTCCATGAGAAGATTTGAAGTTGAAAGTGCCGCGGTTGCACAGATTCGCGTTCTCAGGTTTGGATCCTGCAAAGGACAGACGGTTCTGTGAAATGACGCGCCATGGTTCAGATGGCAAGGCTTGTGCAAGGCATGATTTTGGCATCGGTTCAAGCCATGGAGGCATCATTCAAGCGGTAGCAAGGTGTTGGAAAGCTGTCATTTGGATGGACAGACACCTGTTTTACCCGCTGTGCAGCCAGTCAAGCGATGGCAGCTTTTGTTTGGTCAGAGCATGGGTCATTCAAGAACCCCTTAATGCAGCTTACTGCCAGGAACATCACTCCATGGCTCCATTGCGGCCGAAAGTTTCATTTGCGCGTGCTGCTGCTGTGCGTGGGCGACTTGAGCATAAGATGCACTAGTGTCACAACCTATTTGGGGCTCGTCACTAAGGACGTCCCCTTGCAGAATAGTGTAATTGATTTGCCTTTTATTCTCCACTCTCCAGGAGAAAAGGTGTCTAAAGTACAAGGTTGTTGCATGAGCGTTGAGTGGCTGAACTGAGGAAGGCCTACATCCACAAGGATGTTCGGGTGTTGCTGGCAACCACTCCGTACGACGACAAGTGCAGCGATGGTGGGCGACTTGATGCGCATGTGACAAACATGGGTGCCAACCAATCGCTGCAAGGCTGGACCTGTCCTTTCCTTTGTTCACATTCATTCAAGTGGGTGTCTCTTTTTTCGGGGACGCCCCCCAAAAAACAACAACACACATTTTCTGGTGTGAGCGTGCAGCCTGCATGTCCAATCTACAGCATTTAGCTCACGTCAAGGCCTGTGCCCACTCTAGCCGGGCCCACGTGTTTGATTTGTTGCTTTGTATGGAGACTCATCCTGTGCAAACCATGGCCCGCAGAACGTTGCTGGCAGAGGGGCCATCCCCAGATTTCGTTGAAAGACCCAAAGAGTTTGGCTGTAAAAGCAACATCTTGCCTTTAGTTTGCAGCCTTGCACGTCAGCCAGCAGGCTATGCTGAAGCTGAACAAAACTTGCCGCTGGAAGCACTGGGTGAGGACTTCGCAGACAAAATCTTTGAACAGGCGGGCGCATGTAGTCCAATGCTGCTAGGCTGGCAGCCTGTCAGGCTCTTTTTTTTTGGGGGGGGGTATTTATAGCTGCCCCCTCAGCTTGGCGATGTCCTTGGCCGCACGGTGCGCAACCTACGCGCTGCGGGCCGAAGGCACTTCTTCACACTTCCGACGCTTGGCTGGGAAGCTGGCGGGAACCTGAACGTCGGAAAGTGGCATTCCGTAGAAGAATAAGGGAAGAAGACTCTGATTTGCAAAGCCAATGGGAGCCAGCTTCCGCAAAAGCGCAGTACAGCGGTGTTGCTTGCTCTTGTCGTTCATTGTTTTGTCGCATGGCCAACCGAAGAGGCAGAGGTGGTACTACAAGCATGATGCCTGGCTAAGGAACTGCTGGGAGCTGTTTGGAGCGGATTTCCTAGTGACACGAGGCAGGGCCATGTGTTGCAGACACCCCTTCCCTCTGGAAGCGCACTTAAATCTCACGAGTCGAATTCCTTCAATTCTCACGAGTCAAATCTACTCGTTTCTCACGAGTTGTTTTTCGTGGTTTCTGCGGTATTTTGACGGCGGAGCTCCACAAAAAAAACTAAAAACCCTAAACCGTACAAACTCCCCAAAATCCAATACCGGAACACTGAAAGTCCTAAACCCTCAAGACTCTATTCCCCACAAACCCTAGACCTAACCTTGAAAAAAACCTAAACTCTACCCCTAAACTTAAACCCTAAACATTGTTTTCCTAAACCCTAAAAACTCTAGCCCCAAACCTACACCCTGAAAACCCCAAACCCTAAAAATCCCGAAGCCTAAGCCCAGAAACCCGCTACACCCTCAAAGCCCTTAGAACTTCTAATTTCTGAAAACCTCTAAACTCTAAAACTTTAAACCCTACAACCCTAAACTCTAAATAATCCATTCCGCAAACACCCGAAACCTAGACCCTAAAAGCCCTAAACACTAAACCTTAGAAACCCTTAACCCTAAACTCAACCCCTAAATGCCCGAAACCTAAACCGTAAAAACAAGAACCTAACCCCTAAAAACCCTAAACGCTTTATACCCCTAAAAACCTTCAACCTAAACCAAAACAACCTAAATCATGGAAACGGCAAACCCATGCAAACCCGAACCTTAAACTCTATCAACACGAAAACCTAAACCCTAAAGCCCGAATCCCTAAAACCTAAGAACCCTATGCCCGAAACGTGAACCCGAAAAACCCTAAACCGTTAACCAGTCCCAAACAAGCTCAAGACCCAAACCCAAGAATCCATCAACCTTTAACCTAAACCCTAAGACCCTCAACCCTAAATTTAAACCTTGAAACAACGAATCCTAAACCCTAACAACTCTAAACCTAACCCCTGACAACCCTAAACCCTAAAACTTTTATACCCCAAAAACCGTAAACCTAAACCGTGGAAGCCCTAAACCCTAAAAGGCCCAAACTTTAAACCCTAAAAACCCAAAACATTAACCTTAAGAACCTGAAACCCTAAACCCAAAACAATCCAAACCCTAGAAACCCATCTAAACTCCCGAAACCCTAAACCCTAAACCAGAAGCCTAAACCTAAAATCCCTAAAACCCGAAAAACCCAACCTAAACCCTCACAGCCTTAAGCCTGAACCTAAAATCCCGACACCGAAAACCTTGAAACCCAACGCCCTAAAAACCCTAAAAACAGTAAATCCTCAAATCTCGAAACCTAAAAATCCTAAATGAAAACTCTAAAAGCCCTGAACCTGATCCTGAGCAAAAAAAGCACAAAAAAACATCAACCCTAAACTCACTCAATTCTCACGAGTCCAACCTGGGTTTTGACCAGTGTTTTTTGGCAATGTTGAAAAACGTGGAAATTCCGACAAATTTGACTTGTGAGAAATGAGTGAAATGAGTGTACTTGTGAGAATTGAGGAAGACCAGGTGTAGGAATTAAGGGCTTCGCCCTCCCTCCCCCACCCCCCTTTTTGCACACGGGGAGCAACCTCTGAGCTGAGGTGGCTCGGCGCTCTTGCTGGAAGTCAACCCCTCGCCTTCCATGGCCATGTTCGGAGGACTGAGAGCAATGGCTTTGCATAAGCACGGCATGTAGGCTTCCCAAGTTATACATAACTAGCACACATGTCAGGCACCCTGAACGTGCACAGTCTTGCAGAGATGCGCTTGGCGATGCTGTATCGGCGTTCGACGCAGCCAACCCTTACGTGGTATTTGTATATCTGTGTTTTAAGGTCCTGCAGTTGCTGACCTCACCACCCTCAGAATTCAGAAAGGACTGATTGTGCAAAAACAAGTTGCCAGTGACAACATTACACATGTTTCAGATCGTTTCAGCAATTGAGCCTGTTCAATATAGTATGTTGCACTTCTAATCTCGCTGTCCTGAGCAACAAAGTGTTCCAACCGGCGTTGCGCTTGGGGCAACTCACAGCACCAGAGCGCGCAGGGCTGCCACTTCCCAGCAAGCCGCTGGAGGAGGTCACCGCAGGGTGGCACCAGCTCCAACTCTAAAAAGGCGGAGCGGAAACTGCTGGAGGGTCAGGGGAGGGTGCTGCGTGCAGCGGATAGGCCAAGGCGGTCCACACTTGGTTCAGACGACGAAGTGATGGCGAAGTGATGGCAACTGGCGAAGCATGGCCAAGCAACGTGGGGCCCATCAATGGGACACGCATTTCCTAACCACTGCACAGCTAATCTTGCGCGCATACGTTCCTGCACTCGTTCAATGGAACCGGGAAGCGCACATGGTAAAAACTACTGATGCTGCAAAAGGCTGAATTGCCTCCCCCCCCCCAAATCAAGCTTCAATGCGCGACCAACAAGAAAATCCGAAATCTGAATGGTGAGCCATTTTCGAGCGTGCAATAAGCACAATCACCCCGGCTTGCTGTGGAGCGGGGGGAGTTAGGCAAAGCTGGGATGCTCCTGACCATGGCAGCCATGGCAGGTAGGAGAGGAAGGAACAGGAAGCAAACACGCGTTAGTAGCTTTGGCCTGTGACGGGAAACAAAGGCAACCTGCAATTGTTGGTTTCACTAGGCAGGGATGGGCAGCTTGCGGCTTTTGGTAGGCAAGGTGTTTGGATATGACTGCTGCACGCCAGCCGCACTCTCATGCTTTGCAGTTTGGCTCTGGGAATGTTACTGCAAGTGAATTAAGGGCGCAAAGATGCCGGCACCAAATGCAGCGCCATGCGAGTTGGTGGACGAAATTGAGTCTTTGCTGCAGAAGCACCGCGAGGAACTTGTCCAGAAGGTGCAGTGGTGGCAGTCTTCCTTTGGAAGCCCAGCGCCAGCAGAGAACTCTTGCCCGTCGACGAAGGAAAGGGAAAGCCGCAGCACTAATCGAAGTTCTGGTTCAAGAATGGCTAGTAGTGACAGTTTGCCGCTTTCACACGGCCGACGCTCCACTCTAATGCCTGTACGGCAAGGCTCAATGGAGAGGTTGGATAGGCGGGGGCAGCCCAAGAATGCAAACAAGAGCGTGGAAGACGTCCGTTTCAAGTCGCGTTTGTGCACCAGCTACTCATGGCTAGGCACTTGGGCTTGGCACGAAACTGTCCATTTTGCTTGGCAGGGAGAGGCGCGACTCTTGACCACATCTCTTGACCTATCCCCATCATTGGATATGATTCTGATATGATAGTAGTATTGGGGATCCGCTTCTCATCCATAGTTTCGAGAGGAACATCTTTGTGAAAAACAGTCCTCTTCAAAAGCAATCCCGGATCTTGCCCCAGGCCATCCAAGGATTTCGTCTCGTGGGTTCCCCAAAGAAAGGAAATCGGAGAGTGTTCCCCACTTGAGGCAGCCAAATGCCCAATGCCGCAGGTCAGAGTCTGCCTACGAGATGGCCAAGGAGGTCAGCTGCCGCCTGCAAGCTGCAGCCCGGCCCAGCCAAGAGCAAACGCAGAAGACCGGGCTCTTGCAGGAGCCGGGGAAAAACAACGTCATGAAAACAAGCGGACCTTGCCCAACTTTCACCTGGAAGTCATTTCCGGAATATGTCTTTCTGGCTTTTCGGCTCTTTGCTTTCCCAGCCTGACGCGCAGTGCGTTTGACACCAATCCTTTTCACGCAGTGGCGGGGGTGTGATAAGTCCCTTTGTGTGATAGCATGCACGGTGGCAGTGGGAAGGGGCTGCGAGTGCTTAATCGAATTGCCTCACCTTTCTTGGCAGTTGGTGGCAGGTTCAGAGGGTTCAAGGCAGTTTCCTTTCAGAAGCACTATTGCAATGCTTGTAGACATGCAAGCTATTGGAGTGACCGCTAGCAGCCTATTTAACAAGCAGGAGTTCTTCAATTCAAGAAGGGCTGTTTCCGAAGTCGGGAATGCAGCATTGTCCGATCCAACCACAGCATCCCATGTCAAGATGACATGCGAAGCGAGGCGAATGACTTCCGAATGAGAATGAATCAACATTGAAAGCACTGCCCTGTTCCATTCCACTGCTCTTGTGGGTGCAGCATTCCCAGCGTCGGCGAGCATCTCTCAAGAGCATCCCATATCGCGCCTGTTTCCACCAACAAGCGTTTTGTTCAGAACCTAGGCCGGAGGAAACCAACTATCAATGTCAATGTTTTCAGGTATATCAAGTCATACGGCCCGTCAACCGTGTGGAACAGTTTGCTGGAACCTTCACTAAAGCATACGTTTTCCCATTGTTCCCCAGTGTCCGAGTTGAATGTGCGGAGTTGTAAGGCTGGAGTGAGTGGTGCATACGAGATGCAAGCGTGAGTTGTTTTGCAATGGGCGGCTGGTTGAAAAGGCTGATTGGTTGTTGCGTTCTGATGCATGAATGTCAAAATATGTTTTCACAGGAGGTGAGGCGGGCCGCCCAAAGAGTGGCAGCTTCCTGGCTCTTCGAGGCGTTCTTTGCCGCGGTGATTGCCAGCAACTCCATTTTCATCGGCATCAGCATCGAGTGGGAGGCTCGTGAGCGTACACTCACCCTGCCCGGCCCGCTCTTAGTGGTGCAGTTCGGGTACACCGTTCTATTCATTTCTGAGCTTAGCATCAAGTTGGTGGCCCATGGCCCCCACAGGTTCTTTTGGTCCTTGCACTGGGCTTGGAATTGGTTTGATGTCGTCCTGGTGGCCACTGCAGTCTTTGAGTGCATCATAGAGGTGGTTGCGCAAGATGAGCAGGTCGCAGGCTCCAGCAGCAATCTCCGGATTTTGCGGATTTTGCGCATGACTCGGATTACCCGCATCTTTCGCGTCATCAGGGTGGTGCGGTTCTTCCGCTCTTTGCGCACACTTGTATTCTCTATTGTGAATACTCTCAAGTCCCTGTTTTGGGCGATGCTGCTGCTTGCACTGATCATCTATGTCTTTGGCATTTTGCTTACAGATGTTGCAAACAACTACATTGTAGACAGCCCTGGCAGCGAGGCCAACACAATGCTCGATCAATATTTCGGGAACTTGCACGCCTCATCGCAGACCCTCTTCATGTCAATATCAGGGGGGTTGACATGGGTAGAGGCAGCCAGAGCGTTGAATCACATCAGCTTGGTTTGGGTGTATTTGTTCACCTCGTACATTGCATCATTGCCAGACTTAGCTTGCCTTTTGAACCTTTTTGCTTTGTTGGTTCTCCTTCATTGTCCCTATCAACAAGCAAAACTTGTGTTTTGTTGTTCATAACTCTGGCCGAGGCATTTTGCTGCTTCGCGGTCCTGAATGAATCTTGGCAAACGGGGTGGCTACAAGAAGCGGTTTGTTTGTTCACTGGCAGTTTGCTGTGTGCATACGAGAGGACAGGAGGTCACAGACCGAAACTTTGCCCACTGAGGTCATGACAGGGGTGTTCCTTCCCTCTGAATTGGCATTTTTTTTAGATAGAGACCCAACCCAATGGTGTTCAAATATATCGAAAACAACGATGCCTTTTGAGGTTCTTTTTGGTTGTGCTGAACAGCCAGCCAATTGATGCCAAGCGTCAAGCGAGGTTTTGCCAATCGGCCATCAAAGGCGCCGAGCGAGACCAGGAAATGGTTGTGCAGAGTTTGCTGATGGACAAGCAGCACTTAAAGGAAAGCGTTTCAAAGCTGTTTCAAAAGATGGACGATGACCAGTGCGGGAAATTGAGCCTCCTGCAATTCGAGAAGCACTTCGAAGACGAAGAAGTTCGTGTACTCTTCGAGGCCCTTGAAATCGGCGCCACTGATGCTTGGACACTGTTTTGCAGCCTTGACCACAACGAGGATTATCAGATCGAGCCTGAAGAGTTCCTCGAAGGCTGCATTCAGCTCCGTGGCGCTGCCAAGGCCATCGATTTGTGGATGCTCCGCAGGCAGGTGGCAAAGATCATGCAGTACCTTTTAGTCCCCGAGTCGACTCTTGGAGCAGCGCTGGATGATACTGCCAAGTCGAATCTAGTCGTTGCATGACCCAGAGCAGGTATGCGTTGCGGTGCTGCAATTTGCAAAATGAATTCAGCTTGCCCTGTGCCGCTGGGCTGCCCACAGCAATCTTGCACTTTTCCCTTGTGGCATTTTTGGGGCTGTTTATTAGAATTGATCTTCTGGCTGGTGCGCATGAGTTCTGCACCGCCAGCCCAGGGGCCCAACAGCCCTTGCAGGTTTTAACGGGGTACCGTTTGGTCCACAACAATGGAAAATGTTTGTGGATGGGACGGTGGTGGTTGATAAGAAACAACACTGCAAGAGATTCCCACTCACTTTGCTTGGCACAACTCCAAAGGAGATGTGGCAGCCGCAGTGTGCAGCTAATGCACCGAAAGAAAAGGGGGGGCAGTGTGCTTCAGCATCTTTGAATTTCCAGGGCGTAAACGTCATGCATCTCCGTGCGTACAGCTCTTGAGTTGTGCCAGGCGCTAGGTTAGACAAGCCACAAGATCAGATTCATAGGAATGACATGTTGCAGCTTGTTGATTCGCAGGCAATATGCTAAGATAGCAGTGCCTCCCTCCCCCCCAAAAAAAAAATGGAAGAGCTTTTTAGTTGGGTGCTGGTAAAACTTTGCACAAGCAATCCAACAGTGGTTCGTGGATGTGAGGAAGGATCATGTTCTTGCCATGGCGATCGGGCCAGCTACAAACAGACTTGCTTGTGCATTAAATGAGAACGGTGTAAACATGCTAAGCCGTGCGGACACACGAGAGGTCTGGCGTTTATTGCCTCGCTGTTCTGAAGGCGGAATTCCTTGAGGTGCAGAAACCAGCAAGAAGGCAGAACAGGACCCAGTTGCAAACCTCGCCCGGACCCCAACGAGCAGCCGGCTGTCTAAGTTCCGCTTCGCCCATTGCAGCTCAAGGCCGAGCTGCCTCCAATGAGAATTCCTGATGGGAACGTAACGTCAGAGCTGTCAAGTGGGCTCATGTGAGATGGTGAAGCTAGAATCTAAGAGTTTCAACAGCCCATGGAGGAATACCCTTGGATGGCAATTCGGAGGATTGACAGAACAGAACCCGACACCTTGAATCTGGCTGCTACCTCATTTGTACTTTCTCAACATTACAGCAGATAGCTCATCCAATCATCAGTCTACAGATTGCATTTCTTTGCCGTTTGCCCCAAAGGGGCCAAAGTGTTGATCACTGATTGTGACTGGGAGAGCTGCAACCGCTACCTTCGCGAATTGCAGCAAATGGCGCATCACTTAGCGGATGCTGTACCCAGACACCTCCGATTTACTGGTGGAGGCAATACGCGAAATCTTTTGCTGCGCAATATCTCCAAAGGACCCCGCGTTTGTTTAATGAGCTCAATTTTAGCTGGCTCTGTTTACACAGATTCGATGGGCTGTGCTGCCTTTTGCCAAGCACCACCACTCAGGCATGCTAGCTGTTTCGGGTCTCCAATTTGGCGTGCACTCAGTTCCAACTGGTGATTGGAGTATTACCCTGTGTGAGCTTGGGCTTGCAGTCGCCGCATTGACCGTTAATGATTGCCTGGACGGAGCCGGGCAACCCGAGTTGTTTTTTGATTTGTTTTTTCCTCCTGTGTTCACAGGAGACTTGCCCTTGCACATCGAGGCGCCCTCGCCACCATTCTCGCTGCAAATTGGGGCAGAGCACGTGGGCCACCTCATGCTCCCACCCAACGAGCTGCCTGGCCGAAGCTAATTTGACCAGCAATTTGGCAAAACATTTGTCCTCAACTTTCAAGGCATCGAGGCAAGGAGAAGCTCTTGAGGGAGGTGAGGATGCCTTTTGTGTTTTCTTATCCTTTGAGAAGCGTGCCAGGTTGCCCGAGCTTGCTATCCAATAATTGTAAACGCTTCGCGGTGCCCGGCTCAGCCAGTCCGCTTTTGGCTGGCTTTGAGGTATATACTGTGCTTTAGCTTGCCTTGAAGTGTTGTGTTTGTTAGAGTGAGTCGGCGCTGAAATGCGCAAACTGGTTCCCAAGGTAGAGGGTGCATGTCCGCGCGTTTCCACATGGCAACAAGGGCCAGAACGAGAGCTGCGGAGAGCTACAGAATGGCAGTGGTATTGGGCCAAGCGCTGGAACCTATCGCAAGAAGCACCAAGCATCGCAACCCGATTTGTGAAGAGCATCCAGCACATTTGGAGGCCTGCGCATTCCTTGTGGAGAGTTATTAGTTCGTGTTGCATGCTCTGGCGCGATGTCTCTTTTCTTTTCCTAGCCGACCACACTGGATGTGGATGGTCCTTGAAATGTGAGCTGCAAGCACTCACGGCCAGGGTTGCAACATTGCGGAATCAAGCCCGTGGCTGCCAGCCAGCCAAGGACGTTGGCCTTTCGGATAGCTGTGGACAGCTCGCGCCAGCTCCTTTGTGATTTCCTGGTTGTGAACATCGAGTGCTCGCCGCCTTTGCTGATTGACATCGTTTGCGCTCCAGAGGGAACCAGCGAAGAGGAAGTGCAGGGCTGTGTGGCGCCCATGCCTCAGCATTGCAAAGCTTGCTGTGTATGCATGCTCGCGTGCACACGTCCGTTCAATATGCCATGTGTTGAGGAAAACCCCCAGTTGGAAATGTGATTTTCCCATCGTCTCCTGAGATGTAGAAGTGTTTCTGGAATGCGTCCACTTTGCCTTAAGATTTGTTTAGGACTCGGAGCGACAAAAACGGTCGACGTTTGGCAGTGAAACTGTGTTCCACGTAACTTGTGCGCACTCTACGCACCAGTGCGTCAAAATAATATCTGCTGCCTGTTTGTTGACTGGAACTTCCAGTTGGAGTGGCGATCCGGAGATCGCCCCGCCTGGCGGGATTCGGGATTCGAATCCCAAAACGGGATTCGCGAATCTCAATCCCAATTTCGGGATTCGGGATTCGAATCCCAAAACGGGATTCGCGAATCCCAATCCCAGTTTCGGGATTCGGGATCGGGATTCGAATCCCAAAACGGGATTCGCGAATCCCAATCCCAATTTCGGGATTCGGGATTCGAATCCCAAAACGGGATTCGCGAATCCCAATCCCAGTTTCGGGATTCGGGATTCGGGATTCGGGATTCGAATCCCAAAACGGGATTCGCGAACCCCAATCCCAGTTTCGGGATTCGGGATTCGGGGTTCGGGATTCGCGAATCCCAATCCCAATTTCGGGATTCGGGATTCGAATCCCAAAACGGGATTCGCGAATCCCAATCCCAGTTTCGGGATTCGGGATTCGGGATTCGATCCCCAAAACGGGATTCGCGAACCCCAATCCCAATTTCGGGATTGGGGATTCGGGATTCGAATCCCAAAACGGGATTCGCGAATCCCAATCCCAATTTCGGGATTCGGGATTCGAATCCCAAAGCGGGATTCGCGAACCCCAATCCCAATTTCGGGATTCGGGATTCGGGATTCGAATCCCAAAGCGGGATTCGCGAATCCCAATTCCAATTTCGGGATTCGGGATTCGAATCCCAAAGCGGGATTCGCGAATCCCAATCCCAGTTTCGGGATTCGGGATTCGGGAATCGGGATTCGAATCCCAAAGCGGGATTCGCGAACCCCAAATCCCAATTTCGGGATTCGGGATTCGGGATTCGCGATTCGAATTTGCCAAAACGAGATCTGCGAATCCCAATCCCAAGTTCGAGATTCGGGATTCGGATTCGAATCCCCAAAACGGGAGTCGCCAATCCCAATCATTCGGGATTCGAATCCCAAAGCGGGAAAGGGGGCAGCTCCGTCAAACATAGGCGGGGGGGTTGGGGGGGGGCTGCCCCCATTATAGAACTGAACAAGAACAACTCCGTCAAACATAGGCGGGGCCCCCCATGATAGAGCTGAACAAGAGCGACCAAGAACGTCTGGCTCCGCCAAACATAGGGGGGGGGGGGTTGGGGGGGCGCAGCCCCCCCATGATAGAACTGAACAAGAACGACGAAGAACGTCGGGCTTCGCCAAACATAGCGGGGGGGTTGGGCGGCGCGCAGCCTCCCCCCATTCCCCCCATTATAGAACTGAACAAGAACCACGAAGAACTCCGGGCTTCGCCAAACATCGCGGGGGGGTTGGGCGGCGCGCAGCCTCCCCCCATTCCCCCCATTATAGAACTGAACAAGAACCACGAAGAACTCCGGGCTCCGCCAAAAAAATAAAAAAACCAGAAAAACAGGCGGGGGGCGCAGAACCCGCCAAACATAGGCGGGGGTTGGGGGGGCTGCCCCCCCCCATTATAGACTGAACAAGAACAACGAAGAAGTGGCTCCTATAAACATAGGCGGGGGGTTGGGGGGGGGCTGCGTCCCCCCCCCAGTATTGAACTGAACAAGAACAACGAAGAACGTCGGGCTCCGTCAAACATAGGCGGGGCCCCCCATGATAGAGCTGAACAAGAGCGACCAAGAACGTCTGGCTCCGCCAAACATAGGGGGGGGGGGGTTGGGGGGGACGCAGCCCCCCCATGATAGAACTGAACAAGAACGACGAAGAACGTCGGGCTTCGCCAAACATAGCGGGGGGGTTGGGCGGCGCGCAGCCTCCCCCCATTCCCCCCATTATAGAACTGAACAAGAACCACGAAGAACTCCGGGCTCCGCCAAACAGAGGCGGGGGGGTTGGGCGAGGCGCAGCCCGCCAAACATAATAGGCGGGGGGGTTGGGGGGGGGGCAGCCCCCCCATTATAGAACTGAACAAGAACAACGAAGAACGTCGGGCTCCGTTAAACATAGGCGGGGGGGTTGGGGGGGGGCTGCGCCCCCCCATGATAGAACTTGGCTGCAGATGGAGAAAGTTTAGCCATGCACTTTGACTTGCTGAAGAGCTTGCTGCTGGTTCAGCCTGAAGGCCAGCTTCTGCTGACCCAGGTGAGAGCTTCAATCCTGAAGGCGGTGAGCTTGGAACCTGAGTTGAACAAAACCAGCTTGAAGAATCTACTCTGGGCTGGAAGCAGGTTTAACAGGATCTCTACCATGCTCTACCACTTGAGGAGGGCAAAGAAAACACAGATAAGTGCCAGCAGCTGGTTGCCAAGTCATCATCTGGTTCACTTGCCAAAGTGAAGTCCCTCATTGCCATGCTGACCAGTGAGGCAGGGCCAGCTGAGGGTGAGGCAGGGCCTGCTGAGGATGAGCCATGCCCTGCTCAGGGTTTGCAAGAAGATCTCCAAAGTGAAGCACCACACACCCCAGTGCCTGCAAGCAAGCAGCAAGGCCAAGACGCAGAGGAAAAAGAGCCATGCTCCTCGAGCTCCTCAAGCCGCAAAAGCCCAAAGCTAAAGACAAAGAAGCAGCCAGAGCATGGCAAGAAGAGCCCTTTCCACTACAGAAAGGAGTACTACAAGAATGGCAACAAGTTTGGTGTTAAGAAGTTTAACAATGGGAAGTGCGTGGGCCAGATTTTTGCTTTTGGGCACAAGGAAATCCACAAGGTGGAATTGGATGCCTTGGCATCCAAAGTCCTACACGATCTTCATTTGAGGCCAGGGGACACGGCCAAAGAAGAGGAGATCAGGCTCCTGGCCAAGCACAAAGTTTGGAAGATGCTGAAGAATAAGCATGATTAGTTTGGCATGCTATCTATAGCTTGGGGTTGTCTCACACGTAAAGACATCAGAGGGATCCATGCAACACATTCATCCTTGCTAGAGGGCTAGCCTCTGCAGAAGAGGTGCACCAAGTAAACCTTGTTTTTTGTGGAAGTTTGTTATGCCAGAAAGCCCCTGCAGAAGGGGCGGAGAAGAGAACAAACAGCAAATCCTCTGCTGAAAAAGCAATTCCCCTGCAGAAGGGGAGGGGGAAAGCAAAGCACAGCCTCTGCAGAAGAGGGTGCGCGCGCAAGCCTCTGCAGAAGAGGCTGCAGGAATATCTTGCATGAGCTGATTTGCAAGCGTTTGAGCACACACACATTAATTGTTGGTGCTGCAGTTCCATGGCTCAAGCTGAGATTAGCTTGCAGGTAAAACACTTGCTGGTGAGAAGCATGAACATGCAGCCTGGGATCATGACTGTGGACCAGCTGCAAGCCATGCTGCAAGCCCAGCTGCAGCAAGGGCTGGGCCAGGGGCCTGTCCGAATGCAGCTTTTGAGGATGCATCAGCTGCAGACGCAGCAGCAGCAGCAGCCGCAGCAGCAGCAGCAGCTGCCGCAGCAGCTGCCACAGCAGCAGCAGCAGCTTGACGAACAAGAGATGTGCAGCAAGTTGCTGCAGGCTTTGAGCTCTGGGCCAGGATTCTGGGCGTCAGATGATGCAGCTGGAGATCTTGACCTTGAGCAAGGCAACAGCAGGGACAGGAGGCTGGCCAAAAGGAAGGTTGTGCAAAAAGCCATTGTGAACCTGCTGGCCAGCCAGCTGGACCAAGGAGGGCAAGGAGGCTGGGCAAAAGTGCAGGAGCTGCTGCAAAGCCTGCAGCCTGGTGAAGCCTCGGACCCCAACCCAGCCTCCTCAGCTGATGGTGGGAAAGTTGCAGCCAGCTGGAAAGGCTGGTGCAGAAGGTGTGGGGTCCAAAGCTTACAGGAACAGGGGCTGGTGCGACAACTGCGGGTATGGCCAAAAGAGGAAGTGGCATGGAAGCTGGGAAGAAGAAAGCAAGATCAAGCGGCAGGAGCTGCAGCAGGGCGAGCAGGAGGCAAAGCAAGAAGTGGCAAACTTTGAGAAGAAGGAGGTGGCCAACTTTGAGAAGAAGGAGGTGGCCAACTTTGAGAAGAAGGAGTCACAGCAGCTGGTGAACTACCTGCTGAGCCAAGGGAAGAGCGAGCAGGAGGCCAAAGAGGAAGCCAGCAACTTCGAAAAGATGCAGGCCCAGGAAACAGAAGAAAAGATGGCAGCAGATGCTGTGCAGTTGGCAGCTGAGCAGGAGAAAAAGGCTGCAGCTGAGGAGAAAAAGGCAGCAGCTGAGGAGAAGCAGCTCGCAGAAGCAGTGGCCAAGCTTGCTGAGGCATCTGCAAAGAGGAAGGCTGCTCAGGAGGCAAGGGCTGCAGCTGAAAGCGCAAAGAAAGCTGCTGAAGAGAAAGCTCTGCAGCTGATCTCAGAAGTTGCAGAGCAGATGAAGGAGCAGGATGCAACGAATGCAGCTGAAGAGAGTGCAGCAGATATCTCTGAGACTGAGCCGCCTTCACCTCCCAAGGCCACAGAGAAAAAGAAGAAGAGCAAGAAGGACAAGAAGCCAAGGACCAAGAAGAGCCCCTTTGACCCGAGGTGAGAGCTGATGTATACAGTATTGCATGAGAGTAATATATTCATGGCGATTGCACTGCGCAAGTGCTATTTTCCATGCATTGCATCCACCAAGTCTTCCAGACCTGAGGAAAATGCTTTGAGCGCGTTTTTCCATTGCAGGGGGGGGAGATTCGCATTGCAGACGTTGCAACATGTCCAGCTGAATCAGGGGAGAGTCAATTAAGCCTCTGCAGAAGAGGCAATAGTGCTGTTTTGATTTAGTTGACAATTGTTTAGAAACTGTTCAAGGGACAGCTTTGGTGCCATGGTGGTAAAGCCCCTGCAGAAGGGGCAAGAAAGACTGAGCAGGCATCCTGAAGAGCAAAACCCCTGCAGAAGGGGGATCTGAGGCAAGCTGTTTGAGAAACACATATGTGCATGCAGTAGCCATGCAGCCTTGGATGTTCAAGAAGTAGCTTCCAGATAGCTTTGCTCCTTAGCAGGAAATGTCTAGGCCCATGAGGGTCCCGCTTGTTCCGGCCATTGGAGGTGACCATCTGATGTGGAGCCACAAGAACATGGTTGTCTTCGCCAGCATCAGAGGTGGACCTGTGGAAGCCTACCTGGAGCGTGAAGATGGGACCAAAGTAATGGTTGCATTTGATGCACCAAGCATCACGAATGCTGAGGAGAGGTGGTCTCAAATGAGTGAGAGGCCAGAGCAGCTGGCAAGGTGGTTGCAGCAAAGCCCAGATGAGTGGATGAAAATGCTGCAGCTTTTGGAGGTGGCACACGCAATGAAACTTTTTGAAGCCTGGAGACATCAAGAATTTGTGAGCTCTGACTTCAAGCTTGTGAGAGCTTGGGTGCATGATTTGCCTGAGCCTAGCAAGGGCCATGGCAAAGGCAAAAACAAGCACACACAGCCTCAAAAAGGCAAAGGCAATAGGAAGGGTGTCACTGTGATGAAGGGCAAAGGCAAACTTTGGTGTGAGCATTGCCAAAGTGCTTGCCACCCACTGTGCATGTGCCACTGCCAGGATGTAGCCTTGGAACACAGGTACTGGGGCCAAGTGTAAGCACCTGATCACTGCTGGTGCAAAGGCAAAAAAAAGTGCGGTGCGACGAATTCACATGGTTTGGCTTTATTACAGACATTTTGTCTGTGCCATGCTACAGGTAGTTTGGTATGTTTTTTGTGGCCTGCATTGTAAATACTACAGTCTGTATTACAGATTTTTTTATCTGTATTACAGATTTTTTATCTGTATTACAGATTTTTTTTTTATCTGTATTACAGATTTTTTATCTGTATTACAGATTTTTTATCTGTATTACAGATTTTTTATCTGTATTACAGATTTTTTATCTGTATTACAGATTTTTTATCTGTATTACAGATGTTGTTTTCTGTGTTGCAGATGTTGTTTTTTCTGTATTACAGATGTTTTTTTCTGTATTGCAGATGTTTTTTCTGTAGTACAGATGTTTTTTTCTGTATTACAGATGTTTTTCTGTATTACAGATATGTTGCCTGTACTACATACTTAGCAGAAGTATGTGTTTGTTGTTTCAGTCTGGTTTGTTGCTTTGTTTTTTTTGCATCTGGCTCATTCATGGAAGCATTGGGGATGTGAAGAAGGCCCTGCAGAAGGGCTCTCAAATGCATCTGGTTTTGCAGAAGGGCCAGGGCATTGGGAAACTGCATTTGGCCCTGCACAAGGGCCAAGTCCAATGTGGAAAGTGAATCTGGCCCTGCAGAAGGGCCAAATGCAATATATAGGAGTGTGCCTGGCCATCATGTTGTGAGGGCGCAAGTGCTGCATTTATTGCAATGTTCTCAGGCTTGCATTCGTTGCCACAAGTGGATCTGTGTAGCAAAGTAGATTGAGCACTGAAGACACTGAGCCATGGGGCCCCGCAAGAGACCCTCCATGAGCACATCATGTGAAAGCAAGAGCAAGTCGGCCAAGGCTGAGGGTGTAAGCCTGCCTGATTCAGAAGGGCCCAACCCTGTACCAGTCGACCAGACTGAAGAGCCTGAAAAAGCAGGCAAGAGCCAGAATGAGGACCCAAGCCCGCTTGACCACGTGAAGTCTGAGTTGAGCAAGTCAGAGAGCTTGAACATGAAGCTGGAGTTGCTGAGGAGCAACACCGACTTGTCTGCAGAGGATAAGTTGCAGCTTTTGAACCACCACTTGACCTTGGGTGACTGGAACAAGCTCAATGGCAGGTTTTCCTCAGCCAGGAAAAAAAACAGTGAAATTGACAAGTTGGCTGCAAGCCAAGGGCAGAAAGCTCACAGGCACTTGGTTGGCTGCCTTGCCCCAACCATGACTGATGTCTGGCAAGAGTTAACCCACACTGTGAGGGGGAGCCAAAATCTCGAGAAGACTGATGAGTGGATCAGCTGGACCAAGATGTTGCAAGAATGGAGTGAGGAGGAGCTGACGATGCACATTCACAGTGGAAGAATCTCTGAAAGGGAGTGCCCAGACACACCTGGAGTTTGGGAATTCAAAGAGAACAACAAGGTGAAGACAACCAAGGTGTTGGGCAGAGATAAGCAGCTCAGCAAATCTTCCAAGAGCCAGCTCAAGCCAGAGACCAAGGAGGACGATGATGATGACTGGGACAAGGCTTGGACTGCCTTTGGCTCAGCATCCAGCTTCAATGACATCCAGCTGTTTGGCACTGGTTCCAGCATTGCCAAGGGCAAGGGGAGCATGAAGGGTAAGACTTCCAAAGGCATTGGCAAGAAAGGAAAGGCAAACAAAGATGATGAGGAGCAGGTGACCAAGAAACAAATCCAGTGGCTGAAATCTGCTTTGTCCAAAGCCGTCACTGTCGTGGGCTGCAAGGCATTTGAAACCACAGATGGTGACAAAAGAGGGCACGCAGCCAAAGCAAAGGGTGAGCTGGAAGAGATCCTCTCCAAAGTGTCCGACACTGGCGATGTGTGGGAGTACAAGGAGTTCCAGGCCATTCAGCAGAATGTTAAAGAGAAGATTACCTTGTGCAAAGAAAAATTTGGCTGAGAGGCTAGGATAGCAGCTGGAGTAGAAATGCTGCGCACCAGAGACCGATCTGACTGAGAAAACAATGGCGTCTGTGCCAGCTGCATAGATTGCTGGCACGCATGTTGAGGATCTGGTTCAAGCAAAGGGCAAGGTTAGCAGCATGCTGTCAGTTGAAGAACTTGCCTTGCTGGCAGATTATAAGATTTGCCTGTCCTGTTGGCTGTGCCAACTGGAGCCATACCTGCCAAGGAGTTCATGCAAGCAGCCTTGCTCATGCATGTGTTTTCATGAATGTGTTTTCTTTGCATGCAGGACTGAGTACTTGAAGCTGTGGCAGATTTGCAAAGACTGTCGGTGTGAATTCGATGAAGCTGAGCCTCCAGAATTGAGTTTAGCATCAGTTGGTGTAATTCGACTGCAGACCATTGCAAAGGAGCCGACAGATGACCCAGAGATGCAATAGCCAAGGTGCAGCAAAGGAAAAAGTGCAGGTTGTGAATCTGTTGCGCTGCAGAAGTGCATTCCAGCTTATAGCTAGTATAGGTTCATGCTGCAGCCGATAAGCATCATGCCTGGGTACAAGCTGTTAAAACCCTCCTGGCCCCGTGCCTAAATTGGGAAGCAGTTCTGAGGTCCGTGTTTGTGTTGCTTACAAGGTTCCATTGATTGCCATTTGGCTCAAGTCACAAGTGAGGTTCTAGATCTTATGTGAAGCTGCGTTCATACGTGATCGGCAATTGAGAGCGGAAAACACTTCGCTTGCGCTGCATTTGTCAGGACCACTGTTGTAACTATTATTCCTTCTCCCTTCCAACATTTGCACGGGTTCGGCTATAACGGTTTGACCGTATACACCTTTCTACGTGGTTGGTATTTACAGCTGGAGGGTTCGGTGGACAGCGTCCCACGGGACGTCACCTTGCCGTCTCTTGACAGGTTATCAGCCGTAACGACAAGCTCTACACTGGACAGAGAGACAGCTGGTTTATTGCGGGTACAGGGACAATAAAGGGACAATAACCTACACAGTACAATGGCATCTTCAGCGAGCCCAAGTACTGCAACTTTTGGGAACAGCAGCTCAGAGGGATCCAATGGATTGATGGCTCTTCCTGCGGTGATGGATTTGATCGCAGATTCACAGGATGAACCTGGGAGCGGAGGATCCGCGCTATTCAGCGACATATCCACTCCTACAAGATCATGGAAGCAGATCGATGTTCGTCAGGAGTCGAAGCAAAGAGAATCCCCGCCGAGAAGATCATCATCTTCGCCTGCGACACCACGGACGTCGCAGAAGGGCGTGAGGTCAACATCAAAAGGTGGGAGGTCTAAATCACCCACCAGTGCAGAGTTTCGCGCCGCGATTAAAGAAAAGAACAAGATGGAGATGGAGATCGGGGAATACCAAAAGACACTTGATGAAATGTCGGCAGCAATGGCGAATCTTCATCAAGAAGACTATGGGAGCACCATCCGGATCCAGGAGCTGGAGAGACGATGCGAGATTGCCAGCAAGCAGTCGGGACATCTTGTGAGTCACCACCAACACCACATGGCTGAGGCATGGCGCAAGTTTGAGGAGGAAGCCCAACAGATGCGCAAGGTGGAAATGAACGCATATCAGTACGGGGAAAAGAAAGACATGGAGTCGAATGTTATAATACAACAGATGAGACAAGCTGAAGGAACTATTATGGAGCAGAAGCGGGAGATTGCAGTGATGAAATCCTACATGGCAAGCGAGAAGTCAGCCGCGCAGGAATCAGCTATACGTGCAAATCAGATACACCGTGAGGCTTCACAACAAATATCAGTTTATCAGCAACAGATCAGAGGTATTGAATCGTCTACATCTATCGAGAAGTTCAATGAGGAGGAGATGGTCCAAAGTCTAAAATCACAGTTGGAGCATGCACTCGTCAAACGCCCCGAGACGTACTCTATGGAGGACTCCAGGGAGCAGCTGATGGCGAGACTGAACGACGTTACAACATTCGCGGAGCAAGAATCGAAGAGAGCAGAGTGCTTACTTCGCGAGAAAGAAGAGATCGTCAAACAGTACGAATCCGACGTGTTGAAGAAGGACCAGATGATTGCTATCGAGGGTGGTCATCGTCAAGATGCGATCTTGGAGTTAGCCCAGGTCAGAGAAGCAAAACAAGAAGAGCGGTGCACGATGGACGAGAAATCGAAGGAGGCCGAGTACTGGAGATTGACAGCTAAAGGAGTGTATGATGAGTACCTCGAGGAGATGCGTGAACTTCAGGGACAACTGAAGGATCGGGAGGCGACGCTCAAGCAAGAAGAGAGTTTTGTTCGTCAACTCGATGCTGACAATGAGGAACTACGAGCACTCAAGAAGCTGGAGACACAGGAAGCCTCTAGCAGTAAAGATGGACATCGTGAACGAGCAGTAGTGAAACGCGCTGAGGGAGGACCCCAAGCTAATTCGACTAGGGTAGACAAGAGGGTGACTGGGCCCGTCATCATCATCGAATCTGATCCCTAATTCGTCACTAATGCCAGGTTCGATTCTCTTTCCGTCTTTTGGTGATCCAATGACCGATGTACACCTATCCCAGATGCAGGGGGTTGTTGGGCATGTCCCACAATCCGCTACTACAACTGGTGGTAATGGTGATGGAGGGGGAAACAACGGTACTACACCCCCATTGGATTACGGTGGATTCTCGCCCAATGGAAATAGACAAGGGACAGGTCGACGTCAGTTGAGCCTCACAGGTGGCGGAGGAGGACCTCCGGATGATCCACCCGGTGATGAGGACGAGGATGACGACGACGAAGAGGACAAAGAGGACGAGGAAGAAGAAGAGGAAGAAGATGACAATCGGACACGGAGGAGGCGCAGAAGATCGAGGGATGATCGAGAAATCAAGAACGAAAGACCGAGGATTTCGAGGAAAGAAGCCGAGAGGGTGTCTATTCCTGCTTGGCCAAAGATCCATCAACTCGATAACTGGAAGATGCAATTGCTGATGAATGTTCTGAGTGCATGCGCAGATCCAGATACTGACGCATGGACGAAATGGTTGGAACAGGCTCTTGGGTTAAACCCAGACCTAAATATGCTGGGCGACTCCGGCGGCGACAGATTCGCTACGATAGATATCAAAATGGCCATGGGCATGCAGAACATGTTGAAACAAGCACCTGACGAAGCCAAAGACGTGTACCTCGACGCTACGCGACATTCGGAACTACGACATCAACAAGGGGTGATCGTGAAGGGACGAGAGTTGGTGGCATTGGTTATGCAATCATTCAGGACGTCTGATCGAACAGATCTTGTCTACCACATCGAGCACCTATTCAACCTTGACTTTCCTGGAGACAAGAATTTGGTTATATTCAGGAACAAGTGGTATGATTTGTTGCTAAAGATGAGGAGCGAAGACAGACCCAGCAAGTTGGCTCTCAGAGATATTCTTTACAGGAAGATCAAAGGGAGCAAGAAGATGGAGTTCGGCCTCAACGCCTACCATAGATTGCCGGACAAGCATCCTCAAAAGACGTACGAATTCTTGTTGGCATTGATCGACCATCAGATTAAGGCGGATCGGGAGGACCTGATGCTTGACATGAAGGAGAAATCGGTCAAGTCAATGATGAAGTCGGGCGGCAGAGATGCAGCCCCGGCCACTGGCAAACAGGAGAACCAGGGTGGCAAAGGCAGGAAGGGGAAACCCAGTGGACCTGATGCTGCTCCTGTACTCCCAAAGGCCAAAGCAAAGGGTCACGCTGGCAAGAACGGCAAGTCCGACGGTGCCAGCGACAGAGGCAAGAGTCCGGGCGGAGGTAAAGATAACCCATGTTGGTATCACTTCAAATCGGCGAAGGGATGCGTAAAAGGGAATGAATGCACATTTTCCCACAGCAAGAAGACGGAGCACAAGCTGGAGAACATGTCCAAAGGGAAAGGAAAAGGTAAGTCCAAATCCAGATCATCGTCACCAAAGAGGGATGATGGAGCATGCTTCGCGTTTCAGAAAGGAAAATGCGACAAGGGGAGTGCTTGCAAGTATAGACACGAGCTCATCAAGAACAATTCAGCTCCGGCAACGTCAAGCGACAAGGCGCAAGCCAAGTCGAAGGCTGCCGCCAAGGCCGCAGCGCCAGCTATTGCAAGAAGGGCCATCGCGATGCCTGCGATAGTCTTGAAGCAATCGGCTCCTGCGGGAAAGGTCAGCTTCAAGAAGGACGTTGACCAGGTAGAACCGGATGAAGCCGAGACTGTCTACCACGAGCATGACGACGACGCAATGAGCGAATCATCAAGATGGTCTGGCGAGTCCGAGATCCCCGAGAAAATGGTATGGTTCAAGGAAGTACTCGATGTCGACGAGAATGGGGAGATCACCTATCTCGAAGACGAGAGAAGGCAATGGGAACGAAAAGGGGAGTGGTGCGGCTATGAGGACAAGGAGAATGAGCCTTATCAGTACGTGCGCGTCGACGAGAAGAAGTTTAAGAGCAGTGATCATCGAGAATTATCAGCCTATCAAGTCCAACGATCATTGATAAGAGCGAGAATACTGAGAGAGGTGGTGGACGACGTATACAAGAAACACTACTTCCCGGTAACCAAGGAGAGCAGCATAATGTTCGAATATGATCGGAACAAGGACGAGATCAAAGAATCGGCCGTCGACTGGAAGAAACAACATGGTTTGCCGAAGAACGTGTTCGCAATGTCAACGTGCATCAGCAAACGGGTGAAGTGGTTGATGGATACTGGATGTGGTCATGATCTCATTGGACGAGCCAAGGCAAAGAGTCTGGGTGTCGATATTGTGAAGGATGATGATGAGATCGTGTTCCAGACCGCAAATGGTTCCACTTCCACGTCCGACGTGGCCAAGATAGTCGTGGACAAGTTGGACGAGACTGTCGAGCCGCACGTGTTGGACGAGACACCCACGGTGTTGTCAATAGGGAGGAGATGCATGAAGATGGGTTACGCATTTCACTGGATGCCTGGTAAACTACCTTTCATGGTTACACCAAAGCAGGGATTCGTGCACTTACAAGTCAAGGACGACATCCCATACCTCGTGAGTGATGGTAAACTTCGGAGTAACAGGCATCGCCCTACGGTAGACGACCTCAAGGAGCACTTTTCGGAAGTATTGGCAATGGTAACGAACAATGAGGCAGATCAGGATGGCGACGATGACAACGAGGTCACACCCGCCGCTGTCGGTGAATCCGCAGAGGTCGAGGGCGAGCGCCATGATGGTGCGTTTGACTTCGGACCACCCGGAGGAGCCGGTCCGGTACGTCCGCCTCCCGTAGCTGAGGAAAAACCTGTAGACGTTGGGCTAGTCCCATGTCGACATGGTGATGCCGAAGCTAATGAGGAAGAGGTTGATGAGGATGATCCAGATGCCGGAATTGAAGTTGATGTGTACGAAGGGTCATCAATAAAGAGGAAAGTGGGAGTCCTCAAGAGGGACGCCAACTCCATTGCTCATTTGCTTACACACAGGTATCGAAACCCTTTCTGCGAGTCATGCGTCAAAGCAAAGATGAGACACTTCAGATCACGAACGGGGGCCTTCAAGAGGGAGGTAAAGATGTTCGGGGACCTGGTGACGTTCGACTTTGTGACGGCATCAGGAGATCATGAAGTGGAAGGCAGGTATGCGCTCATTATTCGGGACATATATACCGGAATTAACATGGCTTATCCAAATGCGAGAAGAGACACTGACTCCGTTGTCAGAGCCATCAAGCACTTCTGCGGGAGGAGGAAGATCAAGCAGGTATACTCGGATGATGGCCCGGAACTGATCCATGCATGCGTGGAGCTGAAACTGAACCACGACCTGTCGCTACCTGGACGACCGCAGAATAATTCCCTTGCTGAGAGAACAAACCAATTCATCATTGACCAGACTTCGGCTTGTCTTGTACATGCCGGTCTACCCACGTGCTACTGGGTGCAGGCCATCACCACGCTGTGCCATCTTATGAACATTGAAGAAGTAAATGGGTCGAGCGCTCGGATGAGGTTGCATGGCGAGGAGTTCAAAGGCGAGAAGATACCTTTTGGTGCGCTAGTAGACTTCAAGCCGAGTGAAGCACGAGGGGAGAAGAGGGAGAAATTCGAGCCAAGAGGGGAAACTGGTATATTTGCTGGATACGTGTTGAGCACCGGGATGCATTGGGCGAACAAGTATCGGGCTTGGGCCCTCACTGCGTTTGCGGGTGCAGAGTTGAACATCAAGAAAGCAAAGGTTCCACCTCGACTGAGAATGCCGCATCAAACGGAGAGGATGATTCTCAAATCACCTCTGACATTCCCAATACAACAGAAGTACAAGGCTGCCAACGAGACTCTGGAGGGGATTGAGATGTCTGTCGATGCAATCGGTCTGGATGCACGTGATCGCCTGGTCGAAGATGAGGACTACGAGCCCGAGTTATTGCAGAGTGACGAGAAGCGACTGCTCGACGATGAGGTCGATCAGATCGCTGGTCTGCTGCTTGACGATGGTCCGGAAGTACTTGTCGGAGATCGGGGGGGCCATGTAGAAGAAGAGGATGCTAGACCGAGCTCATCAAAAGGGAAAGGGGATGGACACGCCAAGGGCGACGACGAAGCTACGAAGCCCGACCTTCCACATGTGTCAGCTGGACTACCTGGGGACGGCATAACGTACATCAACGATGATGGCAAGGAGGTTAAGATCGATAAGGCCGAAAGACCATATCCTGTCGGGAAAGATGGCTTCAGGTTAATGAAGACGACGAGACCTCCAGAGTACACTCCCGATGAATGGGCAATGATGAGGAAGTACTACACCGAGGAAGAAAAGGCCGAGGTGAAGGGTGGTGGCAAGAAGAAGAAAGACGATCCCAAGAGTAAAGAATCTGGGGTTTCTGCGCCGGCTGAGGCACAGACATTGCAGATGCCCGGTGGTAAGAGAATTCGAGCTATGCTTCGAAACCGCTGGGGTGGAGTTGAATGGCAGTACAATTGGGGATTGCGGAAGAACATATCAAAGATCAAGAACCCACTGGATGGGAAACACTTGGCTGAGCTTGATTGGGTCAGGATAGTTGTAAATCCTGTTGACGGAGTGGTTGTTCTCATGGATTCCAAGCAATCCCAAGACGTCTTGAGACGAAACGTTCAGCTTGAGAAAGAATTTGCGTGTCTGGTAGTAATTTACGCCTGGAAGTTCAAATCTGAGGAGCGGTCAAGGTCGACTCCAAATTGGACGAAGGCGGTTGCATCAGTCATTGAGCGTCAGAGAGACGAAGCTGATGCGATATCGGGGACAGATCCTACGGTCGATGCATCGACGGATTTTACCTGGTATGAATGGGAGGAGTCTGCTGAGGTAGTTTCTGGAAAAGTGCCACTCGCGTTGCCCGCAATAGGAGAAAACGGTGAAGCCAAGAAATACCAATCGATGCCGTGCGTGACTTCTGAGCGAATACAGCACAGAGAGAAAGCCGTAAAAGTTGTACGATTCTTCGACGCTTTAGTGTCCAGACCGGTTGGCCGGAAAGAAATGCTGACCAACCCTGACGCGTTGGCATCAATGAAGAAAGAATGGTCGGGATTAATCGACCAGGGCGTCTTCGACCTTGGCGCAGTGCGGGAATATGACGCTGTGGCCAAGGAGGCAAAAGCGAAAGGGGAAGAGATACACATGGCTCGCGCACATGGTATTTGTGTTGAAGAGCACTCACAGTTGCCTGTTGGTGACCCTAAGAGGAAGTTCAAGGGTAGAGGCGTGTTGCTGGGGAACCAAGTGAAGAATCAAAGCTTTGAAGCTGCGATGTTTCAAGATTTGGGGAACTCTCCTGCTTCGTTTGAGGCCTCGCGTTGGGCGGATTTTTTGGGGTGTCATGATGGTTGGGATGTGCAGATGGCCGACGCTGTTCAAGCGTACATCCAGGCCACACTGAGAGGCACGCCATGTTGGATTGAATTGCCACCAGAGGCTGTGCCGAGTGAATGCAATTGGGTTAAGTACTGAGAGGCACGCCATGTTGGATTGAATTGCCACCAGAGGCTGTGCCGAGTGAATGCAATTGGGGTAAGTACAGGAGACCAGTCGTCCCATTGAGGAAGGCGCTGTACGGACACCCAGATGCGGGAACTGTCTGGGAGCAGCACTGTGACGAATCGGTGCGCGCCGTTGGTTTTGAGCCCATCGGTGAGGAATGGCCGTCAGTGTACATTCATGAAAAGCTCCAGCTTGTTCTGGTTGTGTATGTTGATGACTTCAAAATGGCAGGGCCGCAAAAGAACCTTGCCCAAGGATGGAGCATGTTACGTACACGTTTGAAGATTGAGCCCGAGACTGGACTTGACATGTACCTTGGTGTAACCAAAGCAAGGGAAACGTCACTCTCGGGAACGGACACCGCGTAACAACGGTGACCTATGACATGGAACAGTTCCTACGTTCCTGTGTCGACCGCTATCTTGAGGTGGCGGGCGATGTAAAGTTGAATAAAGGTGTCACTCCTGAGTTGCATGAAGAAACAAAGAATCACGTCTCACGGAAGCCTGCCAAAGAGGGGCCGTCAGTCGTGTGCAATTGGTGTAACAATCTTGTGCCCACCGACGGTTCTGCCACAGCGCCGGACCAGCGGGGAGGGACTCCTGAGATGGCCACGAAGGAGCCCGTGCGTGGACACCTTGCTCCGCATGTGGCTAGCGTACTAATGAAGTTGCTGTACGGTGCGCGGATTGCCCGCTTCGATTTGTTGCGGCAAGTGAATCGCCTGGCACGGAATGTGCACAGGTGGACTGACTCCGATGATCGGGGTTTGCATCATTTGATGTGCTACGTGCATCATACGAAACATTGGCGCATGGTCGGTTGGGTCGGAGACTCCATGGATGATGTGCACTTGGCCTTGTATGCGGACGCTGACTTTGCAGGATGTGTCGACTCGCTACGTTCCACCTCTGGTGGACACTTGAATATACAAGGGCCTAATACTCGGTTTCCGTTGTCTGGCAGCTCAAAAAGACAGGGTTGTGTGAGTCACTCCACTCCCGAGGCCGAGATTGTTGCGGCCGATGTTGCCATGAGATCGATGGGTATGCCCGCTCTCAAGCTGGTAGAGCGGATTCTCAAGAAGTCACCGAACTTTGTGTTCTATGACGATAACAAGGCTATGATCGGTGTCGTGCGATCGGGGAGAAACCCCACGATGCGCCACCTTGAGAGAAGCCATGGTGTTTGCATTTCGTGGATGCATGAGATGTTCACACGTGATTACATGTATTTGGCGTATGAGGTCACCGACAGAATGGCGGCTGACATCTACACCAAGGCGTTCAATGATGGACGCAAATGGAAACATGCATGTTTGCAGATTGGTCTACTCGACCCGAGCTTGCTGTCTGACCCGGATACCCTCAAGGCGCTCACACCTACGTGTGATCCCATAAAAGGGACCATGCAGACTGCTTCGGGAACGGTTGACGGAGTTCCCACATTTCCGTACACACACATTCCGATCATGCCCCCGGACCTGTGGTGGTCCGGATTGACATCCAAAGAAGGATTGCATGAGCATGAAGGACATGATCCGGTTGTCGTTGCTAAAGGACCCAGATTGATGCGTGTGAAACCTCCACTCGCGGTTGTGACACCATTCGGGAGCAAGTGGCTTCGTTCCACTTGGTTTCTGAGGAACGGGTCATGGCTCAAGGTTGAGGACAGGGTTGA
The DNA here is from genome assembly GCA_963377175.1 of Effrenium voratum. Lineage (NCBI taxonomy): Eukaryota > Dinophyceae > Suessiales > Symbiodiniaceae > Effrenium > Effrenium voratum. The sequence continues at coordinate 628,850 of CAUJNA010003190.1, forward strand.
CCCTGGGTTGCAGTGTGAGCGGATTGATGGGTGGGTTGAACGCGCAGTTTGGCAGTTTCATCCCGTACCGGTTGCTGTACCGGCGCGGGAGCAATCTCCACGACCACGACCAATTCACGTCGGGTCCGGGGATGTTGACATGCAGTCCGTGCTGGCCGCATTCGTTGAAGAGCTGTCGAACGAGCGCATTGAATTAAAATGTGTCAATGACCTTGCTTTGGAAACTTTGCTCCGGTTGAAGCTGCTTATGCGTTGTCTGCATACCAGTCATGAGCAATTTGTTCCTGGTCGTTGTTTTGTTCCATATCGCATTGCGGTGAAGCACAAACCACAGTTAGCGCCGGGTATTGAGCTCGCGATGGTTAAACATGACGGTGGTGTGCTTCGCGCTCCGGTGCATGTCTCGCTTCCTGGTATGAGAACTCGCACAATCGTCACGTTGTACAGTGTTGACTTGGCTCGGCCTATTGTGCTGATGGCATGTTCCGAACCGCGTAACTGGTTCACTGCCCTGCCCGACATAACGGGCCGCAGGTCGTGACCATCACTTTGGTCGATGACTTACTGAGCGAGTACGGGGGGAGAATCGCTAGACATGTGCTTACTAAACCTTCCGATTTGTTGTTCTTCGCCGGGCCTTGCACGGGGGGATCATCATGGGCACGCCTCAACAAGAATCTTCCGATTTGTTGTTCTTCGCCGGGCCTTGCACGGGGGGATCATCATGGGCACGCCTCAACAAGACTCGCGGAGTTGACACCGCAGAGAAAATCGAGGCCAAACAGAAGGAATTTTGGAAATTGTTTGAACGGTTCGTTGAAATCAAACGGCATGCCATGACGAAACGCGCTGCGATTTTGTTTGAGTTGCCTGGAAGTTGCGATTATTGGAAGGATGAGAGACTGCATGAGGTTGTTCATGATGGCATTAGTCATGAGTTTGATGGGTGTCGCTATGGCTTGAAGCAAAGGTATGCGAAGAAACCCATGCCAATCAAGAAACCATGGAGAGTTGTTTCGTGGAACTTTGACCTTGGCAGCTCGTTGTCTAAGAAGTGTAATGGAAACCATGAACATGGACCTTGTGCTGGTCGGGAAACCAAGGAAACCCAGCTGTAGACGTCGTTAATTGTGTGTGTGATCCTCCGTCGTTTTCGTGCTCGAGCAAAGTGCCTTCAGCCGGCACCATTGAAACTCGCTCTTGCTTGCATTACGCGAGGGAATTCGCGGAAGCATCAAGCTGCTGCGTGTGAAATTCGCACCGCCCCGACTGTACCAAAGAGGAGCTGGGCTAGTCCCGAACCTCAGGTTCCAACGGGGAACTGGGCTAGTCCCGAACCTCAAGTTTCGACGAGGAGTTGGGCCAGTCCCGCACCTCAATTAGAAGCTGGGCATATATTGGGACTATTCTGTGGCTTTATTTGCAGCTGCCTATTTTGGGTTTTCCCGGTTCTGGAGAATATCATCAAGATGACTGCCAATGCGACCGTCGTCAATACAAATGAATTCTTCTGCGTGCCTGTTGAGAAATCCAGGCAAGCGGCAATATTCTTGGGGAACCTCGTGAAGAACGCCATCGAGGAGGGCAAAAGAATCCCCAAGAGGATGGAAATGGGCAGCGACCTGGGTACATGCATAAAGTGGATCGAGGACATCGGCGTCCCCGTCATCTACGCCTACTCAGAGTACTACTCTGCCAAGTGCCGCGGAATGATGAAAGGAGAAGGGCAATCCATGAGGGTTGCATTGGAGTTTATCAGTACGATTTTCGGACAACTTTCTGCTGACGAATGCATGCTTGGTTGGAGGGAATTCTGCAGCAAAGGGAAGAAGATTGTGGCGGCGCTGAACCAGCTTTGCGGTGAGGCATCGCCACTAGCAAAGAATCCTGAACTGCTCAATGTCACCAAGTATTGCATCGAGGGGGCAGATATGTTGAGATCCATCGCAGATATCTGGGATCTCGCATCAGGTGTGGCCGAGAACAATGAAGAACGGTCTTTCACAGCTGCGTTCCACCAAGACACTCCGGTCGGGGAAGTCTACAAAGAGTTCATCAGTGATGAACCAACCAGGACCTCGTCGTCAAGGAGGTGGAGGAGCTCCGAGGAGTTTCTGACAACTGCAGAGTTCGAAAGGCATGATCGAAGAATTGCGAAATTCAGAGATCGAAGCTGGGGGAAGGTATTCACGTTGAGCGTGATCAAGGCTCCCAAGGTTGACTTCTACGGTCATGGCACAAGAGCCGACTACCAGAAGAATTGGGACCTTGGGCTGGCCTACCAGAATGAGCTGCGCGCGTCGATGAAGAACCTGGCGTATGCAATGAGAAGAGATGAAAGAGCTCACCAGCTTTTGCGCTGGATGATCTGTGGGTCAACCCCCAGCGACATCTCTGACGCATGCATCGGAGCAATCAACTCACTCATGTGCGTTTCCTTCATCATGAGGAGGTTGCAGCCATTGGTCGGGGAAAGGCATGCTACGGATCAGTCGTACACAGTTTACTTCCGTCAGGACAAGTCCGAGCTGAAGGACCTCTATCGGGAGATCGGGGTCGCCAGGAACTTTCTGTGGTGCATCGACATGATCTACGAATCAATGCTGCCTGCGATGAACATCAACTCCATCAGCTACGCGGCAGACAGGGCCGCTGAGAACCAAGATCGGCGCAAGTGGGTAAGCTGGCTGAAGGAGATTGAAAAGAAGGCGGAGAAGGACAACGTGGTTGACTTCGACCAGAACACCTACTGCGCCGTTAACGAAGCCGACAGGGAACTGGAGAGGTACCCCGAGGACTTCGCGATCGGAGAGGAGCCGACGTGGTGGGTAATGGGTTCATCGAAGACGGAACCGCCGCAGAAGACGGAGCGACAGCAGAAGTCAGCGTCGAGCTCCGGGCAAAGGAAACAAACCTCTGGTGGGCCAGTCCCCCTCAAGTGGGGGGTCGTATGCAAGCGATGCCGTCAAGATCGACAACGAGATCATCGACTCCATATTCCGCATGAACTCCCGTGGTGATGATGACAGATGGACAATCATCAACCCAACTGCTGGGCTCGACACATACACCTCATTCGAAGGGGGTATTACTCTGAGTGGCGCAACTGTCAGCGTGAAGTTCAACATAGACGCCAACACAGGGTACCCAATCATACAAACTGTATTTCGCCGTGTCTCGCAGATGGGAAGAACGCGACATATTGGGAGTGTATGCTGAGATGCCTGACTTCTTCGCTGGTACATTTCGAGGAGAAGACCAGCGCAGAGAAGATCATTCTTTCCTATGTTAGAAAAGGGAATGCGGCATGGCTTCAGCTGTATGCTTTCATGTGTGCCCAAACAGGATGCTTGATTACTGGACGCCTTCCGGGCGCCAAAGCCATCAATGCGTTGATACAGGCAGAGAAGAAACCAGACAACGCACCTGGACGGTTGACCCGGATCATCAAGGAGCAGAAAAGGGGCCCCATTGGTGGGGCAACGATTCGCGACATGATGATTCAGAAGAAGAGCTTCTTGGTCCTGGATTGGCCCCTGAGGGCTGTCAATGCAAAAGGGAGCACGAAGACCTTCCAGATGATGGTCAACGAACAGGGATGGACAAACATCGAGGAGAGATCGTACTACGGTTCGAGTGAGCTCCTCGTCCGCAGATACGATGAACATCATCTCCCGATTGCAGAAACTGGAGAAGCTCATCGTCGAACGACGGAGGCGAGACATGGATGACTCACCTGTGTCGGTGCACATTTGGATGTCGCTCTATGACTGGGTGTGCATGAGGGGGTGTGGGTGGCAGGTGACCGCCAACCCCATCATTGACTCCTTGCAAAAGACGATATCCGACCTCGTCAACACGTGCAAGGGCTTGGTTGTGGTGTGCGTGAATCGCGACGTAGCTTTCCATGGAGGAAGAGGGGACTTGGGGACGATCGCCAACAAGGTGAGCGAGATCTGCAAGGCGGCAGGCGCGTTGGTGACCGAGAACGATCGCCTGTGGCGCGTTGCCCACGCGCTCACAGGTAAGAACTACAAGATCCCTGGAAGCTCGAATCTGCAACATTTCCTCTTGAAGCGATTGTTGGTGGAGAAATCCATCGACGTGATCGCGCCAAGCAACGCGTTCGTGTGTGAGCTGGAGGAGACATGCATAAGCGAGCCCGACCTTCGCTTCAATATCCCGAAGAACATGGAGGAGTCGAAGGTGAAATTCGAGTACAAGCCGACCTTCACTGCTCAATCGAAACGGAGGCAAGAACGGCAGGATGAAGGACACGGCGGACAAGATGCGTTTGGGAACATCGATGTCAGCGATCAACGTCTTCGATGGTATGCGGTCACCGAGCTCAGTGAGTTAATCTGCGAACTTTGTGTGAAAGAAATGCAGATGAACAAGTCGAAGGTGCTCGGGTCAAACTCAAAATACAATCCCACTTCTTGCGTGAACTGTTGCGCGAACTGGAATGCGGACACGAACGGTGTTGTGAGATCAACCGAAGGGAGGAAGCTGTATACGCGACTTTTCGCAGAATGCGTGGTTGCAATCCCGGATATTCAACATCTCATGGTGAACGTCAACAATGTTCAGGCCATGACCACGATTATACGGGAGCTTGCATATTCCAAGCTGAAGAAAGAGCTATCCCACGTGGGTTTCGTGAGCATGACAATGGATCAGGCAGCACAGTTCTACAATAACGGACACGGGAAGCAATTGTGTGCATCCCGGGATGTGATCACGTGCAAGAATTCCGAGGGAGTTGAGGAGAGGACCTCCATCTTTGTGATAGACAGAGATCTTGGCAACGTGGCCTATTCATCCTGGATCAAGAGCGTGCTTGATCAGGGGACGATGTGTGATTTTCTGGGACAAACTACGAATAAGGAGTCCTTGGGGGACGTCGTCGAGATGATATTGGGTTTCTTTGAGGTGATGTCGTACTTTCAGCACGAACTTCCCTTGTGGAAAGATGCATGGAAGATCAAAAGGGAGTTCGAGCATTCAATCGTACGACACCTCGCCGGGAACGTGAGCCACACGACGGGCCAGAACCGCAGCTCGGGGCGCCCACGAAAGAAGTGTTGGACATCATGAACACGGTCAAGCCCAGACATCCGCGATCCCTGACGGCCGAGCATGCCACCCAAGGATCCAAGAGGAAGGCAACAGAGAGTGAAGGCGACGGTCTTGGTCAAGTTCCAGACCCGAGCCGAAGCTCTCAGCCCAACGTTGAGAAAGAAGAGAAGAAGCAGCGAGTGATTGATGGGCGGAGAGCTGCACTCGAGTTCCTGGTCTCAATGGAAAAGTGCATGGGAGAGATGGGAATTTGCATGAGATGCGCGAGCCTGGCCCACGACGGCGACTGCAAGAACTATGAGGAGGCTGCTGGGAACGAGAAGGCGATGAAGAAGATCCGTGAGCTTCTCAGCAGCGATCATGTTTCCTCGGATGAAGAAATGGGGGATACGGAAGAACCGTCCTCATCGACGTCCAAGGAACGCAAGAAAGGAGGACAAGAAGGGAAAGAGACAATAGAAATGTATAGCTATACCATCAATCTGGTGGAGATGGCTGACACGGCTGAGGGAGGAGAGCTACAATGCGGTGGCGTGGACCTCACCTACAATCCGTGCGGGGACAACAGAACGTTCAAGACGACGCTAGAGCGAGGGTGTGACACCATCCCATGTTACATCCCGAAGTTCGGCGACGTGAGCGATGTGCATATAGCGTACGCATCTATTGTTGACCCCAAGTACTTTCCCAAGGGTGCCGGCCTTGAACAGGTGGATGTGATGCAGCTTGGCAAGAGCGTCAATTTCTGCGTTGCTCCCTTTGACGGTGCTCCACTACGCAAGATTGGCGACGATCGCTCGGTATTTGCTACGAAAGATCAAGCAAACCAGCTATCTCGCAACCTATGCAGAGTCCTTCGACACAAAATCGGCAATTGCCGAGGAAGTGTTTTCAGATGCGATGAAGGTGGATGGGTCGACATCGACGCAGTCATTGACGACCGAAATAACTACATATTCCCACCTTCAACTTCGAGAGCAAAACGATACATGGGCATCATGGAAGTGATCAAGTGGCAGGAGTCCGGACAAAAGAAATCGAGATTTCAGGTCCTGGCAGCAAGGTTTCCAAGCGTCATGAACCCGAATGACATGAAGGCGGCCAGGGAGGAGATGAACTATGCTGGCCTGGATCGGGATGACATCGACAGGATGTTCAACAGATGCGATGGATGGTACAGGCCTTGGTGCATCCGAGTCACAACTGGTCACAGTGATTTTGGATTCATGAGCTCATCCGCACTGGCAAATAGGTATTCTGCAAGAATGGGTGATTCTCTCGGAGGAGCATTCCATGTAACGTATGTGGAGAACCTGCCGAGCATCGTACGCTGTGGGCTAGTCCCCGGCGGGATCGATGGCGGAAACAGGCTAGCATTGCACTTCGGAGCATTCGCTCCATGGGATGAGATGAACGTAGCAACGAAGGTGACGCTACGAAACGTAAGGTCGGGGGATCCGATTGCGATCATCTACATTCCCAGTGCAACCCTCGCGCGGTATGGAGCTGGAGTCGCGGCAAATGGGACATTCATGGTCTTTGACGTGATCCCGTTCTATGAGGTCAAGTCCATTTGGATTGGCAAAAGCAACGGAGGGAAGCGCCTGGAGTACGAGGACGTCAAGCGAGCGTACTCGAAATGTGTGGAAAACGAGATCTGTCCGGGTTTCGTTGATTCATCCCAGGAATCGGCTGCGATGTTCCTACAGAACGTCGCGAAGATCAACGAGAGGATGCCTGAGACCGAGGCAGGTGCCGACAATCTGCACTACATCAAAGACATGGTTGATCGTGCATGCAAACTGTTTCGGGAAAACAAGCTGGAGGAGTTTGATGCGCAGACCAACGAGATCAGGGACGAGATCAGCAAAGTCGTCATCCTGAATGACGAGACATGGGAAGGACTAAGATGCCGGATATGTCCGTCATGTGCGACCGCGATTCCCACATGCTTCTGTGTGTGCCTGGAGTGTGGGGCGCAATTGATCTCTACCGGGAGATTTTGCATCCACATCAGTTCCGACGACGATGGGGACAACCAAAGGCCGCACAAGACGAAGCCAACCATGGTGCGGCAGCCAGGAAGAGGATGATGAGGCGGAGAACGTTCCTGAAGACGACGACATGGACACGCAAGGATACACGTCCGGCTACATGTCTGAGGAAGAAGATGGCGGTTGGCAATACCGCGACAATGACTTGGCATCGCGGGATATCAGTAATTCCCAGCAGATGGCGATTTGCCTTGATGAGCCGCGCGAAGCTCAATACATGGCGGGATTCATCGCGCTGCAGATGTCAAAGATGTGAGGGATGTTCGAAGGGGGTGAAAAGAGAACGATCGATGCCGCGCTCGAAGGGAAGCAAGGCTGCCCATACCACAACGACTTCAAGAAGTACCCCAACATTACGGAGATTGATCAGGAAGGGATCCTTTTGCCATCGACGGTACTGAAGATTTCTCAATCTCAGAACGTTCGAGAAAGGGCCTTCCGGTCGGCTGAGGAGCGTAATGAATACATTCGTCTGATGGTATGCAAGTGCGAGGGGCTATACATATTTTACAAGCTGTGGATTGCAGCGAGAATCCTCGACATCACCATCACCAAAGACGAAATGAAGCTCCTGGTCAAGGATCGCGTGCACCCGGTGGGTGATATCATTTACAGATGCTTCTCCCTGGCTTTCAACTGTAAATATATATCGTTCGTAAGGGAAGGCTTGAACCTTGGCAGACATGGTTATTCGGTCAATGTGAGCGCCATTATTGCAGCCACTGACCCGAACAAATGCGACACACCTCTGCTGGATTGGTGCCTACGAATGGGGCATTGGATGCCAGAAGATCATCATAAGAAGTGTGTCCGGGCGCGAGAAGCCCAAAAGAATTTGGACGAAGAGTTCCGTCGACGTACCCACAGACTGTCCATTGGAGACAGGTATGCGTAATGCAGATGTGGATTATTATTGCTTATGTGGTGTGGTGCGCCCACCAACAGCAATACATATCTTCACTCCGATGTTGATTGCGGCATGATGTGGGCTAGTCCCCATCTATTGCTTGCGTCTCATCAATGTCATTGCGATGGAACGACTCTACATCATGATATGATTTCATGCGTCCAAGATGAATGGATGTGTATACATTTACATATTCCGACGGCTATGACATTCCGGATATTCATGGATGGAACTATTACCTCATGGATGATTTCCTTTTCATTATATATATATATTATTCATGGTACCTGGAATGGCTATGTTTTGCATGTATTGCTCACCAAATCTTCTTTGCCGATGATATTCAGATGGCTCATGACCGTGCGCTACTATGGATTTCTATGGCCAACCCATTTCTGTGGATGACGGCTGCGCGATGCGCAAATGCGGCAGCCGGGATTTCAGGTGGTTGCGTATTGGCTAGAGGCAAAATGTCTCTTGCATCTGAGTATAGGAATGTGCTACGATTTGTGGATGCATGTTTCTGCCTTGATTGGACCTGGCAAGTTTCACAATGAATGGACGGTGTAGCAATAGTGAATGAAAGAGTGTTCGACACAGTTTCGTAGCTGAAGCCGTGGCCATTGGAACGTTTTGTGGTGTTTGGACCGCATGATGAACAATGCGACCCAAATGGGGGATGTTAAAACCCTCCTGGCCCCGTGCCTAAATTGGGAAGCAGTTCTGAGGTCCGTGTTTGTGTTGCTTACAAGGTTCCATTGATTGCCATTTGGCTCAAGTCACAAGTGAGGTTCAAGATCTTATGTGAAGCTGCGTTCATACGTGATCGGCAATTGAGAGCGGAAAACACTTCGCTTGCGCTGCATTTGTCAGGACCACTGTTGTAACTATTATTCCTTCTCCCTTACAACAGTTACACGGGTTCGGCTATAACGGTTTGACCGTATACACCTTTCTACGTGGTTGGTATTTACAGCTGGAGGGTTCGGTGGACAGCGTCCCACGGGACGTCACCTTGCCGTCTCTTGACAATTACCAACATATGAGGAAGGAATACTCGGAAAAGAACAAGGAACATATATGTGATAAAAGTAGGGAACATTACCATCAAAACAAAGAAACAATCCTTGAAAAAAGAAAGGAAACTATTGAATGTGAATGTGGTGGTGTTTTTAGGAAATGTGATATAAGAAGGCACGAGCGAAGCGACAAACATCAACGATATGTATGTGAAAATATTAATATCTAAATATTTCTAATAAGAATGAAATTATTAGAGATGTTTAGCGGGACAGGCTCGGTTGGTCGGGTTGCTCGGGATTTGGGTTTTAGTGTTATTTCCCTTGATTTGAAAAATGCAAATATCAATACTGATATTTTGAGTTGGGATTATCGTGAGTTTGATGTGGGCGAGTTTGATGTTGTGTGGGCATCCCCTCCATGCACCGAATACAGCCGAGCGAAGACGACAGGTGTCCGAAAGATTGATTACGCAAATAGTATCGTTTTAAAAACCCTTGAAATCATTGACTACTTCAAACCAAAGTGGTGGGTTGTGGAAAATCCTCAAACTGGACTTTTGAAGGAACAACCATTCATGAGTGGGTTGAAATACTATGATGTGGATTATTGTAAATATGGCATGAACTACAGGAAGCGAACGAGGTTGTGGTCAAACATTGAAACATGGAAACCCAGACCAATATGCAAAGGGGATTGTGGGAAGGTGAGGAATGGACGACATCTTGAAACTGCTCAACGGTTGCCATCGGGTAAAAAATCAGATTGGGGTGAGGGATACACCAAACATAAACAAGATGAGTTATACAAAATTCCTACTGATTTGATTAGTGATATATTTGTTAGAATGGTTGAAAGGGACTGCTCACTCGCCAACACACAGCCTGACAAAAAGTTGAAGTCATCCTGAAGGGGTGTTCAACTTGAGTCGAAAGCATCTAGTATTTCAATTACAAAGACCCCGCATTTCAACTACAAAGACCCCGCATTTCAACCACAAAGACCCCGCATTTCAACTACAAAAACCCCGCATTTCAACTACAAAGACCCCGCGCTTCATACCCGAAAAACCACAGATTAGGGGGGGGCAAGCAACTACGAGAGCGTCGTAGTTCATCTACGAAAGGTCTGTAGTTCAAAACCGATTTACAACTACTTCTAAAATAAAGTTGTTCTCTGTAGTTGTGTTGTCGCTTTCCCGTCCTTCACAGCCAGCCAACCAGCAACCCCCTAGCCAAAACTACTTAAAGAAATATTACCTTATATATTAAGAGGAAAATGAACGGTGATAAAATCAATAATTATATCGATAAAAAATGCTATGATTGTTGTCACTTCAAAAAAGAAAATCTGGAATTGTACAAATTGAATTTACCTAATGAAATAGTGAATAATATTATTAATTATTCAATGGATGAAGAAGATTTATGTAAAATTTGTAGAAATTGGAGATATTATCAAGAATTAATCAAATGTCTGTTGGGAATAAAAAGAATACATAATAGAAATGTAGAAGATGAGATTTTAATATTTCTAACTGTAAATAAAATACCACCTTACGATTATGTTAAACAGTTTCTTAAAATCAGTAAGAAAATATGACATGATTTATGATATATTATGGATGTTGGGTTATAGTCAAGAGAAAGGAGAAGATGTTAAAGAAAATATCAAATTATTTATTGAAAGTAAAAAGTTTAATGTTCAGAATACAGTGAGAGATGTTAATATTATTTTTAAAATGATGTATGAAAGAAGTAAGACAAATCAATTAAATTATTATCCTGAACTGAAATTATAATCATAATATAATAATAACATGTAAAATCTTATATGTTATAATTATTCTGAACTTTTAACCTATAAATGAAAATTAGTGAGAAAAGCACTAACAAAACAAATGCACCACCAACACCCCAGAACTTGATAACTACTAAAAGGGCTAACTCTTTCAAATGAAAAAAATGTCGGCCCCCAGCCCAACAATGAACAAGGGGGGCAATTACCCAAATGATTACCTTAACGAAAACGATAAATAAGCTCCCTAAAAACCCTCTTTTAAAAACGGATAAGGTGGTTAATAGGTTTGAGATGAATATAAAAAACATAACAGGGAACCATCAACAGACCACCCCCCAGGCCCCCTACTTTTACCATTTTCCCCCACCCCCCTCCACTGTGGACGCGGGACGCGCGCGCCTGCGCAGTCGAAATGCACTTTTTTATGTGCAAACATGCACGAAACACTGCGCAGACCACTACAAGTCACAGTAATTGTAACCACCAGTAATTTGCACTTGCACGTTTGGCGGCTTTTGGCGGCTTGGGACAACATTACATGTTGTTTTGTTTTACTACATGCCCGCATGTGCTTTTGTGAGCTAACATTGGCTCACTACTGTTTGCCCCGTTTCACTGCATCTCGATAGGCCGAACTACCAGCAATGGCTGGAACTACGCCCATGGATGCGACTACGCTGAATGTCATGCCGATGGAGGTTACTACATCAGCTCCAGAGGCTACTCTGCCCGTCGAACAACAGGCTGGCATCACTACACCGGACCGTGTTTCCACACCACCAGATCGACAGAATACTACCGACTCCAGCAGCATGGCCACTTTGGCCACACCACCACCTGAGGCACACAACGCCCTCAACTACAACTTCAATCACCAACTACCCACACCTGCACCTTTCTACAGACCCGACGACATTTTGGCACATCTCACTACTGTTGAGAACAACATCCCTGACACTCCAGCGATCGACCCGGAACAGAACTACTTCAGGGTCTACGTGGCTTTGACGCTAGAGGAATTTCAACTCCTACTCAATCAACAACAAACTACGCCCATTCCCGAGCTCAACTACAACCTACCAATTCACGACCTACCCTCAGACATTCGGATGCCAATTTACGACTCACTACCTCTTCACCTACGTCTTTCAGATTCAGAGGCAGTCAACTTCTACTACTACAACCTGACATCACTACACCTCACAACCCAGTACATCAACTCGATGCTCATTGTCCAACTACACCTTCCACAAGCAGTTCTACTACGATTTGTCAGTGCTGGACAAGTCACTAACTTCTCCCGCGACTACGTGAGCCACATGATCTCCATCACCGACAAGCACCACCTTCCTACACGCCAACTACATCAACGACTACACCGAATCAACTACGATTTGGACCAACTCACCACTACATTCAACCTATCCAACAACTTCATTTGGAACTACCACACGCCCTTGCACCTACCCGAACTACTCAACTACTTCGACCAACCACAACAACTTCAAGACCACCACTACAAGTCCATCAACACGATTCTACACAAAAGTGCCACCTACTACGGCATCACCCTACTCACGGCTACGAATCTTTCCATGCAACACAAACTACTACTCCACAACTTTCTCACTACAACCGACCAAGCACTTGCACCACCGGAGTGCGACTACAACCGTCTCCGTGGCGGTCCAGACTCCCTCAACACATTCACTACCAACCACTATGCAGGCTTGGACTACCGCATCGGCCAAGTCCAGAACTACCGAGCCCACCACTGGACTAAGCACACCTGATCTACAGGTGGAACTACAACTACTTGCTGTACTACGTCATCGTACTACGAGATGATTGAGAGCCACTTAGGATTCTTGTGCAACTTCACATTTGATCATTTGAAGGTTAGTTGAACTACAGACAGCAGCGCCGTAGATACCTACCTTCGGTCATTTTTTAAGAGACTACATGCCTGTTCGCTACAGTAGCATCGGCAAACAACATGTGCATTCGTTTTTGCCACTACTGTCAACACCACCTTTTGGGTCTATGGTTAAAAGGACACTACAAGGTCTTTTAACCAAGGGGCCGTGTCAAATATCATGCTGCGCTACTTGTCCCTTGCGCATGCATGATGTACACTACCCGACCGCAGGCCTTGAGTCTACCAGGAAAAGAGTGCATGCTGGCTAACTACATTTGTGTTTGTGACAACATCCGCCGACCCCTTCTCCTCAAAGGGGGAGGCGCACGGGAAGGGTGGTTACAGCACAAGTCCAAGGTTGGTTGGTAAATGAGCATAGCCGAAGAGTCAACATTATCAGCGTCATCGTAGCATCCTTTGCACCTCAAAGACGTGTCTTTTTCCTCATCATGATCATTGTTGTCGTCATCCGTGTCTTTTTCGATTGTGTTTCAAGTGTTGCGTTAGAGCCAGACATTCTGCCCGCGAGGAGGGACTTGCATTCGCAGTGATGATGATTACCATCATGGTGATGATGACATGCTCATCATCATCACATCATCATCGTTGTGACATGATTGGAGATGCAGAGGATGCGTAGACATGATTATCATCACGACTGTTGGTGATGCAGAGGATGCACGATGATGGTTATCATCGGTGATGATAACGGTGATGATGATGATGACAATGACGAGGATGATGCTGATGATGATGACGATGATAATGACGATGATGATGATGACGATAAACATGCTCATCGTCATCACATCATCGTTGTGACCTGATTGGAGATGTAGAGGATGGGTAGACATGATTATCATCATGACTGCTGGTGATGCAGAGGATGCACGATGATGGTTATCATCGATGATGGCAACGGTGATGATGACGATGACGATGACGAGGATGATGCTGATGATGACGATGATGATCGTCATTATATCACATCATAATCGTTGTCATCCTTATCTTTTTTTATATACGTTTCAAAGGTGGCGTTAGAGCCGATTGGAGATGCAGCGGTTGCGTAGTCATGATTATCATCAAGACTGTTGGTGATGCAGAGGATGCACGATGATGGTTATCGTCCATGATGACAACGGTGATGATGACGGTGATGACGATGATGATGATGATGACGATAATGACCACCATCATGGTGATGATGACATGCTCATCATCATCACATCATCGTTGTGACCTGATTGGAGATGCAGAGGATGCGTGCACATGATTTCCTCCTGACTGTTGGTGATGCAGAGGATGCACGATGATGGTTATCGTCGATGATGACAACGGTGATGATGACGATGACGATGACGAGGAGATGACGATGATGATGGTGACACGCTTGTCATATCACATCATAATCGTCTTTTTTATATACTTTTCAAAGGTAGCGTTAGAGCCGATTGACCGTTGTGACCTGATTGGAGATGTAGAGGATGCGTAGACATGATTATACTGCTGGTGATGCAGAGGATGCACGAGGATGGATATCATCGATGATGACAACGGTGATGATGACGATGACACTGACGAGGATGATGCTGATGATGACGACGACGATGATGATGATGATGATGATGACACGCTTGTCAGTATATATCACATCATAATCTCATCATCATCATCGTCATCTCCTCGTCATCGTCATCGTCATCATCTTATCATCGATGATAACCATCATCGTGCACCCTCTGCATCACCAACAGTCAGGAGGAAATCATGTCTACGCATCCTCTGCATCTCCAATCAGGTCACAGTGATGATGATGAGCATGTCATCATCACCATGATGGTGGTCATTATCGTCATCATCATCATCATCGTCATCACCGTCATCATCACCGTTGTCATCATGGACGATAACCATCATCGTGCATCCTCTGCATCACCAACAGTCATGATGATAATCATGACTACGCACCCGCTGCATCTCCAATCGGCTCTAACGCCACCTTTGAAACGTATACCAAAAAAGATAAGGACGACAACTGACACGCTTGTCATTATATCACATCATAACCGTTGTCGTCCTTATCTTTTTTATATACGTTTCAAAGGTGGCGTTAGAGCCGATTGGAGATGCAGCGGGTGCGTAGTCATGATTATCATCATGACTGTTGGTGATGCAGAGGATGCGCGATGATGGTTATCGTCCATGATGACAACCGTGATGATGACGGTGATGACGATAATGATGATGATGATGATGACGATAATGACCACATGGTGATGATGACATGCTCATCATCATCACTGTGACCTGATTGGAGATGCAGAGGATGCGTGGACATGATTTCCTCCTGATTGTTGGTGATGCAGAGGATGCACGATGATGGTTATCATCGATGATAAGATGATGACGATGACGATGACGATGACGAGGAGATGACGATGATGATGATGATGACACGCTTGTCATTAAATCACATCATAATCGTTGTCGTCCGTATCTTTTTTATATACGTGTCAAAGGTGGCGTTACAGCCGATTGGAGATGCAGCGGGTGCGTAGTCATGATTATCATCATGACTGTTGTCGATGCAGAGGATGCACGATGATGGTTATCGTCCATGATGACAACCGTGATGATGACAGTGATGATGATGATGATGATGATGATGACGATAATGACCACCATCATGGTGATGATGACATGCTCATCATCATCACTGTGACCTGATTGGAGATGCAGAGGATGCGTAGACATGATTTCCTCCTGACTGTTGGTGATGCAGAGGACGCACGATGATGGTTATCATCGATGATAAGATGATGACGATGACGATGACGAGGAGATGACGATGATGATGATGATGATGACACGCTTGTCATTATATCACATCATAATCGTTGTCGTCCTTATCTTTTTTAAATACGTTTCAAAGTTAGCGTTATAGCCGATTGATCGTTGTGACCTGATTGGAGATGTAGAGGATGCGTAGACATGATTATCATGATGACTGCTGGTGATGCAGAGGATGCACGATGATGGTTATCGTTCATGATGACAACGGTCGATGACGATGACGAGGATGATGATGATGACGACGATGATGATGATGATGACACGCTTTGTCGTCCTTTTTTTATATACGTTTCAAAGGTGGCGTTAGAGCCGATTGGAGATGCAGCAGGTGCGTAGTCATGATTTTCATCATGACTGTTGGTGATGCAGAGGATGCACGATGATGGTTATCGTCCATGATGACAACGGTGATGATGACGGTGATGACGATGATGATGATGACGATAATGACCACCATCTCATCATCATCACATCATCGTTGTGACCTGATTGGAGATGCAGAGGACGCGTAGACATAATTTCCTCCTGACTGTTGGTGATGCAGAGGATGCAAGATGATGGTTATCATCGATGATGACCACGGTGATGATGACGATGACGATGACGAGGAGATGACAATAATGATGATGATGATACTCTTGTCATTGTATCACATCATAATCGTTGTCGTCGTGATCATCATCATCGGCATCATCGTCATCATCATCGTCATCATCATCCTCGTCATCATGCATGATAACCATCATCGTGCATCCTCTGCATCACCAGCAGTCATGAAGATGATCATGTCTACGCGTCCTCTGCATCTCCAACCAGGTCACAAGGATGATGATGCGATGATGATGAGCATGTTTATCGTCATCATCATCATCGTCATCACGCTACCTTTGAAACGTATGTAAAAAAGATAAGGATCATCATTGTTGTGACCTGGTTGGAGATGCAGAGAATGCGTAGACATGATTATCATCATGACTGTTGGTGATGCAGAGGATGCACGATGATGGTTATCATCGATGATGACAACGGTGATGATGACGATGATGATGACGACGATGATGCTGATGATGACGACGATGATGATGATGATGACACGCTTGTCATTATATCACATCATAATCGTTGTCGTCCTTATCTTCTTTATATACGTTTCAAATGTAGCGCTAGAGCCGATTGGAGATGCAGCGGGTGCGTAGTCATGATTATCATCATGGCTGTTGGTGATGCAGAGGATGCACGATGATGGTTATCGTCCATGATGACAACCGTGATGATGACGGTGATGACGATGATGATGATGATGACGATAATGACCACCATCATGGTGATGATGACATGCTCATCATTATCACAGCATCATCGTGGTGACCTGATTGGACACGCAGAGGATGCGTATACACGATTATCATCATGACTGTTGGTGATGCAGCAGAGGATGCACGATGATGGTTATCATCGATGATGACAACGGTGATGATGACGATGACGATGACGAGGATGATGCTGATGATGATGACGATGATGATGATGACACGCTTGTCATTATCTTTTTTATGTACGTTTTCATGACTGTTGGTGATGCAGAGGATGGACGATGATGAGTATCATGATGATGCTGATGATCACGACGATGATGATGATGATGACACGCTTGTCATTATATCACATCATAATCGTTGTCGTCCTTATCTTTTTTATATACGTTTCAAAGGTAGCGTTAGAGCCGATTGGAGATGCAGCGGGTGCGTGGTCATGATTATCATCATGACTCTTGGTGATGCAGAGGATGCACGATGATGGTTATCGTCCATGATGACAACGGTGATGATGATGATGACAATGAGATGATGATGATGCTGATGATGATGATGATGACGATAAACATGCTCATCGTCATCACGCCATCGTTGACCTGATTGGAGATGTAGAGGATGCGTAGACATGATCATCATGATGACTGCTGGTGATGCAGAGGATGCACGATGATGGCTATCGTCGATGATGACAACGGTGATGATGACGATGACGATGTCGAGGATGATGCTGATGATGACGACGATGATGATGATGACACGCTTGTCGTCCTTATCTTTTTTATACACGTTTCAAAGGTAGCGTTAGAGCCGATTGGAGATGCAGCGGGCGCGTAGTCATGATTATCATCATGACTGTTGGTGATGCAGAGGATGCACGATGATGGTTTTCGTCCATGATGATGACATGCTCATCATCATCACATCATCGTTGTGACCTGATTGGAGATGCAGAGAATGCGTAGACATGATTTCCTCCTGACTGTTGGTGATGCAGAGGATGCACGATGATGGTTATCATCGATGATGACAACGGTGATGATGACGATGACAATGACGAGGATGATGCTGATGATGATGACGATGATGATGATGATGATGACCACCATCATGGTGATGATGACACGCTCATATCATCATCATCATCATCATCATCACGGTGCTCATCATGATCATCATCATCAGTCCCGTTAGAGCCGATTGGAGATGCAGAAGATGCGTGGACATGATTATCATGATGACTGCTAATAATGCTGAGGATGCGTCATGATGATTATCATGTCAGTCCATCATCATCATCATCGTGATCATCATCATGATCATCATCATCAGTCCCGTTAGAGCCGATTTGAGATGCAGAAGATGCGTGGACATGATTATCATGATGACTGCTGGTGATGCTGAGGATGCGTCATGATGATTATCTGTCAGTTCATCATCATCATCATCGTGATCATCATCATGATCATCATCATCAGTCCCGTTAGAGCCGATTTGAGATGCAGAAGATGCGTGGACATGATTATCATGATGCCTGCTGGTGATGCTGAGGATGCGTCATGACGATTATCATGTCAGTTCAGCATCATCAGCATCATCATCAGCATAAAAGCGGTGCATTTTCACGCGAAAGCAAAGCAAAAATGCACCGCACCCTGGCTACATGAACCAGCGTCAAAAGAACTTCTTAAATCCGGCCACCGGACGTGATCGGGCCGCAGGCCAAAGCCCGGTAGGGCTTACCTTCAGGTATAAGGCCGTGCGCCCCATGCCGCCGACCATGCGCAGAACATGCGCAGAACATGAGCAGAACTTTTGCGCTGGGCTCGCCCTTATAAGGGGCGAAGGATTTGCGGATTGGTTTCGGCGATTTCCGAGGATTTTTGTAGCATCTCCTCGCAGCGCCCAAAAACGAGTACTGGACAACACCCCCAGCATTGCCAGCATCATCCCGGATGATGCGGATGATGTTATGAGTGCTGGCGATGCGGGGATGCTGGGGATGTTGTCCCCCAAGCCGGGCCAATTTTGCCGAAAACGTGCAACCTGAAAATCTTAAAATCTTAAAGTGGATGGAAAATGGATGGAAAATGGCCTGATCTTAGAATCTCAAGATCTTAAAATCTTAGAACTTAGAATCTTAAAATCTGAAAATATAAAAACACCCTAAAGTCTTTGAATCTTGGAGATCTTAAACTCTTAAAATATGAAATTCCTAAAGTCTTACAATCTTAAAATCTCAGAATCTTAAACAGCTTTAAAAACTTAAATTCTTTAAACCTCGAACAATTGAAATCTGAAAATCTTAAGTTATTAAAATGTTACTTTCCTTCAATCCGGGCTATATTGTAAATTCCTTAAACTCTTAATCTTGAAACTTTGAAATCTTGAAACCTTAAGATCTTAAAATTACAACCTTAGAAGTTAGAATCTTACAGCCTGAAAACATAAACATCCTAAAGTCTTCAAATCTTGACTTCTTAAAACCCTCATGTGTTTGAATCTTCAGATGTTAAAATCTTAAAGTATGAAATTCCTAAATTCTCACAATCTTAAAATCTCAGAATCTTAAAAGCTTCAAAAACTTAAATTCTTTAAATCTCGAACTATTGCAATCTGAAAATCTTAAATTCATAAACAAGTAAAATATAATAAAAATTCCTTCAATCCGGGCTATATTTTAAATTCCTTAAACTCTTCATCTTGAAATTTTGAAGTCTTGACATCTTAAGATCTTAAAATCTTAAATTCCGAAAGTCGCCAAATCTGAAAATCTCACAAAAATAAAATCTTAAAGCCTTCGAAATCTGATAATGGATGGAAAATGGCTGGGCAATTGCCTGGCTGTGATAACCTTCAAAAACCTTAAATCTTTGAATCTTAAAACCTTAATTCTTAAACCATTGAAACCTTAAATTCCGACAGTCTTCAAATCTGAGACCCTCAGAATCTGAAAGTTTTTAAATCTTAACATCTACTAATCGGACTTACAGGAAGGGGAAGTGACAGAACAGGCAGGGCAAGGTGCCCGGTGGCCGGCTGTGTCGCGTCAGCGTGTAATCCGGCCACCGGACGTGATCGGGCCGCAGGCCTAAGCCCGCAGGGCTTACCTTCACATGCCGCCGACCATGCGCGGACCATGAGCATACGTTTTGTGCTGGGCCCGCCCTTATAAGGGGCGAGGGATTCGCGGATTGGTTTAAGTGATTTTTGTCGCATCTCCCCGCAGCGCCCAAAAACGAGTCCAAAAACGAGTATTTTTATGGGGTGCCTAGTACTGGACAACACCCCCAGCATTGCCAGCATCATCCCGGATGATGCGGATGATGTTATGCATGCTGGCGATGCGAAACAAGGGGCTGAAAATTGCAGAGAGCGAAGGGGAAATGCAAGGAAACTGGAATGACTGGAAGAGAGCGAAATGGTAGTGACAGGAATTGCACGAACATGAAGAGCTGGAGAGAAACCAAAATGCAGGAAAACAGAACGCGAAGGGAAGCGGAGGATGGGAACGAAAATAAATTGTTGGAAATTATGGGAAACGAAGAGAAACTGAAGAGAACTGAAGGGACGTGCAGGAAACTGACGTGGAATGGGAGGCGGACTGAAGCCACGGAAACTAAAAAGAACAGAGGGAAGGAATGTGACTGACACGGCGCTCAAGGAAATGCACGGAGCTCAAACAGACAGGACGTGAAGGGAAATGCCAGGAAACTGTCGAGGATACAGGAAAGACACGCAAAGGAAGTGAGGTTCGCATCTCGGGAACTAATCGGAATTAGAAGAAAAGGAAGTGACAGGCAGGGCAGGCTGCCCGGTGGCCGGCTGTGTCGCGTCAGCGTGTAAATAAACAACACCTGCACTTGTAGTAAAGCATCGACGTATTTTAACGAGAGAGAGAGAGAGAGAGAGAGAGAGAGAGAGAGAGAGAGGGGACAGGCGCAGGCTCACACAGACACACACATGCTCGCACAAATGCACCAACAAAACAAGTGTCCACGCAATACAGGCCACACGTCACGCACATGCCGCGCTCTTGCCACACACGATGCAACATCTTCATGGCTGGATGATAAGAGAAAGCATCTCCAGTTCAATCCATTCCGGGCCAAGCTTCCTCACTTGCAACAGAGTTACATGACGGTCCCTTCTCTTCACAAGTTTGACATTTGCGCTCTACCGGCACTTGGCTTTGCCAATTGCCACTTGCTTCTGACTTCCTTGAAAATGGCGAGGCATGCCTCGCGATGGATCCTGCCCTAGAGCACGAAGCCCATCGTGAACTTGACCTGCTTCAATGTCTCATCACGCCCGCCCTGCACAGGTAGAAAAGGGAAGCCACGCCGAACACATGCACCAAGCCAGCCTGTGAAGAGAAGAGCTCGTTCCGCATTACTCGTGGAGAGGAGAAGCATCTCCTCAGGGGAGCCATGCTACAGGTCATGCAATGCTGCCAAGCCCAGGTCCTCTTCATGTGATCCCGCACCAGCTCGCCCACCTGAACTCTTACCATGCTTAGATGACCTGAACCCGCAACAACCTGACCTTCGGTAATCGGTGCCGCCAGGTGAACGTATCATCCAGGTAGTCGAAAATGGTTTCGAGGAATAGCTTCAGCCTGGAACATGTCACACTGCCGTTCAACGACTCTGTGAGCCCGCCTTTTGTATCGCGACCAGACTTGCTCCAGGTGCGTCACCAAGAAGCGCTGCGCAAGCGTAACTTCTGATTAAAATTGCCGACAGCCACATAGATTGCATGTTTCTCAATGTTCCACGCCTCTTGATGTGCTCGAGAATCCTGGAAAATCTCGTTAAGAAACCTGGTTTGAAGTGCATGCGACGCAAGCGGACGCAAGTAAACAGTGTGGACAGCATTAAAGCATTTTTGAGACGAACCAAGGAGGGTTGCTCGGCGGGGGTTGCTTTGACTACTAGATGGATTTGTCAACGAGGCTACCTATGCGATCATTGGAAGATGTGGATGCAATCATTCAGCCAGATCAGATTGCAAGGCCGACGGCCTCTCCCACTCAAAGAAGACCAACGAGTTGCTGATGAAGTGGGTCAAAACCTTGCCAGGCAAAGTCTTGCCGACAGCTTTGAAGGTCTTGACGCCTGGTACATCTCCCCTGTCTTACCCTCTCTGCACTGGCATCTCACGAAAGTCTTGCACCTGGCAAACGGCCAAAGAAGGCTTCAGAAAGGCTCAAGGCGAAGCGAGGCATGGCCACGCTTCCAGAAGGCTGGGATGAAGCACTTCTTCTTCCTGTCAGGACAGGGCTGCCAGGACACAGGAGCAATCCTCTGGCGCCTGGTCCACTTGGATGTTCCTTTGGATCTCCAAAAGACACCTGTTGACAAACACGGTAACTATTTGAGCGAGATGCAAGCAATACTAAAACCAGCCAAGCTCCAGACAGGATGAAATAGCAAATGCTCTTCCCCTGCCTTGCATGAAGCTCGCTTTGTCGCGGCATCTTCATGCAGCAACAAGTCGTGTCGGAGGCGCGCTGCCAACTCGAGCGCACCTGGAAAAGTTCAAAAGTCATCTCCAGTGCGTCCGCAACTTCCGTTTCGCATTTCGCACCTTGGAAGGTCCATCGATGCGAGGTGACCTTGTCCAAGTCCTTAGCTTCAGCTCCAGGAGCCAAGCTCGGCCCCATCCATCGGGCCTCTTTGGGAACCGGCCCCATGTCGTTCACCAGCAAGCTAAACCACATCCTCAGATATGGGAACCGCGCCACATGGCTTCAGCTCCCGCAGTATTCCGGCCAGAGAATGACAGCATGGAAATGGAAGGGAAATGAGTGGGAAAGGACAAGGAAATGAAAGCGAAATGGACGGGAATGGAAATGGACGGGAATGGATGGGAATGGACGGGAGTGGCAGGATGGAGTGGACGGGAGTGGACGGAAGTGGACGCTTCCCTTTCATATCCCTGTCCATTCCCGCCAATGTTCCATTCATTTCCGTGGCCCCTAGTGTAGTGTGGTTACCCTGTCGCGAATACTGTTACCCAAAATCTGTCATGGCCCTGTCACCCAAAATCTGTCATAGCCACTCAACATCTGTCATGGCCACCCAAAACCTGTCACGGTAACCCAAAATGGCCACCCAAAACAGGCAGCTAAAGACCTGTCATGGTTTCCTAAAACCTGTCATGGTTTCCCAAAACGTCATGGTTTCCCAAAACCTGTCACGGCCACCCAAAACCTGTCACGGCTACTGTCACGGCCACCCAAACCTGTCATAGCCCACACAGCCCGCGGCATCCACATGGGGTCTCCCTTGCCTGCACGGACCCTTGCTCGGATCGCTGCCACGTCCGGGCGCATAAACCTTGTCCTTCCTGGAACTCGATCCGTAGGAAGTACGTCAGTACATCCTGCAGGATTCGCCACTTCTAGCTGGACAGCTTCTGGATGATTTTGAGAAGGGTGTGGGTCGTCACCGCGGCCCTCCAGCCCAGGCCAGCCGACGGCGTTCCACTCCCCAAATGCGAAGGTGCAGAACAGCTGCGGCGGCGCTGGCGTCAGACATCTTGCAGCGCGTAGGCGAAACCTTCGGAAGTACCAGGGTCCGAAGGTTCGCACGCTCAAGGTGGCCGCCAGGTCGCCCACCACCCTCCACATCCACGGACGAACGTGGCCAGGCGCGCGTGCGCTTGTGGCCAAAGCTCTTCCTAGCACCCTTCGGCCCAGTCTCGCCACGCGTACAAGTTCGGCCAGATCGCCATCTCCAGGTAAGGCGTGACGATGAAGCTGCGCACTTCTCTGCACGCACTTGCTCTCAGCCAAGCTAGGGCCGCCTCCACCTTCCTCACAGCCTCCTAGCTGAGCCACGTGAACCGCATCCACCCGACCGCGGCTGCCGGCACTTCCCGGCAGCGCGCCAGGCACAGGACGCCTGGACACCCGTGTGGTCCCTGCAGCGCCTCTGTCAGCGAGCCCAGCACAGCGCTCACACGGCTGCAGCGAACTGCGCCGCGCGGCCCATTGTCATCAAACAGCCCCAGCTGCTGAAAGTCGCCGCATATGACCAGCACGCTGTTGGGGGCTCCAAGGTCCAAAACCAATTCAAGGCGCTGTGATCTCTGGCCTCTTGCGCTACACGAAGTGGCCGTGGACAGTGTCCACGTCTGCTCCTGCCATCTGGGGCCAGAGGGTGTCCGCCAGGACGCCGCACCAAATGCCGAGCAGCATTGTCTTTCCGCTCCCGGGCCGCCGGTCACGAAGAAGCGCCCTTTAAATTTCTGCCACTACTCGGCCAAGGTCGGCAAAGCCATCGCCGCCTCCTCTCCTCGTGGCCGTTTGCGCCGTTCCCCGCACAGCAAGGCCGCAGCTGCGAAAACGTGCTTTGCAAAAGAGGTCCACATTCCGGGGCGCAACGTATCCTGGCGAAAAAACCGCCGCTAGCTTTCCAGAGACCGCAGGTCCGTCCGCCAGCTCGGGCTCGTCTCGTGCCGCGAGCGGCGTGGTCATGCAGAAGACTTCGCCCAGGAGCTATATGACTTGGTTCGGCGTTGCCGCAGGAAGGACGTCGTGCCCCTTCTCTGCTCAGGTGCTGCTGGAACACGGCGTCCTCCACGTGACCCGGACTTGGCGGCACCGCTGCAGGGAGAGCTACACTTTGGCTTCGCCCGGCCGGTGGAGAAACAAGAGCGAGCGGGCTGCCGCAAAGCCACACGCGTATAACAAGTCAAAATCTGTCATGGCCGTCATGGCCAAAACCTGTCCTGTCATAGTTTCCCAAAACCTGTCATGGCCACCCAACACCTGTCATGGTTCCCAAAACCTGTCATGGTTCCAAAACCTGTCATGGCTGCCACCCACCTGTCATGGTTTCCCAAAATTCCCAAAAACCTGCCTCCCAAAACCTGTCATGGTTGCCCAAAACTTGTCATGGCCACCCAAAACCTGTCATGGTGTCCCAAAACCTGTCCTGTCGTGGTTACCCAAAATCTGTCATGGCCGTCATTGGCCAAAACCTGCCCTGTCATAATTTCCCAAAACCTGTCATGGCCACCCAAAACCTGTCGTGGTTTCCAAACCCGGTCATGGTTTCCCAAAACCTGTCATGGTATCCCAAAACCTGTCATGGTTTCCCAAAACCTGTCATGGTATCCCAAAACCTGTCATGGTTTCCAAAAACCTGTCATGGTTACCCAAAACCTGTCATGGTTTCCAAAAACCTGTCATGGTTACCCAAAACCTGTCATGGCCACCGTCACCAAAACCTGTCATGGCCACCCAAAACCTGTCATGGTTTCCCCAAAACGTGTCATGGCCACCCAAAACCTGTCATGGTTTCCCAAGACCGGCCAGGGTTTCCCAAAACCTGTCATGGTTGCTGACTGGTCTCTCCTCCTCGGACACTTCATTCCTTCCCTTCACCAAGGAGGCATTCAGCTCCGCGCCCTTTGGGCTCCGAGTAGCTCAGCATTGCACCAGTTGTCTGAGTCGCATCTCTCGACGGCAAGTGCATCCCGCTCCGCTCACTCTCTCAACGACTCGCCCAGGATGGCACCGACCGAGGGCTCACCGGGCACGGGGCATCCCTGGGGTTTGGCTCTCTGGCTATGCACTGAGTGCGCTGAATGCGCTGGGCGACTGGTTGCCGATCTCTTCCACTTCTTTGGTTGCCTGCGCTCACCGTCAGGCACGCGAACGGCGCGCGAACGGCGGAGGGCCTGCGCTTGCAAGCCCGCACGGATGTCCTTGATGGTCTGTGCGCCCACAAGGCCCAAGCAGCTCCTCACGTGAATGGCTCCCAAGGCATCACGGCGACATGAAATTTTCAGATCACAGGCAGCACTTCACTTGCGACTCCCTCCTGGCGAGATTTCCACCGGTGCCCTGGCCCAAGCCGACGCAGCCTGGCAGTGTCCCAGTTCGAATTGCCACCCACATCTTTCCACTTTGTCGGCGGTGCGGTCGGGAGGAGCTCGATGTTCAACTGGGCCAATCCAACCGCGTGCAAGGTGCGTATGAGAAAATGGGAAAACATCGTGTGACTCGAGGCTTTGAGAAATGCAATTCGCTACAAATGGGCAACACATGCTTTGCGCTCAAACTCAGGCGTGGACGGCTTTCTGTCTCTCCACCTGAATGCAATCCACCTGTCCAGCCTCAGCTGCTACTCCCGGCCTGAGAAGCTGAAACTCAGCTCAGAGGCGCCTGGCCATCGAGAAGCAAATCGCCCAAACCAGGGAAGGTCCGGAAGTCAGTGAAGTCATTGAGCTGATATTTGGGTATGGGTCAAAAATAAGTGCCCAACATGGAACCTTGGTAAATGGAAAAGTGGACTGAACCTGCGGTCCCCTGGTGTTTTGATTTTGACCCATACCCATTTCACTCTTTGTTCGCTTCAGAAAGCTGGCCTGTCATTGGAGAGCCGAGCCTTTGCCATGCGCGAGCAAATCAATAGCAAATCAACCCAAACCGCGCTCAAGCAATCTGACTTCATCTTGAACTGGGATCCGACGGATCCGACAAATTATCTGATCCGGTTTCTTGAATGTCTTGCCGTGTCTTGCCTCATTGATTTGCCGGAAACACGCTGTCTCTGGGCTTGACGCAAAGCGCATGCGGCTGTACAGCCTGGCCCTCCATGAGTTGCAGAGACTTAACGCATGGCAAATGCCTCCAAAACTCATCATGCAATTTAATTGATGCGCCAAGTGGTGGACAAGGTCTTGGACTATCCTGTTACCATCATGTGTGACTAGTGGTGAAACTGTGTCTCGATCGCTGAAAAGCCAACAACTGACACGGCGAGTTCCAAGTTCTCAGCACGAGCAAGTCATGCTGCAATGCCACATCAGGGCCGGGTAACACTTGGGCTGCGGCTCAAAAAAATGGTACCAAAATGGCACCTTGGTAAATGGAACCAAAGACTAAAACCCGCGTAACCCCAGCTCTGTAATTTTGAGCCATACCCACTTGAGTCTTGGGTTGAGGCTGCAAAAAACCCTGTGGCTTAGGATGTCAAGGCGCCGCGCTCCCCTCCCGAGTCCTCTTTTGACACCGTGACAATGGGCGATCTTAGGCAGTGCGTGCCGACAGGGCCTCTGCCTCAATTTCACTCCTTGGCCCAAGGGCCAACGGGCTGGCAGATACAGACGTCACAGACGCCATGGAGCTCGCGGACGCCACAGTCCCGACGATTGCGGCAGAGATGGTTCTGGCCGGGTTGGCCTGGCGCCCACGCACAGAACTTTGCAGCGCTCGCCGAGTGCAAGGCCTCTGGACACAGGAGATCCACAATTGCAAGGCCTCAGCGAGCTCCAAGCTGTGAGCATCTGTGAGCACAGAAAGGAAGAACTTGGAAGATCTTGGAAGCTGAGTTCGCGACAAATGGCCTTGCCAGCGCTGGCAAGGTCCTTGAGTGAAGCAACTACATGTTTGGGGTGCTTGGAACTTGCCGCCTGCAGAAGGAGGTGCTCGTCTGCCGTGTGCCGCGCCTAGCTAGCAACTGCTGGGAAAGGGTGCATGCTTTCCGAGGTCCGCACACCAAGCGATGACTCAATGGTCAAGCCTGGCTTGTCGCGTCTGCTTCGGAGGCGAATCTCAAACGCGTCAGAAGGGCTGAACTTGTAGCCCTGGAAAGCTGCGGCCATACGGCCTACACCCACCTAAGCATGGCTCTGAGCTATTCGTGGCGCCAAGCGACGGCTTGCGGCCGTGAGGCCCAGACATCTTTAGGCCTTGCCTCTGTCCGGCTGGTACCCGGTAGATCCAAGAATGGCGTCCTGCCACGTTACATCGCCGGTCAGGTTGACTGCCAAATGCACTCAACTTGCAAATATGTTGACAACAGTATTCATCAGGTCGCTGGCTGCTGGCTTTCAAACGAACACAACGACGAGCTGCTGCTTCAGTTTACAGCAGCATGCCATCAGACAGAACATGCTCTGTTGCCTTTTCCAAAACGCCTATATATTGAGATTATAGCGACGCTTGCTCCATCCTGTCATCAAGCTTTTGGTTGCCAAGGTGTATGGTTCAAGCAATAAATACCTCTCTGCCTGTGGATCTCGCATCAATACACCACACACACACACACTCACACGCGGGCGCACACACACACACACCCCTCCTTACAGACTTAATCACCAGACCATGCAACTCTCTCCAGGGTTTACGAGCAGACCTACATCGGGCAAGGCCCATGACTCGCATTGGTGCTCTTGCACTGCAACACATGGCATAGCTAACCAGCGGGACCCATGTCAGCTACCCGCTGCAATCGCAAGTACCTCCACCTTTGAGCTCCTGTCCCTTTGTCCCACTTCTTTGCGGCAAAAGCAACTGCTCTCATTCGGAGATGCCAGTCGGCCGAATATTCAAGAGCAGAAGTCTATCCAACACAAGGCTGACCCTGCCTGTCGGCGATGAGCGACACCAGCCGGTCCGCACTGTTGCCATTGGCAATCGCGAAAATGCCACGGCGCCTAAACGTGCGGCACAGGCATGGCCCAAGCCTTCTCCAAGCATGAGCCATTGCCGTGGGTGCCGTGGGTTGAGAAATGGCCAACGGCATCTCTTGCGAAGCCACGGCACTTGGAGTGGCTATGGATGTCGACGAAGGCCAACAGCTCGCCCGCCTCGCCTTCCGCCTGGCCGACACCGCGACGATTGTTCTGTTTGTTCGCGGCCCGGCGCCTGAAGGGCACTTTTCAATGCTTTGGTCTCCGCGGCCGTGTCATCATGGTGGTGCCTGGAATCTTTGCGTGACGTCGAGGTGCACTCGAGGGCCGTGCTCAGGGCTCAAGGGCTCAAGGGCTCAAGGGCTCAAGGGCTCAAGGGCTCAAGGGCTCAAGGGCTGGAGCTGGCTCCCACCTGTTAAGGTCCACGGAGTCCAAGTTGGTTCTGGTCCTTCCTGCTGCAACACCATCAGGGTTGAGCCTCGAATTGATGGAATTCGTTCAGCCTGCAGGCCAAGTCTCAGAAGCCGACATGGGCACCAGAAGCCATGCAACTTGGCTGAGGCAGCTTTGTGCCTGGATACCAAGCGAGTTGAGATGTGAGATGCAAAAAAAAAAAAACGCCTCTGGGTCGTTGCCCAACAAAAAATCCAGAACCTTCAGTGAATGCGAGTCTTGCGAGTCTTTTTGACGTTCAGAGTTGGCTGCCCAAAGCTTCGTCCAAAAAATGCTTCTCAGCGCAAGGCCCCTCGCATGACCCAAGATGCATGCGTCTCGCACGGATGAGCTCTTGCCTTGGCAACATGGCCCAGGTTCTTTGGGGTTTAATTCACAGAATGTCAGATTCGCTAATCGGTTCTCGGATTTGTTCGTTAGCTCACTTTCAGGTCCGTGCCACGATGCAGGCGCGCGGCCCGCTTCCCATGCGCAGCGCCGGGACCTGAAGTGCAGAAGGCCTGAATTGCCCGATCCCTGTCCCGACGCTCCGGTGCATTTGTCTACATAGACCCCAACCTGGCCTGAACTAACACAGTCTGCCCTGAGAAGAACCCCTTATAGCTTGCAGCTATCTGGGGAATGAAGAAAACATGGATGATAAAGATGTCCATATTCTTCTGCCCGGGATTCGGACTTGCTTTCGTTGACCCTCGGTTTGCCAAGTTTTTGTTCACTTTGTGAAAGGAAAGTGGATGTTGCGGACCGCGCCGCTAAGGACATCCGAGGCAGGAAAAAGGTTGATGGATGCCTGGCTGGGGCTTCTCGTACTTGCACGAAACTTGCATGCATCTTGCACGCTGCTTGCGCACTGCTTGCGCGGATTTTGTGGCGTCAGTTGCTGATGTGTGCTTCTTGTCGTGTCAGTTACTCGCTATGACTCGCTATGAGGCTAGGCATCCGCGCATGAAACCCCCTAACACTTCAACCTTGCGTGTCCCTTCGGCACTTTGTGCGCTCCTTGGGTGCACATCTTCTCCCCGTTCGAAAGTTGACGCCGAAGACTTGGGTTCTAGGACGACCCACATAATGGAGAGAAAGATACATATCATCATCACTCGCTTATCGGTTTCTCCTATTTTACAATCCCATGCCTTACTTTGATCTCTTGTTTTGCCTCTCTTCTCAATTGGTACTGTAAGCTGGTTGCAAACCCCGGACTCCCGGACGGGACTGGACTCCCGATCCTGTTGGCCGCCGGTGGTCACGGCGAGGCTCTCTTGGGGGAAGCGGCTCAGGTCCGAGCGCCTCAACCGAAACTCCCCTGGATTCGGGCCATCCGGGCCATCCGGGCCATCCGGGCCATCCGGGGCGCCAGCAAGTCAGAGTAAGTGTAGGGCACGGAATATGCGAAAAAGCAGTCGTCCTGCGGAACAGCGCGTCACTTGAATACTCGCTTGCACCTCAGTCGATCCTTGGATCATGACTTGGAAGGCAACATTTACCGACATGCCAATGAGTGAAAATGACGGCCATGCAACACGAGTGAAGCCCTGGAAAGCGCACGCAATTGAACTTATTTCTCCATTCGCATGCATGTCAAATGAGGCGAGCTACTAATTTGCTGATTTGACATCCTATGGCCTTCGCCGATGGCTGTGCACTCAGCGCACTTGCGGCGCTCAGCGCGCACTGAAATTAAGGCTTGACTTGAACACGCCAAGCTTCTCAGAAAATATCTGGTCTAGGTGCTCTCACTCTCTCATCCCACCGCTCAGGTCAAGCAAAATATACATGTGCGCACTCGGCTCACTTCTCCTTTTTTTCTGGCCTGAATAGCAGGGAGCCGACTCTTCCGCATTGAGGCACGTGCCTATGAGTTTTGCCGTGCAAATCCGGTCGAAAACATTGCAGAAATAATTAGACTGAGGCCAAGGTCTTCACGTCTCCGGGAGACGCAAAAAGCTCAGAGGCACATGGCACTGTCGAGGTGCTCTTCCTCGTCATCTGAGCGGATGTCCTCTACACCCTGCCCTCGCATCAGCTTCACCGCGACCTGCGAAGAAAGAGAGATGAGGTCGACGCGGAGTTGTTCCAAGTCTCTCCGAGTTTCTCTTCGAGCCTTGAGGATGAGCCCAAACCAGTACAGCTGCAAAACCTCGAGATGCTCAAATGCCTGTGGATCAAAGCCCTGCACCCCTGGTGAACATCAAAATAGGTGGCAAATGGATGTTCATCCACCCCAATATGGAGCCATAGGTTATGCCCCATGGCCAAATCTTCAGGGGCTCCGTCCAAACTGTCCAAGACACCATCAAGAGGTAGAGCAACAGCACGCAAAAGCTGGCAGCGTAATCCTTGATGAAGTACCGCTGGGACTCAATGTGAGAAGACCTCCGGGACAATGCTTGCTCAACAGGCCCCGCAGCCACCAAAATGTACTGGGATGCTGACCAGCATACGTACCTGCAACACCCGCCAGCGCATCAATACTGTAAAACAAAAGTTGAACAAAAGTTGTACCTCATCACACACTTTAAACGGTAAGACTGCATTTGCCCCGTCGATTCTGCGTTCGATTGTCTGCCAAGTTGCCCAAACATCACCAGGCGTGTCACGAAAAACCTGATGAATGTCAATGTGCGCATGACACAAAAGGTGACGAGCTTCTGCGTCAAGGAGCAAAACTGCGAAGAACTCGAACAGGCGATCAGCGAAAAACTGCCAGATGCTCATGTGCAACTGCTCCGATGTATATTTGCACAACTTCCTGAGATCAATGAATGAATGCGACTGTGTCTCTCTGCCTGTCTTAAGTGAGTGCGCACACAAAAAAATGCGAGTCATTGTCGCAAGGCACACCCCATCTGGACAGTTCAGATCAGGTGCGCCAAGTGCAGCGGTACATCTGCTGGATCTAGCAACACCATGACCTGGTCGGCAAATGCAAACCATTGGCATCGGTCTGGCCGTGTGTCAGAGCAAGTCTGGTGCAGCCATGCATCGACCACCCCCACTCGATTCCATCCGCCAAAGTACGAGACATAGACAACCTCAATGCCACACGCCGTGTCATATGTCATATGTCGGTCATATGTCACTCCTGTTTCAGCTCGGTAGCTCCAATGGTAACCACGTGATGCACCTGCCGGAAGCTTTGGGCAGCGCCATGGGCACACGAGCCGAGGCACCATCATCTCCAAAAAGTCTTTGCGCTTTGGCTCCAGCAGCACCGTTATGGCCGCCTGACAAGTTCCACGATGCCACGATGCATGCGTCTGATCTATGCCAGCTCCACACCTGGATGTAGCGTGCTGCATACAGGATGTAGAAGCAACGAAGGTCAGAGCGCATGATCAAATGCTCACCTGGTCGAACGAGAGACCCAGCAAGCGCCAAGGTTGCGCGACGAACATCGATCGAGCAAGGGAAAAGACAAATTGGAGAGCAAGCTGGGCAAAGACAGAGAAAAGAGAGAGCTGGGCAAACTCGGGAAGAGAGAGAGAGAGAGAGAGAGAGAGAAAGCGAGAGAGCAAAAAGAGAAATTGTCGCTGCTCGACCGGGGCCGCGGCCGCTGTCGAAACCTCGCCACCAGTTGGCGCTAGGCCAAGCCCAAGGCTGGTTGGGAACCTCGTGACATCTCGTGACACACAACTCTCTCGATTGCCACACGATCTGTCTGCGAACGCATTCTGCATCCTTTTCTTTTTAATCCCTCCTTTTATCTCTTCTGAACTGAGAGTGGCGTGTGCTTCCCATTCTCCCTTCCCGTACTGTCTGCCCATTCTAGCTTTCCAGCAAAGTCGCAATGGCAATACCGATGACCGTGAAGGTTCCATAGACAACAGCCTGCAAAGGCATCCAAGAATCCGGCCTCTCACTGAAATCGCGCCTCCAGCACAGACTGGGAAAATTTCACCAACCTGAAGCTGGCAGGCTACACTGGTGGCAAAGGCTCTGTCTCTATTTTTTCTGCGTCTCCCGCAGCCTCTTTCCGTCTCTTCAAGGTCTTCATTGTCTAGCGCCTTCTTTACAAGCTTCCTACGTCTCCATATGCTTTCTTGCGGCGCATGCGTTTCGCTTGTTCTGACGTTTGGGCTTCCGCCGGGGAGCGGTTCGTTGCGGATACCGATCGCCAGCCAGGCCAAGGGCTCCACCACCAGCAGCCTCAGCGCCCAATTCACCTCGAAGATGGCCACCACGAAGAATGCCTCGAGACTCGATCGGTGCAGAGCGAGTTGACAGCAAGATTAAGACTTGCACAAAGCTTGAGTCATTTCACAGGCAGAGGTGCGGCCGAGCCGCCATGACCATGGCATCCCGCTCTTTCTCGGGTGGGCCCTGTGGCAATGTGGCCCTTTGCGCGTCCGAGCCCAGCATCGAGGTGCTGAGGCCTAGCGCAGATCGCTCAAGCTCGGAGAACTCACTCGAGGACTCGGAGCCTGTCAGAAGAACGGTCACCTCGTTGCGCGTAGCCTCCTAGCGCGTGCCATGCGCTGCCATGCGCTGCCATGCAGAGGTGACGAGATCGACTGGTACAGACCTTGGATAAAATGCGTGGAACCCAGCATGCTTCCTCGGAGGGGTGAAAGTCTGGGCCAAGATGTCTATCAAAAAAAACTGAGATGTCCCTGCACTGCTTTTGGGGGTACGGGACAGCGTCCTGCTGCAGCATGGCCCAGCACACAACGAGCAAAGCAGCCAGCACCAGGACCCATAGCAGCAAGCTGCCTCAGAGAGTATATCTAATAACGTCACATGCATTTCAGAAAACGCCCTGGGCGTAACATGGTGTGGCAGCTCAGTTTCCTAGCTCCCAAGCCGCCCGGAAACTAAAACTGTTGCCTTCTCCCCCGCCTACATTGCAAGCCGATTCAGTCAAGCGTCCATGCTTCCCCATGGCTTTGTGCCCCGAGTCTTGAAGCTTGAAAGAACTAACATGTGCTGTGCCAAGTGGTCAAAGCTTGGACTCAATGCTCACTCCAGTTCAATTCATCCTGGGCTGAAACAGCTTGATCCAAGAATTGCAAGCACAAACCCCCTTGTGCCCGACGGACCAGCACGGCTCCCTTTGTGCGAGGCTTGAGGCCGACGGATCCTTTGCAAAAGCTCAACGCATTCGGTGTGAAATCTGAAATCTGAAATCGGGCTATGGCCTCTATGGCCTGGCTGGCTCATGCGGCTGCGGCTCATGCGGCTCATGCGGCTGCGGCTGCGGCTGCGGCTGCGGCTGCGGCTGGGCTCTGGGCCTGGATGAGGTCGATGTATTGCCGCATGGCCTCTGGTGGGCTCATGCCGCGGCGGCTGGCCCAGGCATCGAACTTGGCCCGGGCCTTGACCTGCGCGGCCCAGGGCCTTGAGGCCTCGTCGGCGTCCCCGAGGTTCGCCTGTTTGTACAACCCGTACGCCTCCAGCAGCACCGCCTGGCTAAGCTTTCCGTTCCGTAGCAGCTCCTCCAGCTTGCTGGCGCAGTGCCGGAACTCCCGGCCCAAGTCGGCCACACTCACGTCCGCAACGTCGGCGCCGTTGGGACTCGGATTCGCCTTGGAGGCGGACTGCGCGGACTGCGCGGACTGCGCGGACTGCGCGGACTGCGCGGACTGTGGCAGCTTCGGCCTCCAGTAGCGCAGCCGCCTCGCGCGGTCCCGCGCGCAGCGCCACACAGCCACAGCCAGCAGCAGACCAGACCACAGCTCCACCGCCATGGCCCCTCCCAACTGAAGTCACGTTGTACAATCTTGCACAGTATGTGAAGGCTGGCAACTTCGAACGCACAAATCTGCAATGCGGCAAGCAAATGATTTACAACTCTGCAACGCTCCCCCTTCATCCACGATGGCTGAAATCAACGCACTCATCTGTCAAGCTCGCACACAGGGTCACAAGCATCAGGTACATTGGCAATCTCGTCTCTCTGTGTTTCAGAACTCTTCAGGCCTCCTCGAAGGGAAAAAACATGTCGAAAGAGATGCAAAAGAGCTTCCGGGTCCCAGCGAAACCTGCAAGTCGGTGCCAGTTCGTGCACTCGTATTATTTGACGAACCATTGATGCATGCCATACAGCTCGCATTTCGAATGCAACCCAGCCACCGCAAGGGTAGTACGCGGTATCAATGCCTGAAGCTAGATGCAACTTCTGAGCGTTCCGAGCGACAGTGATGCAGCTCTTCCCATGGCCATGCGGAGCCTTCTCTGGACCATGCAATGCCCGTCGCTTCCATTCTCCGTTTGGAGAAGAAGACAGGCTGACACCCCTCTTCCTCAGCTTGTGACAAATGAAGCTTGTTCTGCCGCCGTTTTGCGCAACAGCTCCTAGTAAGCTGCTACGCGTGCCAAGGCCTCTGCGAAAAGGCTGCCGGGCTTTATGAAGTTCATCAAATGGAAAGTGTACAGCCTGAGGATGATGATATGAAGCGGCATCTGACCACACATCTGAGGCTAGAACTGTCCGGGGCGCATTTGCCGAACTCGGAAGCAAAACCTACGACAATTTGGCTTAAGTGTTTTGAAAGCTCACCATGTGTCTGCAAATGCCATGAAAGCTCACCTGCACTGGGGCTATGCTGTGCTCTTAAACTGCAAGCTATCATTCTGTTGAAGAAAACATGCTGATGCATCATTGCTCTGAGTGACCTTATGCGAAGAAGCGGCTAAAACATGTATAATACAGCCAAACACACAGCCGCCAAGCCGTCGGCCACTGGATGGAACCTCCACTTGCGTCAGAAAGAAGTTGAACCTCCCACGCTCTTTGTGCCCCATTTGAACTTCCATGTTGGGCACAGTTTTTACTTCATTTCACTTCTATGCAATGCGACACCGGACCACATTTCGTCTTGCATAACACAACTTTCGTGATACAACTGCGGCATGGCGAATGGACAACCCTGCCCTCTCATGTTGGGCGCCTCGTACTCGAAAGGACCAATACGTGTGACTGGGCCAAGGCCTTAGCGTCTTTCCGCGATCCTGCAAATCGTCCAGCACTAGGTGGCTGTGGGTCAAAAATATGTACCCAAAATGGAACCTGGTAATACAACCTGCGGTCCCTGGTGATTTAGTGTTGACCCACACCCAGGTAAAGCTGATTGAAGTTGTGCAGGGGTTGACATGGCTGGAGTTCGTCAGCCTGCTGCCTCCCACAGGTGCACATCTGTCGCCAGGCCCGGTCCCTTGGAGTTGGCTCAGGAGGCTGGCTTCCGCTCTCGAAGTCTGCATCCAAGACTAGGGGCGCCTCCTCGACAGAAGTTATTTTTCCCTGCTTTTGCCCTGTTTCGTTCTGTTCGTCTCCGTCTCGCAAACTGTCCCTCGCTTGCCTCCATGCTCACAGGCGAGCGAGGAGATGTGGCACGCATCTGAGGCTTCGGACAAAATCTGCCGCATTTCCTTGCGTGAGACCCAGCCTTCCACGTTTCCAACCGCCGCTTCAGCGCTTGGGCACCTTGGACTCGCACGCCTCTCGCACGCCTCTCGCACGCCTCCCGCACGCTTTGCACTGGATAGGCTAGCCACAAGCGTCAGGATCACAGAGTGGCTGAGGCGATGGTGGCTCCGCCTGCAGCCCTCTCTTTGCATTTCTTTGCATCTCTGCTCTCGCCCCTCCTGCCAAACCGCCTCTGCACTTGGCAGCTGAGGCTCCTCACAGGGCGGCCTGTTCGCCTTTAGAGCCTTCGCCGTCTCCGGGACTCTCCGACGCTCCCCCTCTCCTTGAAATGGAAGCCCGTGCTGGGACCTGAGCCAGAGTGACCGGTGCCATCGCGACATCTGCGCATTTTGCGCGCTGTCGTTTTTCTCTGCCGCTCCCATATGGCACAGTAACCAAGTGAGACGTGAAACACACACCTTGCGGGCCATCGGTCCAAAGCAGATTTCGGACAGTGAGTCCTGAGGCGTGTTGCACGCTGGTCATCGACTGGCGCTCAGATCGTGGAAGGACGACACTACCTCGGCATTCAACTGGAAGCTTGGCATTCGAGCTGTTCTTTGCCTCTGCCGTGTTCACTGTGCTCACTGTGCTCACTGTGCTCACTGTGCTCACCGTGTTCACTGTTCACTTCAGTTGCCGCTCTTGCGCATTGCAGCCGTGTGAGTGTAAGTCACAGACAGCCTTGAGGAATGCAACGTACTCTACTTGCTCAAAGTCCACATCTGGCAGGACGTAGGCCCTTGTGGCTGCGCTGTGGCCACAACTGACAACTTTTGAGCTTGCATGAGCTTATACCTGCATAGCATGTGCTCATGGTGCAGTGACTGGGCCCGCTGCACGCATCGCTGCACATCCTGCGATCAGTTCTGTTTCTTGGGATCCAAGCGAGGATCCTCATAAGCTTCTCCCCCAAGGCATGCCACGGCGCCCCATCTCCTCCAGGCTGAAACTCTGGCCGATGGTGTTCAAGGCCTTCGTAATCTGCTCACAGCCGACGGTGTTCTCGTGCGTAAGATGTGCGAACTCCTGCAATTTGCGGCATGGAGTTCCATGACCACAACAAGATGCTCGTCCATTCCTTCAGGAGGCGCATGAAGTTGGTGTTATGCCTAGCGTGAACGTGCGAGCACTCGGCTAGACACTCTGACAGCTTTGATCCGAGCTGCTTGTAAATGACGTCCCCAATGGCTTTCACAGCCGAGCGGATCTTTTCCCGCTCATCTCTTTCCTCCAGCTTGGTCCTGGCAATTGCAAAGCGAACGGACTTGCAGCTTCAACCCCGACAGAAGCGGGCACGGCATCACTGTGCCAGGTCAGGGTAGTTTCCAACATCCTGGCCAAATCATCGTGTGGCACAGTGACAACTTCGCCAGAGACAATGCAAATTACTGGATATCCATAGCTGCAGGGCGCCAAATACCACTCTGTCTATACTAAGTGTGAGTTCTTGTCTCTGCCAGCCAGTTGTTGGTAGAAAACCAAAGTTTGTGCTGCTAAGATCTAATAAACAGAGGACTATGGATCCCCCTTCCAGCATCCTGGTCCAGCTTTGGCCGCACTTTCATCATGGCCTGCACACAACGTGTCGCCTTTCTTTCGTCTACATGCAGCATCCAATGCAGCCAGTTGGCATTGGTGTAATCCTCATCGATGAGGCAGTCACAGAACTCATTGTAGCTGATCTGCCCATCCTCAGTGCCAAGTGAGAAAGATCGAGCCAAGTGCTGCAGGCGCTGAGCAGGGTACCTTGCGAGAATCAAAGGCCTTCATGATGAGGAGGGCTTCCTCTTCTGTGACCTGGAATCCCCACTTGATCAGGGCGTTCTTGAACTCCGTCTTCGTCAAGACCTCACACATGTGACGCTCAGTGAGACAAAGTGGGGGCTCTAGGGCGAGTGGCGCCATCGTGGTCCGCATCGAACTTACGGAAGATGTCCCGTGCCAGCGGGTACTGCTGCCGCATGCCTTCGGGGCAAACTCCGAAGCTCTATCCACAGTGACAGAAGTGGCAGAACATGCGACAGAAGTGAATGCTTCGATTCTCATGCCTTTTCCCCGAGCCTTTTCCCTCCTTTCGATTCCTTTCCCCAAGCCTTGCCATGCCCCTTTCGAGTGCGCCTTCACGGAGCTTCTGCAGCACAGCCTCCAGGTCAAAGTGGCGCTGCACACCGCCGTCCAAGTACTTCCTCGCACGCTACAAGTCCACACAAGTCGCAGTAGAGAGCATCGAAGAAATCCAAACAGGAAAGGGACACGATGTCAATTTTTGAAAATATGCGACGGCATGAAAGCAACTGCAGCTGAAAAAACTGGTGCCAACTAACTTCAAGCTACTTTCACGTGTGGCAGAAGAAAGGAAACGCAAACAAGGCACTGACAGCAAACATGGAGCCGATGTGTGCAAAACGCAGTAGTAAACTTAGAGTAAGCGAAAACAAGATGTTGAAGTTAAGACTTTGATCACTGCGTCTAACACGCTGTAGCGTCAAAAAGGACAACAACAGAAGATCAGGTGGCGCTGCCAACTGATTCATCACAAAAAAGGTGCAGCCTTCTTCCGTGTGAATCGGTTGGTGCAAAGTTGGGAGAATGGGCCCCAGATCAAGGCCACTCCCCTCAGCAGCTGACGGGAGACGACTTGATGCCACCCCGTCCACAGGGGGGCTCCTGGCCCTATGAGGTAGAAAAAAAGTGAAGATCGACATGATGATCACTTC
This sequence comes from Effrenium voratum, assembly GCA_963377175.1. Classification (NCBI taxonomy): domain Eukaryota; class Dinophyceae; order Suessiales; family Symbiodiniaceae; genus Effrenium; species Effrenium voratum. The sequence continues at coordinate 667,802 of CAUJNA010003190.1, forward strand.
ACCCCTAGTTGATGGAAAAACGCGAGGAAGTATTCAAAAAAAAGGAGTTGCGTTCTTCTGGCTGCTAGCAGCCAGGAGTCGCACGTATGGCACGGTTTGAGAAAGGCGCCTGTGCTGCTTGGGCCCCTTTGCTCTATCACTCCTTGCGTTCTGGCCGAGCCAGCAAAGAACCAGAAGTGCTTCCAGACCCGGGAGCTTCTGCCGCGCTTGAGCTCTTCAGGCTTTCCCACTCTGCTTGTCCACCGCAGACCGCCAAACAGGCAGTGGGTCGGGCCGAGAAAGCAGGCACACGGGTCGGCAGAACCGGTTTTCGCCAAGCCTCGCAGCCTATCACCCCACCAAAGCAAAACTCACTTAAACTTGGCAGCTGATGTTCAAACCAGCTTGAGAAACATGTGGGTCTGTCTTGTGCGCGGGTGCCCCCTTTTATAGTGGTGTTGAAGTCAAACCAAGAAGAAAGTCGGGCCAAGAAAGCACGGCAGGCACACGGGTCGGCAGAACCGGTTTTCGCCAAGCCTCGCAGCCTATCACCCCACCAGAGAGGAAAAATCACTTAAACTGGCAGCTGATGTTCAAACCAGCTTTAGAAACATGTGGGCTGTCTTGTGCGCGGGTCCCCCTTTATTTTTATATAGTGGTGTTGAAGTGAAACCAAGAAGAAAAGTCGGGCCAACAAAGCACGGCAGGCACACGGGTCGGCAGAACCGGTTTTCGCCAAGCCTCGCAGCCTATCACCCCACCAAAGCAAAACTCACTTAAACTTGGCAGCTGGTGTTCAAGCCAGCTTGAGAAACATGTGGGTCTGTCTTTTGCGCGGTCCCCCTTTTATAGTGGTGTTGAAGTCAAACCAAGAACAAAGTCGGGCCAAAAAGCACGGCAGGCAACACGGGTCGGCAAGAACCGGTTTTCGCAAGCCTCGCAGCCTATCACCAACCAAAGGAAAACTCACTTAAACTTGGCACTGATGTTCCAACCAGCTTGAGAAACATGTGGGTCTGTCTTTTGCGCGGGTGCCTTTTAAGTGGTGCTGAAGTCAAACCAAGAAGAAAGTCGGGCCAAGAAAGCACGGCAGGCACGCGGGTCGGCAGAACCGGTTTTAGCCAAGCCTCGCAGCCTATCACCCCACCAAAGGAAAACTCACTTAAACTTGGCAGCTGATGTTCAAACCAGCTTGAGAAACATGTGGGTCTGTCTTTTGCGCGGGTGACCCCTGTTATAGTGGTGTTGAAGTCAAACCAAGAAGAAAGTCGGGCCAACAAAGCACGGCAGGCACACGGGTCGGCAGAACCGGTTTTCGCCAAGCCTCGCAGCCTTCACCCCACCAAAGGAAAACTCACTCAAACTTGGCAGCTGGTGTTCAAACCAGCTTGAGAAACATGTGGGTCTGTCTTTTGCGCGGGTGCCCCCTTTTATAGTGGTGCTGAAGTCAAACCAAGAAGAAAGTCGGGCCAAGAAAGCACGGCAGGCACGCGGGTCGGCAGAACCGGTTTTCGCCAAGCCTCGCAGCCTATCACCCCACCAAAGGAAAACTCACTTAAACTTGGCAGCTGATGTTCAAACCAGCTTGAGAAACATGTGGGTCTGTCTTTTGCGCGGGTGACCCCTGTTATAGTGGTGTTGAAGTCAAACCAAGAAGAAAGTCGGGCCAACAAAGCACGGCAGGCACACGGGTCGGCAGAACCGGTTTTCGCCAAGCCTCGCAGCCTTCACCCCACCAAAGGAAAACTCACTCAAACTTGGCAGCTGGTGTTCAAACCAGCTTGAGAAACATGTGGGTCTGTCTTTTGCGCGGTGCCCCCTTTTATAGTCGGTTTTCGCCAAGCCTCGCAGCCTATCACCCCACCAGAGGAAAACTCGCTTAAACTTGGCAGCTGATGTTCAAACCAGCTTGAGAAACATGTGGGTCTGTCTTTTGCGCGGGTGCCCCCTTTATAGTGGTGTTGAAATCAAACCAAGAAGAAAGTCGGGCCAAGAAAGCACGGCAGGCACACGGGTCGGCAGAACCGGTTTTCGCCAAGCCTCGCAGCCTAATCAGCACCACCAGAGGAAAACTCGCTTAAACTTGGCAGCTGATGTTCAACACCAGCTTGGAAACATGTGGGTCAGTCTTTTTTCGCGGGTGCCCCCTTTGCGCGGGTGCCCCCTTTATAGTGGTGTTGAAAAACAAACCAAGAAGAAAAGTCGGGCAAAAAAGCACGGCAGGCACACGGGTCGGCAAGAACCGTTTTCGCCAAGCCCGCAGCTATCTACCTTCACCCCAACCAAGGAAAACTCACTTCAAACTTGGGCAGCAGATTGTTCAAATAACCCAGCTTTTGAGAAACATGTAGGTCTGTCTGGTGCGCGTGTGCCCCTTTTATAGTGGTGTTGAAGTCAAACCAAGAAGAAAGTCGGGCCAAGAAAGCACGGCAGGCACACGGGTCGGCAGAACCGGTTTTCGCCAAGCCTCGCCTATCACCCCACCAAAGGAAAACTCACTTCAACTTGGCAGCTGATGTTCAAACCAGCTTGAGAAACATGTGGGTCTGTCTTTTGCGCGGGTGCCCCCTTTTATAGTGGTGTTGAAGTCAAACCAAGAAGAAAGTCGGGCCAAGAAAGCACGGCAGGCACACGGGTCGGCAGAACCGGTTTTCGCCAAGCCTCGCCTATCACCCCACCAAAGGAAAACTCACTTCAACTTGGCAGCTGATGTTCAAACCAGCTTGAGAAACATGTGGGTCTGTCTTTTGCGCGGGTGCCCTCTGTTATAGTGGTGTTGAAGTCAAACCAAGAAGAAAGTCGGGCCAAGAAAGCACGGCAGACACACGGGTCAACAGAACCGGTTTTCGCCAAGCCTCGCAGCCTATCACCCCACCAAAGGAAAACTCACTTAAACTTGGCAAATGATGTTCAAACCAGCTTGAGAAACATGTGGGTCTGTCTTTTGCGCGGGTGCCCCCCCTTTTATAACGGTTTTTCGCCAAGCCTCGCAGCCTATCACCCCACCAAAAAAGGAAACGTCACTTAAACTTGGCAGCTGATGTTCAAACCAGCTTGAGAAACATGTGGGTCTGTCTTTTGCGCGGGTGCCCCCTTTTATAGTGGTGTTGAAGTCAAACCAAGAAGAAGTCGGGCCAAGAAAGCACGGCAGGCACACGGGTCGGCAGAACCGGTTTTTGCCAAGCCTCGCAGCCTATCACCCCACCAAAGGAAAACTCACTTAAACTTAACATGTGGGTCTGTCTTCTGCACGGGTGCCGAGTTTTCCTTTGGTGGGGTGATAGGCTGCGAGGCTTGGCGAAAACCGACTATAAAAGGAGGCACCCGCGCAAAAGACAGACCCACATGTTTCTCAAGCTGGTTTGAACATCATCTGCCAAGTTTAAGTGAGTTTTCCTTTGGTGGGGTGATAGGCTGCGAGGCTTGGCGAAAGCCGGTTCTGCCAACCCGTGTGGTTTGACTTCAACACCACTATGAAAGGGGGCACCCGCGAAAAAGACAGACCCACATGTTTCTCAAGCTGGGTTGAACATCAGCTGCCAAGTTTAAGTGAGTTTTGCTTTGGTGGCGTGATAGGCTGCGAGGCTTGGCGAAAACCGGTTCTGCCGACCCGTGTGCCTGCCGTGCTTTCTTGGCCCGACTTTCTTCTTGGTTTGACTTCAACACCACTAGAAAAGGGGGCACCCGCGCAAAAGACACACCACATGTTTCTGGGCTTGAACATCAGCTGCCAAGTTTAAGTGAGTTTTCCTTTGGTGGGGTGATAGGCTGCGAGGCTTGGCGAAAACCGGTTCTGCCGACCCGTGTGCCTGCCGTGCTTTCTTGGCCCGACTTTCTTCTTGGTTTGACTTCAACACCACTATGAAAGGGGGCACCCGCGAAAAAGACAGACCCACATGTTTCTCAAGCTGGTTTGAACATCAGCTGCCAAGTTTAAGTGAGTTCTCCTTTGGTGGGGTGATAGGCTGCGAGGCTTGGCGAAAAGCGGTTCTGCCAACCCGTGTGCCTGCCGTCCTTTCTTGGCCCGACTTTCTTCTTGGTTTGACTTCAACACCACTATAAAAGGAGGCACCCGCACAAAGGACAGACCCACATGTTTCTCAAGCTGGTTTGAACATCAGCTGCCAAGTTTAAGTGAGTTTTCCTTTGGTGGGGTGATAGGCTGCGAGGCTTGGCGAAAACCGGTTCTGCCGACCCGTGTGCCTGCCGTGCTTTCTTGGCCCGACTTTCTTCTTGGTTTGACTTCAACACCACTATGAAAGGGGGCACCCGCGAAAAAGACAGACCCACATGTTTCTCAAGCTGGTTTGAACATCAGCTGCCAAGTTTAAGTGAGTTCTCCTTTGGTGGGGTGATAGGCTGCGAGGCTTGGCGAAAAGCGGTTCTGCCAACCCGTGTGCCTGCCGTCCTTTCTTGGCCCGACTTTCTTCTTGGTTTGACTTCAACACCACTATAAAAGGAGGCACCCGCACAAAGGACAGACCCACATGTTTCTCAAGCTGGTTTGAACATCAGCTGCCAAGTTTAAGTGAGTTTTCCTTTGGTGGGGTGATAGGCTGCGAGGCTTGGCGAAAACCGGTTCTGCCGACCCGTGTGCCTGCCGTGCTTTCTTGGCCCGACTTTCTTCTTGGTTTGACTTCAACACCATCTTGGTTTGACTTCAACACCACTATAAAAGGGGGCACCAACGCAAAAGACAGAACCACATGTTTCTCAAGCTGGTTTGAACATCAGCTGCCAAGTTTAAGTGAGTTTTCCTCTCGTGGGGTGATAGGCTGCGAGGCTTGGCGAAAACCGGTTCTGCCGACCCGTGCGCCTGCCGTGCTTTCTTGGCCCGACTTTCTTCTTGGTTTGACTTCGACACCACTATCAAAGGAGGCACCCGCGCAAAAGACAGACCCACATGTTTCTCAAGCTGGATTGAACATCAGCTGCCAAGTTTAAGTGACTTTTCCTTTGGTGGGGTGAGAGGCTGCGAGGCTTGGCAAAAACCGGTTCTGCCAACCTGTGTGCCTGCCGTGCTTTCTTGGCCCGACTTTCTTCTTGGTTTGACTTCAACACCACTATACAAGCGAGCGCCCGCGCAAAAGACAGACCCGCATGTTTCTCAAGCTGGTTTGAACATCAGCTGCCAAGTTTAAGTGAGTTTTCCTTTGGTGGGGTGATAGGCTGCGAGGCTTGGCGAAAACCGGTTCTGCCGACCCGTGTGCCTGCTGCGCTTTCTTGGCCCGACTTTCTTCTTGGTTTGACTTCAACACCACTATAAAAGGGGGCACCCGCGAAAACGACAGACCCACATGTTCCTCAACCCGGCTTGAACATCAGCTGCCAAGTTGAAGTGAGTTCTCCTTTGGTGAGGTGATGGGCTGAGAGGCTTGGCGAAAACCGGTTCTGCCGACCCGTGTGCCTGCAGTGCTTTCTTGGCCCGCCTTTCTTCTTGGTTTGACTTCAACACCACTATAAAAGGGGGCACCCGCGCAAAACACAGACCCACATGTTTCTCACGCTGGATTGAACAGCAGCTGTTCTGCCGACCCGTGTGCCTGCCATGCTTTCTTTTCCCGACTTTCTCCTTGGTTGCACTTCAACACCATTATAAAAGGGGGCACCCGCGCAAAAGACAGACCCACATGTTTCTCAAGCTGGTTTCAACATCAGCTGCCAAGTTTAAGTGAGTTTTCCTTTGGTGGGGTGATAGGCTGCGAGGCTTGGCGAAAACCGGTTCTGCTCACCCGTGTGCCTGCCGTGCTTTCTTGGCCCGACTTTCTTCTTGGTTTGACTTCAACACCACTATAAAAGGGGGCACCCGCGCAAACGACAGACCCACATGTTTCTCAAGCCGGTTTGAACATCAGCTGCCAAGTTTAAGTGAGTTTTCCTTTCGTGGGGTGATAGGCTGCGAGGCTTGGCAAATAACCGGCTCTGCCGACCCGTGTGCCTGCCGTGCTTTCTTGGCCCGACTTTCTTCTTGGTTTGACTTCAACACCACTATAAAAGGGGGCACCCGCGCAAAAGACAGACCCACATGTTTCTCAAGCTGGTTTGAACATCAGCTGCCAAGTTTAAGTGAGTTTTCCTTTGGTGGGTGATAGGCTGGTGCTCCTTCAACAGCGCCGTCTCTTTTTCCAGCGCCCGCCCAAATTCCTCCGAGGACCTTTCCGCGCAGCGCTCTTGTTGGCTCTTCGGGCAACTGATGTCGCGTGGCCCGAGGATGCCCCCGCTCAGGTGCGGGCCTGGACACTGTCTCCGCAGCCAGCGCAGCCCTTGTCGCCGGCCTCTTGGCCCCTTTGTCGGAGGACAGTGCCTGTCTCCCTTTCGCGCGGCAGTTTTACGCGGCACCCTCTTGGTTTGTGTGGCATGATGCTGCAGGTCGGCCGCACGCGATCAACCAGGCAGAAGGCTGTGAACAAGGCGACCCGCTCATGCCAGCACTCTATGCATTGGCTCAGCACCCGGCCGGTAGAACTCCAGCGCCACCTTCGCCAAGGGGGGCTCGTGTCTGCCTGCCTCGATGACATTTACGTCATCGTGCCCCCAGCCCGGGCCCGTGTGGTTTTCGACCTACTGTCCCAGCACCTGTTCCGAGGGCGCCCGAGCAACAGGGGCTCGTTGCACTTGGGGTTCCCTGTGGCCATCCTGCATATGTTGCTGCCCAGTTGCAAGCCACACGCACCAAGCAGGACTCGCTCCTCCAAGGCATCCGCTCGCTGCCCGACCTTCAGTCCGCGCTGCTCGCCTTTGCGGAAGCCCATGACGCGGCTGTCGCCGCCTGCCTTGCGGATTTGTTGCACACGGGTCGGCAGAACCGGTTTTCACCAAGCCTCGCAGCCTATCACCCCACCAAAGGAAAACTCACTTCAACTTGGCAGCTGATGTTCAAACCAGCTTGAGAAACATGTGGGTCTGTCTTTTGCGCGGGTGCCCCCTTTTATAGTGGTGTTGAAGTCAAAACAAGAAGAAAGTCGGGCCAAGAAAGCACGGCAGGCACACGGGTCGGCAGAACCGGTTTTCGCCAAGCCTCGCAGCCTATCACCCCACCAAAGGAAAAGTCACTTAAACTTGGCAGCTGATGTTCAGACCAGCTTGAGAAAGCCGTGCTTTCTTGGCCCGACTTTCTTCTTGGTTTGACTTCAACACCACTAGAAAAGGGGGCACCCGCGCAAAAGACAGACCCACATGTTTCTCAAGCTGGTTTGAACATCAGCTGTCAAGTTGAAGTGAGTTTTCCTTTGGTGGGGTGATAGGCTGCGAGGCTTGGCGAAAACCGGTTCTGCCGACCTGTGTGCCTGCCGTGCTTTCTTGGCCCGTTTGACTTCAACACCACTATAAAAGGGGGCACCCGCGCAAAAGACAGACCACATGTTTCTCAAGCTGGCTTGAACATCAGCTGCCAAGTTTAAGAAAGTTGGGCCAAGAAAGCGCGGCAGGCACACGGGCCGGCCGAACCGGTTTTCGCCAAGCCTCGCAGCCTATCACCCCACCAAAGGAAAACGCACTTCAACTTGGCAGCTGATGTTCAAACCAGCTTGAGAAACATGTGGGTCTGTCTTTTGCGCGGGCGCCCCCTTTTATAGTGGTGTTGAAGTCAAACCAAGAAGAAAGTCGGGCCAAGAAAGCACGGCAGGCACACGGGTCGGCAGAAGTGGTCTTCGCCAAGCCTCGCAGCCTATCACCCCACAAAACCCACTTAAACTTGGCAGCTGATGTTCAAACCAGCTTGAGAAACATGCGGGTCTGTCTTTTGCGCGGGTGCCCCCTTTTATAGTGGTGTTGAAGTCAAACCAAGAAGAAAGTCGGGCCAAGAAAGCACGGCAGACACACGGGTCGGCAGAATCGGTCTTCGCCAAGCCTCGCAGCCTATCACCCCACCAGAGGAAAAACTTAAACTTGGCAGCTGGTGTTCAAACCAGCTTGAGAAACATGTGGGTCTGTCTTTTGCGCGGGTGCCCCTTTTATAGTGGTGTTGAAGTCAAACCAAGAAGAAAGTCGGGCCAAGAAAGCACGGCAGGCACACGGGTCGGCAGAACCGGTTTTCGCCAAGCCTCGCAGCCTATCACCCCCTCAAAGGACCACTCACTTAAACTTGGCAGCTGATGTTCAAACATGTGGGTCTGTCTTTTGCGCGGGTGCCCCATTTTATAGTGGTGTTGAAGTCAAACCAAGAAGAAAGTCGGGCCAAGAAAGCACGGCAGGCACACGGGTCGGCAGAACTGGTCTTCGCCAAGCCTCGCAGCCTATCACCCCACCAAAGGAAAAGTCACTTCCACTTGGCAGCTGATGTTCAACCCAGCTTGAGAAACATGTGGGTCTGTCTTTTGCGCGGGTGCCCCCTTTTTTTGTGGCATTGAAATCAAACCAAGAAGAAAGTCGGGCCAAGAAAGCACGGCAGGCACACGGGTCGGCAGAACCGGTTTTCGCCAAGCCTCGCAGCCTATCATCCCACCAAAGGAAAACTCACTCAAACTTGGCAGCTGATGTTCAAACCAGCTTGAGAAACATGTGGGTCTGTCTTTTGCGCGGGTGCCCCTTTTATAGTGGTGTTGAATTCAAACCAAGAAGAAAGTCGGGCCAAGAAAGCACGGCAGGCACACGGGTCGGCAGTGTGAATCGGGCGACTAACCTTGGCACATTTTCCATGTGCCTTGATCAAAAAGCGGCTTCCACGCCGTCGATTTGTGCATGTCATTCTTGCTCAGGGGGCCACAGATGGGGTACCCCTTTAACATGCAAACCTGCACTCCTCCCCTTTGTGTTCGGAGAGGGCACAAATGACAAAACACGCAGCCTCTTGAAGCAGCCAAATCCTTTCCGCCACCTTGTCGCCTCCACCATCATCCATTCGAGCCGGGTCGCTCGTCTTCACCCTCATTCTCCTTCTCACACGAAGGGCCTTGTGAAAGAGAGCATCTCCTTCCCGGTTCTCCTCCTCTTCCTCCTCGCAATCCGGAAAGCACCTTCGAAACAGCAACCACCTTCTGGTCGGCTTTCAGCAGCACCGCATGCCCACGTGATGTCGTAGGGCACCACCACGTCCTCACCGAACTGATAGTTCGGCTTGTGGCCCTTCAGATCATAGCCGAAGCGCACCTCCGAAACACAGCGAGCGATGCACGGCCACCAAACGGGATCCCACTTCGTTGCGATGAGCACCCGCCTCATCATCGACTTCACCACTCCCACCGCTGCTTCAGCTCGACCGTTCTCCTGCATTTGATCTGAAGTCCTGATGTCTCTCAGCCGGCACCAACTTGCCAGCTCCTTGCTCATGAATTCGCACCAAGAAGCCTTCCCTTCTCAATCGATGTAGACCTCCTGGATCGCCGCCAAGACCTCCTTCCGATCCTTGGATCTGAGCGGTCATGTAGAGTGTCTTCAACGGGTGAGGCTCCTTCTGGGGTTCCGGAAGGAGGATTGGCTGCTCTTGCTCCTCAGCTGCTCCCTCTTCCGCCGCCTCCTCTCCGGGATCCTCCTCCGGTAGTAGACCCTCTTCAAGCCCACCACCTTCTTCTTCACCTCCAGGCTCATCACCAGGAAGCTCTTCCCCTTCTCAATTATCTATCTGCGGCCATGTGTACGCCCATCCACATCGGTGCCCATGATAAACGGGCCGCTGAGGTCCACCGACAACACGTTCCCAGCCAGGTGTCGTACACGCGGCTTCCTGACAAACCCGGCAATCCCGCCGAAAGGGCAGGTGGCCCAGCTTTCACATGCTCCTCCCATGAAAGAGCCTTCACCTTCACCTTTGACTGGCCATCCACTTCCTTCCGAAGACATCTTGCCAGCTCTCTCATCATCCCAGGGGCACACCTAGCCAACGCCTTCGACGCGCTGAGCTTTTCCTCATCCGTCATCTCCCACCTTGGCTTTCCAACCTCCCGATCATGACGTAGAGCTTCTCCCAGATGTAGTTCACAGACACCTTTCTCCGGCCCTCTGAAGTCCATCGTTGCGCCCACTGTCGTAGGCTTAACCGCACGTCCACCCCAGTCTTGCTGCATGAAGGTGACCTCCTTCAAGTTGTGGAGCTTCCCAAGGGTTTTCCATTCCGGTGTCCTCCACCACGAAGCACATCTTGGCCTCCTGCGGGTTTCTTATGAGTTTCCTATAAGATTCCTGTAGGTTCCTGGAGGTTCCTATAAGGGCACCCGCCACCCAACCCGTTCAGGTTTGATACTGGTCCACCCAACAACCCGTTGGGGCTTGATACTGGTTTGCCCAACTAAATATTGTAAGTTTGAAAAATTTGGCAAGTTGATTTTTTTGGCAAAAACTGCAAGGAAATGAGAGTTTAGGGTCCAAAAAAGGCTCCGTTTTTGATGCTGGTTCGCCCAACTCCGTTTTGACACTGGCTCTCCCAACGGGTGCGTTTTTTTGCTCCGGTTTTTGGGCTCTATTGCTTGGACCTCTTTTAGGCAGGCCACGGCCAGCAGCGGCCTGCGCGGCTCGGCAGGCTGCTTCGATGCCAGGCAGAGGCTTCGATGCCAGGCAGGTTTATCAGGTTGGCGTACACTCCCCAACCCGTCACTGTATGGTGTAGGTGCGCACGATGTTCCAGGCAAACGCTCAGGGTCATGGCGTAGCCCTCCAGCTCGAAGCCTCCCACCGTGGCCAAGGCCACGGAGCTCTGGCTGTTGGAGCGCACCAAAAAATTGCCCAGCGTGGTCAGGGCGGGCTCCAGCAGCACCAGCGTGACGTCGTCGGCTCCGCTCCGCCGGCTGCTCCATGAAGAACTCCACACCACCCCCTTCATTCTCTCTCACCTTTGCCGTGATGTCCGCCAGAAGATGGATAAGGATGAAGCACATCGTCTTCTCGGACAATCGCCTCCTCTCTCTCCCTCATCCATCTCCGGCAAGCCCCATCGATGTTCCATTGTCCTCACCGGACGTGGCTTAGCCCTGTTGAGCAGCGGGTAGAATCGCAGCACCAATCTCGTCCTGCAATTCGGTCCTCCCACCACCGCCTTGATTCGGTCGTCTAGTGCCAACCGGACCAACCCGCTCATGAGCTCGCTGTCCATGAGGTCATGAGTCTCGTCTTGGAGGATGTCGTACTCCAAGATGTCCAGCGGATCTCCACCCTGCTCCTCGAAAGGTCGAATCCCCTTCGGACCCGCAGGTGCACTACGCACCTCCCTTTTTCTCAAGCCTTCTTCTTCGGCTCCGATTCAGCCCCAGCGGTTTCCAATCCTCCGCTGGTTCTACCATCAGCTTTTGCTTGATCGCCTCCCGCACCTTGTCGAACACCGGATGCAATTCCACGACCTTCCTCACGAAGTCCACCTCTTCCCGTTTCAAAAGCGACTTCACCTTGAAGCGGTTCACCCCCTCCAGTTCCTGAATCAGGCTGAGCGCCAACTCCCTGGGCACTTCTGGGCACCCTTGACACATCGCCACCAGTAATTGCCCTCGTCCAGGATGTAGGATGGAGCCGTGAGCATTCCCATCAGGAGTATCGGCTGGGTCTTCTGGTCCTCCGCAATGAGCGTGCCACCCGAAATCACCTTCAGACTGTAGGTTTCGCCCGCGGCCAGCTCCACCACCCGCTCCTCGTGGCCCGAGACATCTTCATCCTTCTCCATGGCCCGCAGCGCACGCATCCCGCCCACCTTTGACAGTCTAACCTGTCGGATTCTCATCTTTCTCTGATGCCGTCCAGCTGCTTCTGCAGGTCGCTCAATTTCTTCTCATCTTCTGCCGGCGCTCTGCTTCCCGGTGCCTTGACGTTGAGGCTCCTCAGCATCTTCGTCGCTTCTTGGAGCACGTCCTTCATGGTCCCATCCTCCTTTTCGCTAGATGCCGAACTCGCCGATCCCGGAGAGTCCTCGTGCGTTGCTGCCGTAGTGGTCGCTGCCCGCGGGGTTGATTCTCTGCCCCTCTGCAGTGGCCTCTTGCTTCAGCTCCTCCTCCACAGTGACCTTCGCCGCCTTGGGCTTCCGGTCCGGATTGGTTTTGGCTACCGGGCAGTCCTTTCACATATGCTCGCTTGCCCCGCATGACCAACACCTCATCTTCTCATCCTTCTGATCATGGCTCCATCGGCAACCACGACCACGCCTGCAGCCCTTTTCCAACAGGAAGAACTTGCAAGGCTTCGCACTCTCTCCAGCCTTCTTCGCGTCTGGCTTGACATCAGCAGTATCCACCTTCTTGATGCGGGCGTCCGCCTGCTGACCTTTGCTGCCGGGGCCTTGACCGCCTTGTCCAGGTGAGCGATCGCCTCCACCTCGGACAGCACATGTTCCGCATATTTTCCGCCGCATCGTGCGAAGGGATGGAGTCCAGCTGCGTCTCCACCACCTTCTTGACCATCTTGTTCAACGATCAAGCGAGCACGGTCGGGTCTGGAACGGTCACCCCTATAACTCCTGCGCTCGCTGCTTCCACCTAGTCCACTTCCGTAAGCTGACCACCAAGGCTGCCAGGGTGTCCACCTGCGGCAAATTCTCCAAGTTCTGCAAAATCACAGACTTCTCCACCAAGCCTCCTGGCTGATAACTCGCCATGAGCTTGCAGAGGATCGCGTAGCAACTCATCGATTTCGTCGCCACCATCTCCTCTCGGGCTCCATCCGGAAGAGCTCGAAGAAGTAGTCCGGCTGCTCGCCGCTCGAGCCTCCTCCGCCTTGCCTCTTGAAGCTCAGCAGGGTCCTTTGGCTGTAGGCGTAGCCGCTCCAGCGGTGGTGTAGCTTGGTACCTGGTGTACCATGTCCTTGCTGATTCCACCACTTTGTGCCACCATTGATGCGAGGATTTGCTCAGGTCCACCATGATCGGCTCCAGGACGCAAATCCAATCGCCTAGGTCGATCGGCGCGCTTTCTGGCCGGTACTCCACCAACTTCGGCAGCTCTGATCGTCGCTCCCATCAGCTTTCTTCTGCTGGTTCAGCATCTGCTGCTGCATGGCGCCACATCATTGTGGAAGAAGAAGAGAGGATGCTGGAAGATGAAGAGGAAACGGTGAGATGACCTTCCGGTTGGTGCGGAAACTGCGTGAGAGCCTGAAGCAGACGGTTCCGGATCAGACGGAGGCGGAAAAGATACTGCACACAAAGATGGTGTCCCCGAACGAGGTGATCTCGGACAAGGAAGGTTGGGCGGCCTCGATCAAGACCGAGCTGGATTTGCTGATAACCTAGAAGCAGGCGCTTCGGAGAGTGCCACCCAGGGAGGCCGAGAAGCTGATCAGGGAAAAAGGCAGCAAGCTGTCAGTGGCACCTGCCAAGGCGATCTTCAGTGTGAAAGCCGGGAGTTCGAGACGGAAGACCAGATTGGTGGCACGGGACACGGAGGTCTGCGTTCCTCAATGCGGATCTGCACGAGGAGAGGGAGCCGGAGAATCTGGTGGCGATGAGATCATGGTCAGATTGGGCTACGCGGAACCGGGTGAGTTGTGGCTGATCGACAAAGCCATGTACGGGCTTCGGCAGAGCCCGAGGAGATGGTCGGACCACCGGGATGCCGAGCTCACAAAGCTAACTTGGGAGGTGAACGGCGTCTACTACAAACTGGAGCCGCGCGTCGCGCAGCAGAATCTGTGGCGGATTTTGGAGGTTGGTGATGGAACGGAGGTTTTGGCCGGTCTGGTGTCCATATACGTGGACGACGTCCTCACGGCGACGGAGGAATCGGTGCGAGAAAGGTTTGAGGCAGTGATCTCAGAAAGGTGGGAGACGAGCCAGCCAGACGTCCTGACGGAGGAGCGCCAAATCCGGTTCTTGGGAATGTATGGACCTTGAAGGCTCAGAAGGTAACGGGAGAGATTTTGTGGTTGATGAGAAGGGGCCCGACCTTCTCTACAGCATGAGCCGCCTGTGCAGCATGACGTCCAGGTATCCCAGCTGGACGATCAAGGCCGGGGCTTCGTTTGCGCCATTGGGAGAAAGGAGCCAAGGTTGTTCCTTGGTGGCATGGAACGGCACGGTCATTGCGTGGAAAGCAGGGAAACAAGCTTTCCCAGCACTGTCGACGAGCAGTGGAGGTCTACCACATCACCTCAATGGGTGACCAAATCCATTGGCGACGAAACTGCCACGGGCTCAGGAACGCCACTCTCCGTGGGATGCGGGCTGTGCTGCCGTGCCCCCACTGTTGGCCCGGAGGTCGACAGAGAGCGCGAGGCGCAAGACCACACCGTGGGGAAGGTGGCTTTCTGCACGGCAACGCTCGCTGTGTGGGCATTGGAAGGGAGCCATTGAACCCCGTGCAACCGCGCAGGTTTTGCCAAGGTGGCGTGACCGGCGAGAACTTCGAGAGGATTCAAGACGAGGGCAGATGGCCCCGAGGTATTGGGCTGGACATCCTCTATGGCAAGAACGGAGGATGTGAGAGCTGGGAACCACGAACGCCGCGCTCTCCGCCAGCGAGACCGCGCTCCAGAGCCCCCTCGACGCAATCCTCGCGGAGCTCGCCGCCCTGCAGCTTTCCGGCGCCTGGGCGGGCTTCACGACTTGGGAGCTCGTTCGCGGAAGCAACGTTGTTCGCAACCTGCATCTCGAAGCTCCTCTCTCTGCTGCGCTGGCCAACGGCGCCGACACGCTGAGCATCACGGCCGACTGCTACTCCGTCGCGGCGGCCCTCGCGGCTGCGCTGCTGGCCTACTACACCTCGGCGCAAGTGGACGCGCTGTTGGTCGACTACCGAACGGGAACGGCGCAGGACGCCGAGACGACCAGCGCCATCTCGGCTGCGCTGCTGGCCTACTACACCTCGGCGCAGGTGGACGCGCTGTTGGCCGACTCCCGAACGGCAAGCGCGCAGGACACGCAGACGCAGGCCGCCATCGCGGGCGCGCTGCTGGCCTACTGGACGGGCCCGGACCAGGACGTGTTCACGACCAACCAGATCACCTCGGCGCTGGTGGCGAACCGCTCGGCCGCCGACCAGGACACGGCAACGGCCTCGAGCATCGCAGCCGCCCTGCTCAGCTACTACACCATCGCGCAGGTGGACGGAGGTGGCCGCCATCGGCGAGCAGATTGTGGGCCCCACGGACGTCTCCCTGGCAAACTGGACGGTTCGTCCCAGCAGCGGCTGCAGCGTGGTCCCAGTGAGCGTGGACGGCTACACCCTGACCCTGGCAGTGAACCCGTGGAACATCGTGCGCACCTACAACTTGACGCCCGGCCGAGAGCTCCTCTTAAATTTGCCTGCCGGTACCGGCTCGGCACGGCCCCTCCAACTTCGTGGTCTACATGTCCGAGGCCGACAGCGTCTACGACCCCCTGTACGGCAGCTTCGCGGGTGACCAGGGCGCCTGGAGCACGGCCAAGATGTACTTCACCGTGCCGCCGAACGGAATTGCGAAGCTGCACTTCGGGGCGCACTTCCAGGCACCGGGCCTGCCCGACCAAACGGCAGGAACGGTGGAGGTCTACGGCCTCCAGATCCTGGACGCAACCCTGGAGGCCGGCAACTCCGTCGAGGTCGAGGCGGACACGACGGCCTCGGCCCTGCTGCTGAAGCACGAGTGCCGACGACGTCACGCTGGCCACCCTGGGCGAGGTGCTGCTGGAACCCACCCTGACTACATTAGCCAACTTCGAAGGCCGACTGGTCGGCCTTGTTCCAGAGACCCGTGGTCAGCGAGCTCTGCAGCGCGGCAATGCTGCTTCCGTGCGCAGCCACCTGCCCGTCCGTGGTGGCCAGGGCTGCTGCAGTGGCCAGAGGAGCGATTGCCGGCGCCAGTGCGCTGCTGTCCAGCTTCGAGGTCGGTCGTCCAGGGACTGGATGGCGGCTGCGTTGTTGCCGGAGGCTGCCGTGTTCACGGCCAGGTCTGTCACTTGCGCGTAGGGCGTCAGAGCGAGGGCCAGCTGCCCTGCGGTGACGTGCGTGCCGTCCGTTACCTCTCCGTTGTCCAGGACCTCCGGGATGTTGCCGGTGACAGGTCCTTCAAACATATGTTTTCGCCGACGCCTTAGTCCAGCGGCTAAGGCGTCGGCCAAGGAGCTAACCGCTTCTTACTCCGCACGGGGCTCGATTCCTGCCGCGAGCGCAGTTGAGTACCATTCAGTCCGAAATCCGGCCGTTCGGAGAAGTCCGCCGACATTGTTCGGCGTGTCGGATACCTAAGAGAGGACTATTGGATACCTAAGAGAGGATAGAGGATAACCCCCCCCCTTAGTCCGTGTGTCTCAAAGTTTTCCGCAAAAGGCAGCACAAAACCTCAGCCGGCAGAA
This sequence comes from Effrenium voratum, assembly GCA_963377175.1. Lineage (NCBI taxonomy): Eukaryota > Dinophyceae > Suessiales > Symbiodiniaceae > Effrenium > Effrenium voratum. The sequence goes on from CAUJNA010003190.1 coordinate 683,961, forward strand.
AGAGGCGGCGGGAGGATTCGAGCCTGGGACCCCCGTTTCTCCAGACCCGCTCCCCGAAGACTACGTTTAGTGGAACGTCCGTGCGGTACGCGGGGGAGGGGGGGGGGGGGGGCGAAAAACCATGCGTATTTGACGTGTCCCGGGGGTTTTCCTTTGCTGACACCATTGAAAAAAACATTGTGTTTTCCGATTTCCTTGACAATTGGCACAAATTTCCCCCCAATTTCCCCCAATTTCCCCTAATTTCCCCCAATGCTTCCCCGCAAATTGCGCCTTACTTTCTCACCAATTCCCTCCCACTTTCCTTTCAATTTCCATCCGACTTCCCCCCAATTTCCCCCCAGTTTCCCCCAAATGTCCTGGCAAATTCCCCAACCCCAGCTTCCTTCCAAGTGTCGCCCCCAATGTCCTTCGTGTCGGATACTTGGGCCATGCTAAGCCACGCTTCTCGCAAGCAAGAATGCCGTACAAGGGGCAACCTCAACACCCCTCAGAAATCAGCTTATCCGCGCACCCCGCCAAAATGACACGCAGTGGCCATGACATACCACCCAGCACTAAGGTGCCCTAAACGGCGAGCCTTCCTGTTCGCAATTGTACGCCCTGTTTGGTCGCCACCCTTTCCCAACATTTTACTTGGAGGCATGGTTCGGCGCCCTTTTTGGGAGCACCCTCTTGGTGGCACTCAACACTCCGCCGACATTGCTCGGCGTGTCGGGGAGGATGGGGGAACCAGAGAGGACAGAAGAGCATACTAGGGGGACACGGGCGAGAGGAAGAAGGAGACAAGCTAGATGCCAATGTCGGCGGACTGAGCCGGAGGCTCTAAAGTTTCCTTGTAATCCTCGCGATTCGGGGTTGGTACGTTTGACCCCTCACAGGCGTCTTCTTTGTGGCATTCCGGCCGTTAGAAGTTTCCACAAGTACGTGTCACCCCGTGACACAGTCCGTGGGTGGCCTTTTTCACGGCCTGAAAGCGAGGCCGGCTGCGCGGCTTCGGTTTTGGAGCGAGGCCGGCTGGGCGGCTTCGGTCTTGGAGCGAGGCCGGCTCCGCGGCTTCGGTTTTGCTCCGCGGCTTCGGTTTTGGGGCCCGCACCAGGCCCGCACCAGGCCCGCACCAGGGTTTTTCGGGCAAAATCGACGGAGTCAAGACATTCTCGTTGTAGCATGGCTACAATGATTTGACCGATGGCGCCGGTCAAATCAAGTTCCCGGGATACCACCCCTGACCTGCGCACGACGCTCGAAAATTTCGGGACAAATCGCCGAAAATTTCGCCTCGAGGTCGTCCTTGGGTGGCGCGGGCTCGAGCCTGCTCGTGCGCTTGCCGCTACATAGCACGTGCTCGGCTACCAGGACATGAATTGAGGGAAAATATCCTTCAATTCAAGTTCCCTGGCCCAGGTCGTGATACATATAGCCGACCTGCGCACGTATAGCAAGGGGGCGTGGACATCGTTCTCAAGGAGCATGCAGAAACTATGCATGGCGTGCATAGTTTCATATATCCGGGCCCTGGTCCGTGGGAGAGCGAAGTCGGAATTCCGACCTCGGTGGGAGAGCGAAGTCGGAATTCCGACCTCGGTGAGAGAGCGAAGTCGGAATTCCGACCGGTGGGAGAGCGAAGTCGGAATTCCGACCTCGGTGGGAGAGCGAAGTCGGAATTCCGACCTCGGGCGGCGCGGCTCGGCAGGCTGGAGGCTTCGATGCCAGGCAGAGGCTTCGATACCCGGCAGGGACGCGGCGCGTACCCGAAGTGCCAAGCCGCCACCGTATGACTGTATGACCGTATGATCCGTATGATTCGTATGACTCGGCAGGCTGGCGTGGCCTGCATGCCTTGAACAATCCTTAGCATGACGTCCAACGACTGTCCAGCTCCTCCACCTGGTTCATCCGCCCGATGATTCCTCCTCCTGGTCACCAGGTTCAGCTTGGCCTTTGGGGGTTCCATGCTTTTCTGGAGCGAATCGGTCACTTTGATCTCCTCCTCGCCCAGTTTCCGGCTGCTGCCATTTCCGCTGCAGATCGTTAACCTGGCTTACGCAGTCCCCGTTGCTAACCATTTAGCTCCCTTGCACAGTTGTGGATACGTGTGTTGACTTGGTTGTACACCACGTTAGTTTTCACACGGCTTTGCATGTGTACATGAGACTCCGACTTACTTGCAGGCGTCTTGGCACAGGTGAAAAGAAAGCATGGTAGCGGAGCCCGAGCTCCATTAGGGACCGGGCTTTAAGAGTAGGTTGCATTTTGATGGTTCACTGGTCACATCCTGAATATTGCTTTGCGGTATTGATGGATCAGGGACAGAATGGGCCACAGGTGGTGAACCCGGATGCGTGGTTCACGCAGTTGCAAACAGCAACACAGGCAGCTTTGCAGATTGCTCAGCAGTCGGCGACACAGGTTCAGGAGTTGGTGAACGCTCAGGCTGTGAGACATCAGTCTGATGGTGAAGGAGGTGTTCAAGCTAGAGACATCGTGAAGATCCTTCGGCAACCGGAGCGCTTTGAGCAGCGACCAGAGATGAGGAACTCGCTGGTTGGCGTCAATGGCTTTGGGAATTAGAACAGTGGCTTGCAGCTGTTGATGTGGGATGATGAGATGCAAATAGTGCGGAACACGTCTGACTCTTTGGAGTACAACACTATGGCCTCCGACACGCAGAGACGCACCAGAACCCTTTCTGCTGTGTTGGCTGGACTTTTGCATGAGCGTGGAAGGCAGATTCTCAGGAGCGTAGCAAACCACAATGGTTATGAAGCGTTGAGGCAGTTGAACAGCGACTTGATCCCGAATTCCAGGTCGCGCACGCTGGGAAACTGGCCTCCGTTTGACATGAAACAGGGTTTGACTCTGCAGATTTCAAAGCTGGAAAGTGCTATGTCTGAGTATGAAGCAGTTGCTGGCAGAAGTTTGGGTGAGAACCACAAGATTTCGATTTTGTCGAAATGCTTGAATGGTCAACTTCGTCAGCATTGTGCCCTAGTTGTTACAGATGCTACAACATACCAGGAGTTACGCGCATTGGTTCTCAGGTATGATGCCGCCCAAACGAAATGGACCACAAGCCTGACAACAAGCTTTGGTTTGCGAGATGACCCTGATGCTATGCAAGTAGATCAGGTGAAGGGCAAAGGCAAGAAAGGCAAAGGAAAGGGCAAAGGAAAGGGCAAAGGAAAGATTACAGCTCAGGCAAGGGCAAAGGAAAGGATGGTCGTGGCAAAGGCAAAGGTCATGGCAAGCACAATGGTGGCAAGGGCAAGACGCAGGACAACAAGGACAAGACTGGTGATGTTTGCAATTATTGCAATAAGAAAGGCCACTGGAAACGGGATTGTTATTCGTATTTGCGTGACAAAGAGGCAGGTACTGTTCGTGCTGCAACAGGCAACGAGTACAGCGCGAGCTCAACCACCACACATGCGAATCTTCCAGTAGGAAAACAGGATTCTGCACAGACAAGCCCAACACCTTCAGTGAGGTCCTCAACCACGTACAAGACTGGAAACAGTGTTCGCCGTGTTTCTGCTCCGACAGTGTACCATATTGCAGAGGATGACAATGTTTACGATCTAACGATATTTTCACTGCATGACACTGACACGGAATCTTGGAATGGCGTTCGCATGATTCGTGCACATGAGGCTCGCTCAGGTCATGACAACTTGTGCATGACCAAGACCATGGAAGGCAACAGCCAGCATCACCCATGCATGCAGCAACAACCAGTTGTTTTTGACATGACAGTGACTGACACGGATGAGAACTGGACTCATCAGCCGTGCATGGATGAGGAACTGCATTTGCGAGTTGTGAATGCTGAACCAGCCGAGATGGAGATTATCTTGGATTCAGGTGCGGACATTTCATGTTTGCCACTGCAGTTTGCACAAGTTGGGCATGAGACCTCGGGTGGACGCATGATCTTCAAGGATGCATCAGGCAATCCGATGAAGCAGCAGGCAAGGCGACGAGCCGAGATCACTTTAGGAGATGCAGTATTTGCAGAAGATTTTCTTGTGACAAGTGTGAGTCAGCCGTTGCTTGCAGTTGGAAAGCTTGTTCGGTCAAAGAACAGTTTGAGTGTTTATGGGTTTGTGCGTGCAATCAATGCATGTGAGGATGATGCAGATGTTGAAACGCAGGAGGTCTTACACCCTGGCACGCAGAATGTTCAAGTGCCCCTGGAATCCGCAGGTGATGCATTGGCAGCGATGTTTTGCCCAGATCCCGACCTCGCGGATAGCAAGACTATTCGCAGTGTGAGCCTAAGCCAAGAGCTCGCAGACCTTGGTGGCACTTGGACACAAGTCGGTACGCATTGCTGGGCATTGAAGTCATTCGGCAGCAGCTTTGTGGATGTTGCAGCGAGCTTGCCGAGGGAACAGTTGGGGTTTAGGACAACTCTTGTATATGTGAATTCAGAGTGGCAGATGATTGAGTTTTCAGCGAGCGTTGCAAGTATGAGCAGGGCGGACTGTCAGATTCCTGATGCTTTTGCATGATGAGTTGCGAACAGATGGGATTCACTGTGAGTCTTGATAAGTTCAATGACTTCGGAGCGCCGATGAATCAGTGCCAGCTGAATTGCATCAGCCCTCAGCGCCTTCAAGGTTGAGAGCAGATGGTTCTGAGCCTGTTCAGGCCGAATCCGAATGCCCGGAGAAGCCAACTGCTGAACGCGCTGACATTGCAGCCCGAGATGTGAACCCGGAGGTTCCCGAGTCGCTCACCATCGATGAGCTTACTGTAACAGCGGATTCCCCTTTGCGTGATTTGCATGATGCATGCAGACTGTGGGGGCTTGGCAAGTCAGGCGGCAAGGCAACAATCTATGACCGTCTTGTCAGGCACTGGCGAGTGATGAAGCTGAAGGAGCAACATCACGTGATGCTTCAGGGCCAGACAGAGCAGGCGCGCGAACCTCTTGAGTTGCCACTGCCAAAGTTGCCTTCTCCAGACATTGTCAAGAAGCATGTATTGACCCATTTGCCTTTTGCTCCATGGTGCCAGTATTGTACACAGTACAAAGCCAGAGATCGCCGACATCAAGAACAAGTTGGAGATTTAAGATCTCGGTCTGTGATTTCCATGGATTTTTGCTTTACAGCAAGACATGCGTCAGATTCTGAAAGGCAAGCGCAAGATGGAGCACAGGCCGATGACACGCCTGACGAGAACAAGAAGGCGCCCAAACTAGTGGTGCTTGTGTTGCATGACAGGCAGACGCGTTTTCTGGAAGCAATCCCTGTCAAGCACAAGGGCACCGAGCGCTGGCTGAGATACTTGAGCAAAGAGATATGCCGTTTTGCAAGCATGCTGGGTTACGATGATGTTGTGTTGCGGAGTGACAGTGAGCCAACTATGAAAGCTCTGCATGAAATGGTGGCCAACCAGCGATTGCAAGTCGGCTTGTCGACGAAAAGCGAGTACAGCCCTGCCCACAATCATGCATCCAACAGGGCTGCAGAGCAGGCAGTTCAGAGCCTGAGACAGCAAGCGCGATTGCTATTGCAGCAGTATGAAGATGGTGCACAAGTTCGTGTGCAATTGGAAGCTCTCAACAGACACAATGCACCAGATGGGCAGACAGCATTCGAGCGTGCTTTTCTAATGCCCTATGGAGGGTCTATTGTGCAGTTTGGTGAAGCTGTTTTTGCGAGGGTGCAGCAACGCTCCAAGGGAGACCCGAGGTTCATTAGAGGCCTTTGGCTGACCAAGCTGGCCAGCAACGATGCTCATTGCGTGGTGACAGCAGGTGGGCAGCTGGTAGCTACAAGGACAATCAAGAGGACGCCGGCCGTTTGGGACAACTCGCTGGATAGCGCGCTGACACAACATTCTTGGTGGTTTCCGGGATTGATGAGCGGCTTGGTTGTGTTTGCGAAGCCAGCCACTTTGGCAGCGAGACCAGTTGAGACATTTGTGCCTCTACATGATGATGGGGCACCTCTTTCTTCATTGCTGTCAGATGAGTTGGTATTGAGCAAGGAATATGTGCCGCAGGATGAGGCAGCAAGTGACCCCCTTCCTCGCCAGCGGAAAGGCGAGATTCGACTACGAGCGAGCCGGACATGGAGAGAGCGGGAGGTGAACCTAGTTTCTTTCAGTCGGTGTTGCAGCCAGTTAGCGAGAACATGGATGTCACTGCTAGCGGACCGCCAGCGAGCTCTTCCCGAGCTGCACCAAGTGATTAAAAAAAAAAGGCCTCAGAAGAAGGTCAAAGTTGAGGCTCCAAAACGTGCGCGCTTGGATGCACCACCAGTGCGTGCAGGAAATGTGGGCTTGATTACAAAAGAAGCTGCGTGTGTTTGCATGGTGGGTGGTGAGGAGTTGGCGCACGGGGTTGAACCTTCAGCAACAGCGTTTGCAGAGGAGGATTTGGAGTTTCTTGAGGAATATGATGATTCCTGGGAGTTTGATCAGGCGGTGGATGACATTAAGCCGAGCGCAGAAGAGGCTGCAAGTCTCTATTTTCCAGGCGGGGGATGTGAAGCAGAGCTCTCGCTGGAAGCCTTGCAGGAGGTAGACAACCTTGCAGACAGAGTAGAGATTTCAAGGCTTGTTGACATGGGGGCCTTGGAGCCTCTCCCACCGAGTGTTCAATTCGCTCCCTGACCATCGGCATCTTGGGGCCAGGTTTGTGAGGACTTGGAGGCCAAAGATGTTAGACAGCGAGCTCAAGCAGCTGAGAAGGTCACGGATCGTGGACAAAGAGTTTGCATGGTTGGATCCTGGCAGAGAACATCTGTTTGCACCAGCGTCTTCAAGCTCAGCGAGCAGGATAATTCCTGCGTTGTTTGTGCACAATAGGACACTTCTGGTGAAGCAGCAAGATCAGTACCACCTCATATCCATGGATGTCCGAGATGCGTATCTTACATGCGCACAGAAGCATAAGACTGTGGTAACATTGGAGGTGGATGGTGAGAAGCGAAGCTTTGCGCTTCATCGTTGCATTTCGGGTCAGAGAGATGGCAGTAGCAACTGGTGGACTGAGTTCACTGAGTACATTACTGCATGTGCACCTGTTGAGGCTTGCGTTGAGAACCCATCGTTGTTCAAAGCTGTATATTCAGATGGTTTTGCAGCATTTCTTATGCATGTGGATGTTTTTCAATTCACAGGCCACCCATGGATCTTGCAGAGAATTGCAGACAAAGTGCAAGAGCGTTATGAGGTGACCATTGAGTGGGTGCGCAACATTGGTGATGAGTTGGTTTCTCTGAAGCGAACTCATGTCTTGATGACAAACAACAGATTGGGCATTCGCCCGCACATCAAGCATGTTGAGCAGTTGGAGCAAGCGAGAAAGATGCCAGCACTGGTTGGCAGTCTTCCCACGGATGTCATGAATGGAGGGCGAGCTTGTGCATCTCTACAGGTCAGCTGTGGGAGTGTTGTTGTACATGGCGCATGAAATTTTCGAAGCGCAGTACTGTTTCTAGCCCAACATATGGCGAAGCCCACATCTGGCTCCCATCGTTTGCTGATCCATTTGGTTTGCTACTTGAAGGGCGTGAAGTACAGGATGGTAGCGCTGGAGACACCGTCAATCGGCCAGGGCTTTGTGAGCAAGAGCCCAGACGGGGAACATTTGCTGGAAGCATACAGCGATGCTGACTGGTCTGGATGCAAGGAAAGCAGACCTTCGGTCACTGGGGTGGTGATCTTGTGGAATAATGTTGTTCTGACGACTGCATCGCGGACACAGAAAAGCGTCTCATTGTCCAGCGAAGAAAGCGAGTTCAACGCTGCAGTTTCCACGGCATGTGAGGCTCTGTACATGCGCAATAACCTCAGGCTCTTGTTGGGAACCAAGCCCATCTTCCTCAGGTTGCTTAGCGACTCATCTGCTTGTCGTGGAGTGGTTGCCAGGCAAGGGGCCGGGAAGATAAAGCATCTGGATGGAGGGAAAGCTGCTATGGATTCAGGGCAAGGCGCGTGCTGGAGAGATAAGTTGCGCTGCAGTATCCACTGCAGTGAGCGTGGCAGACCTGATGACGAAGGCTTTGCCAAAGCCTAGGATCGATTTGCTATTGTACCACTTGGGAGTTGCAGATGAAGACGGCATTCCTGCGGGCGAAGATGCATTCACAGAACAGCAGGAGAAGCTGGGATTGAAACTGGCTATTCGGCGTGTGCAGCGAGATTTGACAGAAGAATGTGGGTTGCAGACAAGCAGCAGCAGTGTGACACTTGCAAAGCGAGTTTTGCGGATTGGAATGATGTCCAGTTTGATGACAAGGGGCGCAGCAACAGTTCAACCTGAAGACGCCTTGGGCCCGAGCCCAATGGTAGAGCTCAACTTCGGCCTTGGCGACTTGTACAACGTTTGTGCTATTGTTGGTGCGGCATGGATTGCTTACACTGTTTTCAGGTTTGCAGTTTTGCTTGTGGGGTGCGTGTGCGGGTGCAGTAGGACACAACCAGAAGTGAGCTGTGGAATGAGGAGCAGAAGCCATGTGGTTGGTGCGCATGATGAGGCTTTGCTTGAGCCGCGGCTTGCAACAGACGACAAGGACACCAGCGATTGACAACAAGTTGCAGAGGCGAGTTGTGAAGAAGATTGAGATCGAGGCATCAGCCCCTCAGGATCACTCAGCTGTGTGTGTGACCACCTACGGCAGGTACTATCACAAGAGGCACTGCAAGTTGTTGAAGCAGTCAAGTGGTTTGGAGCAGATTCAGTTGCCTTACAGAAGGGATTCAAGCAGTGCAGGACGTGTTTGCATGTGAGCCGGGTGAAAGAGCTTGGCCTGCGAAGCAATTTGCCGAGCAAGAGTTCAGGCAGCAACGACCGATTTGATGCTACAGATTGAAGCCGCTGGATTTAAACTTGAATACTCCCTTTGCGTGGTTGCATGATGTACGCGCCACAGGAGTGTGAGATAAGGGAACCAACTTGGAGCCCAAGCTTTGCGGGCGATGTGTAAATGCTAGTTGCAGTAGATAGAATTCAGATTTTGTTTGAGCCGTGACGGCCATGAGAAAGCATAGCATTCGTTGCCAGCAGAGCAATGGCGCTGAGCTAAAACATTTCAAATGATGCCTTCATGAAGTGAAAGGCATATTTGAGGCGGGGTGCTAACCATTTAGCTCCCTTGCACAGTTGTGGATACGTGTGTTGACTTGGTTGTGCACCACGTTAGTTTTCACACGGCTTTGCATGTGTACATGAGACTCCGACTTACTTGCAGGCGTCTTGGCACAGGTGAAAAGAAAGCACCCCGACTACCTTTGTCCTCCTTGTCCATGAAGTACCATTTGCTGCCCCATTCGCTGGTCTTGCCATTGGGGAAGCCGTGGGCTTTCAGCATATCCACCTGGTGCGGGTAGAGCACGTTGTAGATTGCTGTTGGCCTCTGGCAGTGCCAATTGCTGCGCTGCCGTTGCCAACTCGGAAATCCTCCACGTTCACCATCTTGAGGGCTCGCGTTGATCAGTGGTGCCTCCTCCGTCCACTCATCCAGCCTTCTCATCTGCTGCGGTGTGAACAGCGCATTCCGCCCAGGTCCAAGCTCCTCAGCTTCTCCCTGTGGACCATCCGGCCATAGTGCCGAAGTCTCCGCCTCCACCAAGCCGTCCAGGGTAGGTCTGCCATTGCTGCTCGACCCTTTGCCTGCGGCTTTGTTCGCCTCCAAGGCCCTGGTTCTCCTCTGCCTCCCAGTTCCAGTCGCCATTGCGTCGGACGCTGTGGTCACGACCTTGGGCTCATAACCTGTGAATCGGGCGACTGCCCTTGGCACATTTTCAATGTGCCTTGATCAAACAGCAGCTTCCACGCCATCGATTTGCGCATGTCATTCTTGCTCATCAGGGGGCCACAGATGGGGTACCCCTTTTTCAACATGTAAACCTGCAGGCAGAACCGGTTTTCGCCAAGCCTCGCAGCCTGTCACCCCACCAAAGGAAAACTCACTTAAACTTGGCAGCTGAAGTTCAAACCAGCTTGAGATACTTTGCGAAAACCGGTTCTGCCGACCCGTGTGCCTGCCGTGCTTTCTTGGCCCGACTTTCTTCTTGGTTTGACTTCAACACCGCTATAAAAGGGGGCACCCGCGCAAAAGACAGACCCACATGTTTCTCAAGCTGGTTTGAACATCAGTTGCCAAATTTAAGTGAGTTTTCCTTTGGTGGGGTGATAGGCTGCGAGGCTTGGCGAAAACCGGTTCTGCCGACCCGTGTGCCTGCCGTGCCTTCTTGGCCCGACTTTCTTCTTGGTTTGACTTCAACACCACTATAAAAGAGGGCACCCGCGCAAAAGACAGACCCACATGTTTCTCAAGCTGGATTGAACATCAGCTGCCAAGTTTAAGTGAGTTTTCCGTTGGTGGGGTGATAGGCTGCGAGGCTTGGCGAAAACCGGTTCTGCCGACCCGTGCGCCTGCCGTGCTTTCTTGGCCCGACTTTCTTCTTGGTTTGACTTCAGCACCACTATACAAGGGGGCACCCGCGCAGAAGGTGTGCCTGCCGCGCTTTCTTGGCCCGACTTTCTTCTTGGTTTGACTTCAACACCATAACAAAAGGGGGCACCCGCGCAAAAGACAGACCCACATGTTTCTCAAGTTTAAGTGAGTTTTCCTTTGGTGGGGTGATAGGCTGCGAGGCTTGGCGAAAACCGGTTCTGCCGACCCGTGTGCCTGCCGTGCTTTCTTGGCCGACTTTCTTCTTGGTTTGACTTCAACACCACTATAAAAGGGGCACCCGCGCAAAAGACAGACACCCACCAAAGGAAAACTCACTTAAACTTGGCAGCTGATGTTCAAACCAGCTTGAGAAACATGTGGGTCTGTCTCTTGCGCGGGTGCCCCCTTGTATAGTGGTGCTGAAGTCAAACCAAGAAGAAAGTCGGGCCAAGAAGGCACGGCAGGCACACGGGTCGGCAGAACCGGTCTTCGCCAAGCCTCGCAGCCTATCACCCCACCAAAGGAAAACTCACTTAAACTTGGCAGCTGATGTTCAAACCAGCTTGAGAAACATGTGGGTCTGTCTTTTGCGCGGGTGCCCCCTTTCATAGTGGTGTTGAAGTCAAACCAAGAAGAAAGCCGGGCCAAGAAAGCACGGCAGGCACACGGGTCGGCAGAACCGGTTTTCGCCAAGCCTCGCAGCCTATCACCCCACCAAAGGTGCGAAAGGGTTTGAAACAGAGTTTCGGGATGGATAAAACAGGCCCTAACCCACCAACAAGAAGAGACCACCTTATCCCCCCGGTCCCAAGGGCAAAGCAGTTGCCCCCAGCCGGCACAAACACGAACCAAAAGGGGTGCCAGTTGTAACAAGGTAAGGAAGCCCAGCAAGGGCAGAGACAACCGAAAGCAAGCACAAAGCAGCAAACCAAGCAGGCAAACAATGCAGCGCAGCGAGCGAGCAAAGCAAACCAAATGCGAACCAACCCCAACCAGAACCCCCGACCAACCTCCGCCGGAAGCACCACCACCAGCACTCGGCCGCGACACACTGTGTCGGAGACGAGCACGACGCGCCGCGATGTTTCGGCGCCGAGATTGCGAAGGCAAGTTGCCGGGTCGTAAAGCTTGAGCCAAATGCCGCGTTGGGCATTGGCATGAAATTAAACATGTTGCGATAAAAGTACATGCCCCCAAAAACACCCCCCTCGACTGTACAAAGAGAAGGAGTGAATTTGGAAAGGCGCATTGGCCATGTTGAAGTTGAATTGCAATAAACAAGAAAACAGAGATGATTAGACTACCAGGGTTCGCGACCCCATACCCGGGCACTCATTGGTGCCCGGATCCCGCCACCACCCCGAATTACGGGTATGGGGCGGATTCGCGCCGGTAGTCAAATCAACCAAGAGAAGACAACAAAGAAACAGAAACAAAGATTCAACTCCATAATGGCAGGCATGAAGCTAAATAAAAGACATTTGCATTGCAACCACAGTGAATCATCAGATTCGAGTGGATTTACTCTTGAATTATTAGATTAGGCGCGTTGGCCAGTCGGTTGAAACACGGTGCGTAGACCAATGAGCCTTGGTTATAAATAGGCACCGTCTAGGCGCGCGATCATTCGTGGATAATCGCCATGGATACCACCAGCAGCGATCCGCGGTCTAGGTCCGAGTAGGACATCACCGGCGGCGGTGCAGCGCATTCGTGATCGTCACGCCGGCACCTCGATGAGTTCCTTCACCAGCTGCATCAGCGGTTCAGGAAGATTTCGATCACCAGCGGCCGTTGACGCCGGCGAGGATGACTGCCTTGCAGTGACGAGATGTACCTGACAGGACAATACGATCAGCGCGACTAGCGCACGATCATACGTGCAACTGAATTATAAGTCGGTGATTAACCGATATCACGGATTGACGCCAGGAGCGTTGCCCTGAGTGTGTCATCATGCAACGATTGAATTCATGATGTAGTCAAACATCGCGAGTGCGCTTTGGCACTTCTGGGCGCGACTCAGCGCGGGCAGAACACAATAGGGCATCATTTGCCCCTGCCGCGGCCGCGTCGTCCCCTTCCCTTCCCGACGTCCCAATCCCCGGGTGGGGGATCAGAAGGCTCGGTTTCAGCCAACTCATCATCGTCACCCCAAGTTGGGGTGTGTGGTGAATGAGGGTTCATGTACGCGCCGAGATTTTCCGGCGGAAATTGCGACCAACCATGCGGCATTGCGCCAGCCCACATCTGTGGCATCATGCCAGCCATAGGCTGTTGCATGAAGCCGCCCATGGGAAAAGTCTAGGATACGGAAAGGAGCGGTTTGCGCGCCCTTGTATCCCGTTCCGCGGGCATCGGGCTGGTAATTGCCCGTCGGCGTCCTCGACCGGGCGGACCCGCCACGGCCGTACTGCTGGCCGTATAGGCCGCCTTTGCCCTTCTGCTGATCACCCTTGTGACCTTTGAATTGGTCAGCTTTGTGACCTTTGCCTACGTTCGGGTCCCCTTTGGGACCCTCTCCTTTGGGCCAGGAACCCGCAGGGGCGTTGCCCTTCCGAGTATCTCCCTTGCCCTTCTGGTCCGGTCGCATCAAAGCGGAGCGATTATCACCCCGAGGTGTAGCCGCCCGTCTGTGATGCTTCCCAGTCGGAGCATCCGCAAACGTGATGGCGCCTTGGCCATCGCGTTGCCCAGCGGGAACCATTTCGACCTTATTCAGGTCGGTGTAGATGTATGCCTCAGCATACTCAATTGGGACGGTTATCGTCCCACCACCGCCCCTCAGGGAGTCAATGCTCAACCTGAGGGTCTCGGTGATGTCGAAACTAACATCTTCGGCGGTGAAGTCCGCGAGGCGTCGCTCGGCTTGGACCATGGACATGATCACATCCTCCCGAGAGGCGCCTAGGCCGTACAGCGGGACGAGGAAACCGTCCTCAACACCGATGCGGTATGCATCATAGATATATACAGAAAGATAAAACGTAAAAGCAGATTGGAGACTGCCTTTCCTTGTCATGTGGCGTCCCCACTGTGCCGCGTGTTGCGGGTGCTCAAGCAAGTACGCCAGGACAGTCAAATTATCCGGAACTGGGTTTCCAGTGTCGCTCTCCTCGATGAGCAGTTGCTTTGCCACCCATTTCAAGCGCTTCATCACTCGTTCTCACGCACGAGTGGGTGTCCATGTTGGTTATTTTCTCCACCTCATGGAACGCCACCTCAACAACATCCGCGGTGGGATTGTGCACGAGGTATGTCAGTGAGGACGGCATAGCGTCTTCCCAGGACTCTGGAAACATGCACACGTTGGTGGGGGAATATTCATTATCGGAAATATCCCGATCACAATCCCTCACATCGCTAAGCAACGTCGCATCCCAGAAGCCGCATTGGGCCCCTGGTTGTGATGCCGTTGCGGGAGATGGCACTGCGCTCTTTGGCGCTTTGGCCGCCTCTTTGGGCGCCTTATTCTTCTTGCCATCACCCCTACTCCCTTCATTGTCTACGTCCATCGCAGATGATTGCCCGCTCCCACTTGCCCCGCCCATTGGCGGTTCGGGAGCCTTAATGGGAGATTCTTTTGTACGGGCTTTGCCTGCGTACGAACCTGGCACCTGCTCACTTCCAGTGGAACCGCCGCCAGCCTCCCGTGGACGCTTGGCGGTGTGAGCCGCGCCAGTATGCACAGCAGGCGCGGACCGCCTAGGGTGGCTCTTGCTAGCCACAACACCCTGAGGAGGTGGTTTCACCTTGGGAGCCGGCTCCGCTTTGGGTGCCGGTTCTGGCTCAATGACACAAGCCTTGAGGTCAAAGTTGTCTGACCTTGCGAGGCCCGAGCAATAAGAACGGAAAACGTCCTCGACCTCACGGGCCAAGAACTCAGGATGATCCTCTGCGTTGAGAGGAGTCCTCCACGCATCGTAACCAGCAAGCAAATTCCTGCCTACGATGTCATTGAATCGATACGAGCCCAACCCTGAGTAGCGGTTGGCAGCTCGAAGCACGTTGCAAAATCTTTCAACCTTTTCGGTTGCCGCGATGGCCGCAGCCATCTGAGGGTGAATATACCCTGTTTCTGACATGCAGTGTGCGGCTTCGCGCAGACACGACCTTGCGCGCCACAGATTCGCGGCCGCTTGGTAAAAGTTGCAGTACGCGACGGTCCACGTCGGGTCCTGCGCATAAACCTCATCATCCCCGAGTTGAGAATCGGGCATGGTGAATCCCAAACGAATCTCCCGGCCACGGATTACGTCGGCCGAGATTTGATTAGAATTCCGGAGAAGGGCGGGGAGCATATCGCCTCCCCAGGCTGACGCATGATTCATTTGCTGCTTCCCGATTAGGGTGCAGCCTCTCAGTCTGCATTTGCCGAAACCGGTCGACTAGGCCCGCCTGGGGGCCGAACGACACTGGACCGAGGTTCTCCTCAGCCCATTCGGAGAGCGCCCGTGCCCCTGCATGATGGATTTCATCTGCATTCATCGTGTCGGAAATGACGACATTTGACAAGTAATGCCAGTCGTACTCGCCAAATCGGCGGTCGATCACTGAAGCGTCGTCCAGCATCTGGAAAAATGCGTCCTCCGAGAGCTCTTGCCACAGAGGGAGTGCGAGGGCGTTCTCAATGGAGTCCGCCTCGTCAGGACGGAGGAGGCGCCTTGGCGCTGGGGGAGGCAACGATGGCGGAGGCGGTGGCGGGGCAGGAGACGATGCTCCCACTTCCCCCGCCGATGAGCCGCCGGGTGACGATGACCCTATGGGTGGGAACAACGCCGATGGCGATGGGCCCAATCTTCCCGGCGGCGGCGGTGATCCACCCGATCCCGATGACCCAGAATTCGGCCCAGAGTCTGAATATTTTGCATCAGCCGCAAGCGCTGATGCTTGCATTGTTGTGCATTTCCTGTATAGGAGAGCAGGTTTGTCGCCAGCTGTGGCGGCATGGAGGAACGGAGCATGGCCCTTGGCTGGGTGATGCACCCTTGGTCCCACCCGCATCCGCAGGCGGAGACTGTGTGTCCTGGCCCGCGGGTTTGGACACTTCGGGATGAATTCCACCCCCATTGACGCATCGGTCAACAGAGACGGGGTGCTATCTCCCGGCTGAGGATTATCCTCGCCGGTGGCTCCTGGAGCACCGCTCCCCTTTCCGGGTTGCAGCTCCACCTTACAGGGCTTTGCCTGTGTAGAAGGACCAGCCGGAGGAAGGTGCGTGATTCCACTGTCAATGGTATCGCATCCCCCTGTGCCAGCAGTGCTGGCGGCAGCAGCGCCTGCCGCTTTGGGCACTGGCACATTTGCGACCTTCGGTGCATCGACCACGGGTCCCGTTTTGGCCGGAACCGCACTCTTCGGCGGAGGGCCAGTGGGCGAGGACTGGAGCGACCCCGGTCCCCCCTCCTTAGGAGGTACTCCCCCGGCACGTTTGGCGAGTCCACCACCCCATCTGTTAGCGGTTTCACGCACAGACAGAGTCGGGAAATCGTCACCATATGCGTCTTGGGAAGCTCCGGAGGTTTGGGCTTAGCCACGAAAATCTGCCTCCCAGTGTTGAGCTTCAAGGCAACTCTTTGGCCGCCAGATTTCGTCGGAGCACCAGACGTGGATGGGGTGTACCCACACGCAGGTGTTGGTTTCGCAGGGATTGTACCCTTCTGATTGCCGCAGACGGCGGGCGAAAGACCGCGGTTAGCGGCAGATTGGCCAAGGTTGGCCATTGCCTGGCCCAGCCTCTGCTTACCTGTTGCAGGTGGTGTAGAGGACCGGACGCGTTGGGCCATAGTCTGCTGCCCGCCACCCGCATTGGGGTACGGCGCGGACTGAGGACCTGAATTCCGTGCACACGGCGACCTCGGTGCATTGACCGAAGCTGAACGCGTCTGGGCGCCTTGGCCACCAGACATCGCTCTGGGCGCAGAGATGACCTCCGCCCATGGTACATCCTCGGAAGTGGACCAACGATGCACCGGCGTGAGGCACGTATGGCCCCCGCACATATTAATGGCGCTGAAGTAGGACTCTGGTGGGTTCACCCATTTCCCCTCCTCGATCAAATAGTTGAGGGCGATTGCCAGGGCTTCCTGGATTTCATCGCTCATGGCGTATTCGCGCCTCAGAACAGAGGTCAGGTCGGTAAAAGCCGAAACAAATGAATTGGTGTCCGCCTCTTTCGATGCCGACGACACCACCGTTTGAGCTCTTCTTTGAGCAGCCAAACCACATCGCATTGGATGGGTAGGCAGGAAAGCCGGCATCGCGGCACTTCCTGAAAAATGCAGTGGCAACGGGTTGCATGGTCGTGCCATGCCAGACAATACCAGGGCCAGACAAGATTATTGTCGGCGCCTGGCTTCGCCCACCCTTGTTGGAACGCATCGATGTTTTCATCGATGATCCTACCCGCTTCGGGGTTGGGACCGTAAGTGTTCTCAGACTTGAGCCACTCGGTCAACCACACGCATTTAGTGAGGATGACGAATATGTCATCCTTCGCCCTTGCAGGCGCACCAGCGTGCACTGGGTCCGCGAGTTTGGGACCGACTACTGTACGAAGGAGTTCAGATACTTGAGCTCTCCTCGTTAACCTCCACGACCTCCAGTGCGTATTCACCAGTCTTGGCCGGGAGCTTTGTCCTGATGTTCGTCCATTGCTCCTGAAGCTTAGCCTCAGAGATGGACTGGCCCGCGCTGCCGGTAATCCAGTCCGATTGCCCCACCAACACGACCACGCGAGATCCCTCTACTCCTTGGTAGGAGATCTTTCTAGGCATGCATCCGCTCAGAATCTCGGCGCATAGGCCGGCTGTGGCGGAGGGATTAACGTACCCCAGCATCGTGAGGACAAACCCTAAACAGTCGGGCTCTTCACACTCAGCCCGTGACAGGCCAAATCATGGGGATGTATGTGCTCACCTGGGGAGCCCAAGTACACCACCCTTCGTGCACAAGGTCACAGGGTTGGTCAACTGGACGATCAGGGTAGATGCTACCACTGATTGCCTCCATGAATTCTTCGCATTGGATGCCCGCACAGACAAGCTCGAGCATAGCGCGCTTTGGCGCATGGTACATGAGCTTTGCGGTTTCGGAAAGAGGGAGGCCGCCGGCTAACGGGAAGAACTTCCCCTCCGATGCAGGAACGTAATGCTCCCAGATTTCCCTCAGTGGGAAGCACCGTACCTCGTCGAGCTCACGGACCTCCTTGGGGAAAAACTTGAAATCCACTTCGCCACCGGGCTTTGCCGGATTAACCGAAGTTTCACGCGCCACTGACCCGGCGGGAGTTTCCGCTCCGATGGCCAGCACGGGGCGCGTAGCGCCGTGACGGAGCCATCCAACCTCCGATGAGTGAGGGTTTACCTCAAGCATGGGATTCCAAATGTGAGTGGCCGGATTGGGCGCAAGCAAGCACCCTGACACGGCCGCCGTCCCGTCCTCAACTGCCTCTTCTTTGAGAGCAATTGCCTCAACACGGACGCGGAACTGCTTGATCACGCGTTGGTGGGCAGGCCCCTTCTCAGTGCGCTTAAGTACCTCAGCAGCATTCCTGCCGAGAGGGCGAATTAAGAGGGACAACCGGGCGGTTACGCCAAGCCCAATGTGGCTGACACAGGAATAGAATCCCTCGAGGTTAACGGGTTTCACCGTTGTCCACACGCCCGTAGGCACATCGGCGTTGCCGGGCGATGCCACGACGTTCCCATGGGCCATTATGTTCCACAGGGACGAGAACTGGGTTCCATGAACCCACTTTTCATGCATACTAGTTGCATCGAACTCCTTGCAATGCCGCATGGGGAACAATAGGTACCCATCATGCTCATGCACGGGGTCACCGGCACGCCAGTCCCCGACTTGCTTGGCTGGCATAAGATGGAAAATGGTGGGTGCAATCCCCACATGATCAATAAAGAATTCAACAAATGATTCATATGAGGACCACACAGCTTCGATCTCCCGGCGCATTGACCCGATCTCAAACGCATGTGCGCTAACCGACTGCATCTTCGTTAGCGCATCGGCTGAGATGCAGTAAATTGCTTTCATGTACTTGACCACCGCCTTGGGTGGGGTACAGAGTGCAGTGGGGCGCTGGTACGCCCAAGCCTTGAATGCCTCTTCGGCACCAGCCGGCTGCACATTGGAAGGCAAATCCCTCCTTCCCTTATCGACAACCGTCTCCATGGCACGAATAACATTCTTACTCGCGACCTGAAAGAAGGTACTCCAGCGCGGATCGATCTTTGCTAGATCGTACAACCAGTTCCCTTGACACGGTCATGTCCAAAATCGGGCTGATAGCCGGCTCGCAATGGAGCTCTGGCTCTCGAGGCATTGCCTCGCAGAAAATCATTGAAGCCGTGTAGACGCTTTGGTCACTCAGCTCCACCTCGTCCAGGATCATTGCCTGGAGGATACCAGCCACGCGTAGGCGGCGATACCTCTTAATATGTATAGCGAAGGAGGCATCACTGAGCATTCCAGTATCGAACTCCTCCAATAGATTGTAGATGCCCGCAACGGCACCAATGACCTGTGGGTCCTTGACCTCGGCCTTGACTTCAACTAACTGCGTTTCAGCAGTGGTGCTAGCGCCGTAATGACCGGTCTTTGCCGTCAAGTACGGGTAGCATATCTTAAGATATTCCGACAGCCGAGTAGGCCTGTCGTCGGACAGCGCATTGGCCGCCGGTTTTGTTTCGGGGAGGATCGGTGCCAAGAGGCTCGCGCAGTTCGGGTTCATGTAGCCCGCCTGCTGCCGCGCCGTCAAGCTCGACCCCCTCATCTGCGGTGCAGCGCCCGCCGCACCACCGGCCGCCGAGGCAGCCGCAGCCATTGCGCGACTTTGCGCCGGGACGAAAAGAATAAACAACAAAACCGTTCCCCTGAATAAAGGGATGCCTAGCAGATCCACAGGTGTGTGAACCTCGGATGCCCACAATGCTGAACAGGGAAGGGCAATTTCCCTCCTTGACCTTGACCGAGTATGGTCGTCCCTAGAGACATCCCAACTACGACCCTTATGCAACATTGCATAGAATGTTGATAACAGATCCTATGGACATGCCCACACGGGCGGAAAATGACCTTAGAAACAAACCAATATACGAAGGCGAATATGCCTGAAAGAATGTCGCAAGTTTGCGGTTGAGTGCATAGCATGACTAATGCCTGCATAAATAATGTCCTACAAGCTTACTCACTGAAAGCTGTTTGAAGAGCAGCGCGGGTCACATACTTCACAACTAATCCATGCACAAGAAGATCAACACGTGTAGCGCGATACATCCTGTTGCATTTGAAAACCGGGAAAGAGTTTGCGTGTCGTGATATGCAAATCAACGTCAACGCATGCACATGATCCTTATTCACAAGACAGGAACAGTAGTGTACAACACGGCTGTAGCGATTTGCGCCAAGCTTGACAAGGATATCGCGATTAGCAATCCATGTATTGGGCTGTACAAATATTCCAACTGAAAATCTCATGTTTAACGCGTGCTCAATTAAGTCGTTTAGACATGATTGGCACTGTTCTATCTGGTCACGTGCGCGTCTGATCTTGCCCCAATTCCCCCGCGTGGATGCATCGATCAAACTACCGTACCTACAGAACAAGATGTTAGGTCTGGAACCTTCAATGGTACCCCGTTTCGGGATAAAAGGACAAAAATTAGCCGGCCTAACGAAGTAGGTCAGCCACCTTCCTAACTGAGGTTCAGGCGTTACGCCAAGCTCAGAATCGACAAAAATGTTTCGCGCATCGCAAACATTGGATCGATCTTCAACTATGTCGAAAACCATGTAGCTGGATTCAGCTAGCTGGATAAATTGGGGGGAGAACAGGTGCAGCAGGCTTTATGACAGGGAGGGTGGGACGGCTAATGAATTTCTCCAGGAATCCTGGATTGAACATTCCTAAAGTCTGCAAATTCCTACCCCATGTCACCTTATCTACACACGCCTTGGTGAGGATGTCCGCGCCCTGATAGTGCGATGGACATGCTACGAAGCGAAAAATCTGTTCATTGTTGACTTCATTGAGCCAGCTAATGTCGATACGTTGAGTACGCGACATATATCGCATATTTGGGTTATTCCCAGTGATGATGATGCGACATGCAGCTTCATTATCTTCCATACAGTTCACTGTAATGGGCTTACCGGTGCCTTGACCGATAGCAAACTGCCAAAGTTGTGCAAGTGGCATTCCTTCTTTGGCCACACCATGATCTAGTGCAACGATCTCCGCTTCGGGAGTCGATTTGGATACCGAAGTCTGCTTCTTGCTGACTGCAGTAATTGGAACATATGTCCTTGGGCCGACTAGGCAAATAAGGACACCAGATGTACTTTTGGAATCAGTACGATCCCCAGCGAGGTCGGCGTCGCAATATGCTACGATCTCGATGTCACTAGGCTTATCGCAGACCCACCCGTATAGGTGTAGGTCTAGCGTCGTGTTGATATACGAAACTATCCTATGAAGCTTCTTGTCGCACAGTCGATTCCACTTAGTGATTCGACTGGCCAACGCCTGTACAGGTCTAATCAGGTCGTATCGACCCATCCTAGCGCCATACAAAATTTTCATGAGTACTGCAGCCGCTGCATCGCCTAGGACACCCGGCTGTTCAGCAATCACGTCTGTTGGGCACGGGGGTGGCTGCCCGAATATCTGATCTACTTCCGGGTTGATGGGATTCTCATCAAACTCCGGCTTACTCTCATCCAGGAAAGGCGTTTCAGCCTTCACTAGAGGTCTAGGATACTTGGGGAGGCATAGCTCCTTGTACCTATCAACACATGCTTCCATGAAACATGCTTCGTTATATTTGATGATCTTCACCCGAGCAGGGTCGAATTTGACCTCATCGGCTCTTGAGACGCTTCTCCCCGAACCGAAGGTCAGGCATTTCCTTAGACGGTGGATGATCCACGGTCCAAGCAGTGCGAGGGTCGAAGAAACCCTGTATATCGGCCGCAGCAAATTCATGCTCGCAACCCAGGTACCGCTTTAGGGTACCTGGTGGTTCCATCGTGATGACCCGACCAATGAGGTTCCATCCGATCGAAAGGCTCTCAGATGGACCACTCATCTTGAAATCATCAACATACACCACAAGAAAAAGCTTGTACTTGGGGTGATAAAACACGCTCGGCCATTCTGGGACGCGGATAAATCCGACCTCAATGAGCTTTGCTTTGCAATGCCTTTCCCAGAAAGTACCGGCGTCGGGATGCCCGTATAGGGCGAGAATCAATGGACATACTGGATCCTCATAGCCGGCATCGACCCATGCTTGAGGCCATTGGTCCTTAGGAAGTCGCACCCAAGTTGTGGGACCCAGAAGCTTAGCTTGGGTGTAGGCGGGTTCGCCATCACTAACTTGCAGTGCGCGACCAGGCAACATGCCATATGCATCACACATTTTGCCTGCGGCCATTGTTGCCGGACATGAGGTAGCTTCGGAGAACATGGCCCAGTGATTTGCCTGGTCCTTCACAAAGCATCCCTCAAACACAACTCTCCCTTTGTACTGCCGATTAGGATCATCCTCAGGGAGTTCATGATTCTTTTCAACACAAATGTCAAAGATTCTACTTACATGGACAGTCTTGCCATTCGCACGCGCTTCGGCGGCTACTTTCTTCCATTCTCTAACTCCTAGTTCATCCCAACATCCCAACTTTCGGAGCTTAGTCCATTCCTTTAGAAGAGCTGCACGCGCTTTGTCGTTGCCAGCTTGCTCCTTCTTTGTCACAGGCCTTGCGACACAGGCATAAAAGGTTGGTATTCCCTGAAGGTTGGGTTGATGCCCCGAAGCCTTGTTCGATCTGGGCATCGGTGGAGTAGGATCTCCATTTAATCCTATGGCAGGGCCAGCAGGATACCCGCCGGTGCTGCCGAATCCGTTGACCCCCCTGACGGTTACGTCGGGCTGCTTGACAGTGATCTTAGCGTCAACAATCATCACTTTCTCAAGTATGAGCTGAGCGATCCTGTCTCCAGGTCGAATTCGAAATTCGTAATCAGAATGCTTGAAAAGCATCACTCTTACTTCTCCCGAAAAGTCGGGATCGATTACACCTGCGCCCACGTCCAGCATGTGTTTAACTGCCAGACCAGATCTTGGCGCGATGCGACCATAAACTCCCTTAGGGAAAGTAAAGGCGCATCCAGTTCGCACAAGGGCACTTCCCTTTGCAGGAACCGTGACTTCTTCACTCGAGCTTAAATCCAAGCCCGCAGATCCAGGCGTCTGCCGAGTGGGAAGAGTGGCGTAATCACTCATAATATGGACGAGCAAGGCATCCTTGTCTTGTCTCCATGCACACGGGTCAGCCTCCGTTACCTCAACAGGCGCAGCAGGAGCATCGTCCTGTTCGCTTAAGGTAGCGGGGGCAGCCGCATAGGGCTTATCCCCATAGAGACCTTTAATTACAGCTTTACACATCCCAATAGGATATCGTGCAGTCAAGGGCGTAAGGCTTCCCTCGATCCTGGCGTGGGGGTAACCTGTTTCATGGCTACATGTGCGCCCACGTAGCTCGTTGGCTAGTTCAGGGCAAGAAGTGGCGATTCGCCACTGCTTCCTGATGGGAACACCATCGGATGTTTGCATTCCAAAGTCGCAACCGTCAACATCGACACACCTGATGTCGGGATCGTCGATTAGACGCCTCATGAACGGTTGTTTCCACCCAAGGCAGTGCCTCGGCCATTCGAATGCAATTCTACCTCCCTTAAAACGTACGCGCTTGGCGACACGGAGGAAGGCAGCAAACATGACCATCGATGTACGCCTAGCTTCATTGAGCTCAACGGCGAATTCGGGACCGTATTGCGACAGATTAACATACTGCCAAGTACTCCATGGTCCACATGGGATCGAGCCCTATAGGTCACACCCAGGATTCTGGTCGACTATTTCAATCAGTCTGGTCATATCTTTGTTCTTCAAAATATCGAATGACTCCTTGTGTACGCGAATTGCGTCACCCCCCTGTTCCAGCATCGTGGCGGAGAGCTTAGAGTCAGGTTCACATGCAAATTCTATCAACACTCTTCGCTTTACAAGAGCGGGCCCGGCTGGATTCGCCAGCATGCGCTCGTTTCAGAGCTTCCTCCCTCTCAGCCTTGATGTATATCCTTCGCATGTTAACGGACATACCTCTCCAGTCAGTAGAAGAAACGGAATTGGGTTTACCAGATCCAGAGTAGGACCTCTCCTTTCTCTCAACCTTCTGGTCATAATTGAGCTCGTCACCGTGTAAGGTGTGAGCCTTAGGCTCAACTGCATCGAGGTCTTTGACTTTGTCGAGCCTAGTTTTAAATTTGGTCAACGTGACCCTTGGAGCCCTAGAAGGGGCATGCCCTTTCTCATACAAAATTGTCACGCCAGTCCAGAACCTATGAGTTCTGATTCGGTGCCCTGGATAAAGGACTCTCCTATCATCACGGATGCATTGCAGTGTAGAGTCAAGGTACTTTAAATGAGTGACACGATAGTCATCTATTCCGCTTGGGACGGGCCTCCTGGAGGCAGTGGAGACGAGTCATCCCCAAAGAAGGTCTGCCTAGCATCGACATGATGTCTATGCCAAGACTTCGATTCTTCATCACGTACCCAATGATCCCTTTTAGGAACATCGGCAGGTGCATCGGGGTCAGCATCAACACCGATATTGTCATCACTAGGTTGGCCAGAACCCGGATCATCAGCGCCGTAGTTGGTTGTCCGATTCGGCAGGGGCATCCGCTTTGGGAAGGCCCTTCCCTTCTCCTGTCTAGGAGCTGGACTTCCCTAGTCAAACGCTCGTAGGCAGCTAGCATGGGAAAAACGTAACCTTCCTCAGGGTTCCGCCAAATTCTCTTGACTTGGTGAACACTGGTCGGGAAAATCCGTTTCGGAAGTGCTCAAGATCGGCAACGTAGTAGTCGCCTTTCCACTGACCTCCGGGCTCTAATCGATAACCTAGGAAAATTCCAGGTTTCGATACTGGCCCGAATTTGGGCGCCTTGGAAGCAGGGTCAACTTTCTGCGCCGGCATGGCTGGCACATTGCTATATTCGTCCTCTTCGTGGTCGGACGGCCCTGATCCGTCAGCTAGTTCGTCATCTCCTTCGGGCTCGTAATCAGAGTCCTCAAGAGGGTCAAACTCTTTTGGCTTTACAGTGAAATATGTCTCGCCAGTCCACGGAGCTTTTAGCTCCTTAGTGGAATCCGGACCGTATCTCCAGTCTACGGAGTGCATCATTTCACCATTCTCCTCATCGTATTGAACCCATGTGTCACGGTCGGCGGTGAGACGAATGTGTTCGATTGGAGCATCTACGCTGTCAGCTTTGAGCAGCTTTGTTCTTGGTTCAACGTGCACTCTGACGAGTTTGCCAGATTCTTCATCGAAGATCCAGTGGTCTTTTGTGGGAATTTCATCAGCTTTGTGATGATCGTCCCGTTCGGAGGCGTTTTTGAGCCCCCCCTTTTCGAGCCTACGCGGTTTAGGCGCGATTGGCTTGAAATCGACAAGACATCCGAATGGGATGAGTTGACTGGGAAAGTCCCTGTCATCGTTTCTTCTTCCCCGTGCGGTTCCTTCACCTCGATTTTCGAGATTCCTAGCAGCGCAAAATGCGCGAACGGCAAACGGCCACCACTTGGGCGATAAGCCAGCTTGTCTGAGGAGTACCCTTGCTCCATGCAGTACAAGCTTCACCTTGTTTTCGATAATGCCATTTGTCTTTGGCATTCCAGGTGTGGACATGTGGTGCACCCATGCCATTCGGCGAGTAGCCGCAAGAAACTCTCTGGCTTGGTCCGAGTATAATAGACCAATTTTGGGTTCTGGACCCATGAATTTGTGAAAAGCCTCTACCGTATTAGGTACAGATCGACTAAACACGGGCAGTACATCTATGTACTTTGTCGCAAGGTCGTAAAACACGACTGCGTCGGTTTCGCCATTTACACCACGGTCTTTTAAACCGTGCAAGACCATTGTATCTACAGTTACAATGTCACCGAATTTCGTGCATTCATGCGCATCAGCACCGCCACGGCGGTGCAAGCGCACGTTCTCCATCTTTGCCCGTTGGCAATGCGTGCAAAAAGGATTCTTTGGTAAATGCGTCATCATGTGCTGAAGCGTCTTAGCTTCGGCACGCAATTGAGCCTCAGTTCTGTACCCATCAGGATGCTTGATTTCAATAATCTCACCTTTCTTGTCGGGCGCGTCGGCCTCAGAGGGAGCTGCAGGACACAGTTCATCATTTAGGGCAAGTACTGGTCCGGGCATTGCCGGCATCGCAGGACATGCGTCTAGATTTGGAGCTCCAAACATGACCGGCCCTTTAGGCAGATATGGGACGTTGTTTATAACGTCGAGCTTTACAGTTCTGCCGGATGGGCAGATCAGAATAGGCACCTCAAAGGCATCCCACCTGAAACTGTATCCACTACGTCCTATCGATATGATGGAGGGCGTATTACCCATGACAAAGGCTTCGATGTCCTCATCAAGCGATTCAACAGTTGCATCGACCCGACCTTGGGTCCCAGCAACGCCATTGACGGTTTGTAGTGAATGTTGAACTCGCCCATTCTTGATATGGCGATGATCTTGGGTAGGGATGTCATGCATCCCAACCAAGTCGAAAGGACAACCAGTATCAGCAAGCCACCGGATTCCTACCTGCGGGCCAGGCATTGCCGGCATCTGATCAGGAATATTTTCCCTGATCATCCGAATGCGACGGGCCCACTTATTGTCCGGCACATACTCACCTAGGTACATCTGTACAATTTGCCGAGTTGTGGCGCATTGCAATTACCTCAGGAGGCTGACGCAACCTATCCGGGTGAATAGGGTTAGAGTGCGACCGCCGATGGACAATCGGCCTAGACTCACTGCGTGTTCTGGTATTTTCAATCTGCAAGATTTCCGCAGTGTCATTGAAGCTCAGCTCACGAGCACTGGGTCTAACCTTTACCATGCGTGCGAGCTCAGAGTTATACTGACCGCACTATCCATAGGCCCGGGGATCCGCCTGAATAAGACGGATTTACGAATTGGTGCATTCATATCAACATCGTCAATCAGAACGTTGTCCGATAGACGAATAGTCCGTCTGCGAACAACTGCCCTGACATTCGGTCCACCCGGACACGTGCCTTGCAGTGTTCGAGCGCCAATGGTGGTCTTCGACCACTCCATTGTTCCTACCGGACGTTGAACTCCAGCCTTATACTCTTCAAATGCCTTGGCTATGGGATGAGCAGGGCAGGCAACAAGCCCAATAGCCTGAGGGTTACGGCTCGCCCCTCTCAAAAACCTGCTGACAAATCAGGTGCAGGACTGTGTGTCCTGTCGTCAGCAGTGCTGGTAGGTTCAGCGGATGCGGGCTGCGCATCAGCAGATTCGGTTGCTGGAGCCGCAGTGCGCTTACCTGCATCTTTCAGCAAATGCTCAGGTGGCTTTGCGTGCTTGTAATCACACTTGTCCCTCAGACACTTGCCATAAGAGATCCATTGGGCACAATACCCTGGGGTCAGGGGAGGACGCTCCTTGCGCTTGGCATCGGAACTCCCAGTCCTGGTGTGTGCGAATTTGCACCCTTGCCCACGCGAGCAATACCCACGTGCGAAGTCCCTGCATGCATCGATTGCTGGGGCACCTGGTGACGTGGACCTAGGCCTCCTAGGAGCTTCGCCCCTGGGCTGGGCGCACGCCTCCTGTCCTGATCCCGATTCCTCGAAGAATATCTATCCCTCTGATGCGGACTCGGGGTATTACCAGTCTTCTTTCTTTGGTCACTAGGAGGCCGACTAGGCCTGTGAGAGTCCCCAAATGGCGACCGTCTCCTGACAGGAGGGCCAGGAGCACCAGGTTTCTGGGCTCTTTCCCTGGACGGAGTTCGCTCGTAAAAATCTTTGTGCATATTGACTTGATTCCTACGAACTCTCCAACGGTCGATCTCGTTCCGACAACGAGCGCGAAGCCACTCATAGCTACAAACATCAGGGTTGGATATGTTTCTATCCCATTCCCTGATATCATGCGCTAAACAGTTGAGGTGTCTAACCTTCTCACTGAATAGCAACCGTTTCACCTGTTCGGTCAACGGTTCATCGAGACCCGCAAGATGTGGTCCCATTTCGCGATGAATCGCTCGAGTCGCTCCTCCTCTGCATAGAAAATTGAAACGCTACACCGCAGGTTCGAGAGCTCAATTATTCTAAATGATTGCTCTCCGATGTTCGCAGTCCTCAAGTGGTCGTATAAGAGCCACAAGATTTGCCTACTCTTGATACGGTTGTTGGCGCGTTGAGCAGCCTCAGTGAGACGATTGATCTTGTCCATGATCGCAACAGTTCTGATGCACTTTCGAATGGCTGCATTGAACCATCATAGCTGTAGGCATTGCCAACAGCTTCCTTCATATTGGCTATCCATACCCTCAGGCCAGCCGCGTCGGGCTCTGCTGGAAGGTCAATGGAAATGCATTTAGTCGCAGCTGTGCAGTTCGGATCCTGGCGGCTACTGTACCCGCCACCACCTGTCCCGAATAGGTGCTGTGGCACCTGTGAGCTACCAATTGACATTGCACACACAGGGCATAGGCGAGTAGCCTTTCGAATGCAAATTTCGCACGCCCTTTTCATGCATATCCTACAATCCTCAATCTTGCTAGGGTCAGGAATATCCCGATTACACATGCGACAATTTCTTTTGGGAGGATCAGGACCACGCATGACTGGCGGGTCAAGGCCCGATGGATCCTTCGGTCTTGCACCATTAGGATCGTAACCTGGGTAATACCCGGTTTCACGCTTATCTAGGGCTGTGGCTGGCGCAGCCTTGGGAGCGCCCTGAGAGCTTGCCGCATTGGGCTGACCCTCAGTGTGAACATCACGAGACCAATCAGCAGGTGGTCGCAGAGGCGGCGAGTACGACCGCGTTGGGTTCGTCTCAGGTGCATTTCAGGGGACCTATTCCTAATCCGAGTAGCATCGGGGTCCCTTCTTCTCCTGCTTTCGTCTCTAAGGCACGCAAGACAACAGGGTCCTTTGACGAATCCAAATCTCCTGTAGTCATCCTGCCCAGCTGAATGCCTTGTGCAGTAGAAAGTCTTACAAAATTGGCAGTTAATTCCCTTGGCCAGGAACGAACTCTCCCTACAGACACCGCATCGGGGTCCGTCGCGGGCGCATTCTTCACACAAGTCCTCTTTGAACAAGAAACAGTACTCGCAAATCGCACCTCTGCATCCTTCACAATGAAATTCAGCAACGAGGTGGATGCGCCCATCACCCATGTATTTACATCTGGGTTCTCCAGCGTTGCCAGGATTCCCACCGGCAGCACTCATCTTCCCCCCTCCTCCCGGGCTTTGCCGATCAGGAGGAGGCGGTGGTGGAGGATCATTACCAGGAGGACAAGGCGGAGGTGGCCGCTTATCCGGAGAACGGGAAGTGGCGCGTCTATCCCCTGCGTGATCATTCAATCCACTACTCGATGCATGGCTCGAGTACTTCGACTCGAGAGTGTTAATTTTCTGGGCCGTGCTACTTAGCACGTTGAGCATCTGCTCAAGCTTGCTGTTGAGCGTAGTCGAAACAGCCATGTTATGAGTATTCTGCTTGTCCGTGTAGGACTTGCAGTCTCTTGATTTGACCTCTAAGTTGGTCTGCGTTTCGCAGAGTTGGTCCTTGATCCACTTTATGCCTTCCGTGTTGGTAATCCAACACTGTTCGGCACTGTGCATCATCCTGTCGATGCTACATATCCTGGCGGATAGATCCTCGATTTTGAGGTTCACACCACCAATCGCGGGATGATTGGATTGACTCTCCACGAGGGATCTCTCGATTGCTTCAACACGAGCAATAAGCTCGGCAACTCGATCAGAAAGAGACTCAAAAACAGTTTGGACTTGGACGATCGATCGAGCGACGTCGTCATAGCTGGCCCGTTCACTCAGGGCGTCGCCTAAGCTAGTCATACGATCGAAAATGATCTTGACTCGTTGGCCAAGCTCGGCTACGACATCTCTAGGTGCTTGTGACAGCTGCATTGACGCATTTGCAGCCTGCGTACATGTGTTATTCACATGGACGCATTGGTCGTACTTGGTTCTCCACGAGTTGACTTCAGTGGTTAGTTGCCTGATGCACTGATCACTTCTATCATTCTTAGCCCCAAGGTCTTCGACCTTAGCAACTAGGCGATGAATAATCGCACTTACGGAAGAGTCCACTTTCCCTCTTTCAAGGGCCGTGACAAGATCAGCAACCTCATTGGGCTGGTCTTCACCCATTGGACTATGCCTTGATCCACGGTCCCGAGGAGTGGACAGATCAATCATGACTGGATTAGATCTCGGATCCTGC
Source organism: Effrenium voratum (assembly GCA_963377175.1). Taxonomy (NCBI): domain Eukaryota; class Dinophyceae; order Suessiales; family Symbiodiniaceae; genus Effrenium; species Effrenium voratum. Next base: position 713,776 of record CAUJNA010003190.1, read on the forward strand.
ACGGCCGTTGATGGCCGTGGGAACTCACTCCGATTAGGAGATTGGCTTTGGTATGGCGCAGATCTCCTAGCATCACGAACCGCCGAGGGTTGTGTCATGCCCAGGCTTTTGGCCACGGACAGTCTAGGAACAATAGGCCTATCAGTTCGCATAGGAACATCAGGTCTCGAGTCAGCAATAACAATGTCATTCAAATCGGTCGCGTTGGACACTCTAGATTCAGACATCGATTCAATATCAGTCGCATTACTGATGGTGTGATTACGACTAGAACTTGATGCTCAACACCACTCTAAAAGGGGGCACCCGCGCAAAAGACAGCATGTTTCTCAAGCTGGATTGAACATCAGCTGCCATGGTGGGGTGATAGGCTGCGAAGCTTGGCGAAAACCGGTTCTGCCGACCCGCGTGCCTGCCGTGCTTTCTTGGCCCGACTTTCTTCTTGGCTTGACTTCAACACCACCATAAAAGGGGGCACCCGCGCAAAAGACAGACCCACATGTTTCCCAAGCTGGTTTGAACATCAGCTGCCAAGGTGGGGTGATAGGCTGCGAGGCTTGGCGAAAACCGGTTCTGCCGACCCGCGTGCCTGCCGTGCTTTCTTGGCCCGACTTTCTTCTTGGTTTGACTTCAACACCACTATAAAAGGGGGCACCCGCGCAAAAGACAGACCCGCATGTTTCTCAAGCTGGTTTGAACATCAGCTGCCAAGTTTAAGTGAGTTTTGCTTTGGTGGGGTGATAGGCTGCGAGGCTTGCCGAAAACCGGTTCTGCCGACCCGCGTGCCTGCCGTGCTTTCTTGGCCGACTTTCTTCTTGGTTTGACTTCAACACCACTATAAAAGGGGGCACCCGCGCAAAAGACAGACCCACATGTTTCTCCAGCTGGTTTGAACATCAGCTGCCAAGTTTAAGTGAGTTTTCCTTCGGTGGGGTGATAGGCTGCGAGGCTTGGCGAAAACCGGTTCTGCCGACCCGTGCGCCTGCCGTGCTTTCTTGGCCCGACTTTCTTCTTGGTTTGACGGCAGAACCGGTTTTCGCCAAACCTCGCAGCTTATCACCCCACCAAAGGAAAGCTCACTTAAACTTGGCAGCTGATGTTCAAACCAGCTTGAGAAACATGTGGGTCTGTCTTTTGCGCGGGTGCCCCCTTTTATAGTGGTGTTGAAGCCCAACCAAGAAGAAAGTCGGGCCAAGAAAGCACGGCAGGCACGCGGGTCGGCAGAACCGGTTTTCGCCAAGCCTCGCAGCCTATCACCCCACCAAAGGAAAACTTCACTTAAACTTGCCACGCTGATGTTCAACCAGCTTGGGAAACATGCGGGTCTGTCTTTTGCGCGGGTGCCCCCTTTTTATAGTGGTGTTGAAGTCAAACCAAGAAGAAAGTCGGGCCAAGAAAGCACGGCAGGCACGCGGGTCGGCAGAACCGGTTTTCGCCAAGCCTCGCAGCCTATCACCCCACCAAAGGAAAACTCACTTAAACTTGGCAGCTGATGTTCAAACCAGCTTGAGAAACATGTGGGTCTGTCTTTTGCGCGGGTGCCCCCTTTTATAGTGGTGTTGAAGTCAAACCAAGAAGAAAGTCGGGCCAAGAAAGCACGGCAGGCACGCGGGTCGGCAGAACCGGTTTTCGCCAAGCCTCGCAGCCTATCACCCCACCAAAGCAAAACTCACTTAAACTTGGCAGCTGATGTTCAAACCAGCTTGAGAAACATGTGGGTCTGTCTTTTGCGCGGGTGCCCCCTTTTATAGTGGTGTTGAAGTCAAACCAAGAAGAAAGTCGGGCCAAGAAAGCACGGCAGGCACGCGGGTCAGCAGAACCGGTTTTCGCCAAGCCTCGCAGCCTATCACCCCACCAAAGGAAAACTCACTTAAACTTGGCAGCTGATGTTCAAACCAGCTTGAGAAACATGTGGGTCTGTCTTTTGCGCGGGTGCCCCCTTTTAATAATGGTGTTGAAGTCAAACCCAGAAGAAAGTCGGGCCAAGAAAGCACGGCAGGCACACGGGTCGGCACAGAACCGGTTTTCGGCAAGCCTCGCAGCCTATCACCCCACCAAAGGAAAACTCACTTAAACTTGGCAGCTGTCAAACCAGCTTGAGAAACATGCCCCCCCTTTTATAGTGGTGTTGAAGTCAAACCAAGAAGAAAGTCGGGCCAAGAAAGCACGGCAGGCACGCGGGTCGGCAGAACCGGTTTTCGCCAAGCCTCGCAGCCTATCACCCCACCAAAGGAAAACTCACTTAAACTTGGCAGCTGATGTTCAAACCAGCTTGAGAAACATGTGGGTCTGTCTTTTGCGCGGGTGCCCCCTTTTATAGTGGTGTTGAAGTCAAACCAAGAAGAAAGTCGGGCCAAGAAAGCACGGCAGGCACACGGGTCGGCAGAACCGGTTTTCGCCAAGCCTCGCAGCCTATCACCCCCAAAGGAAAAATCACTTAAACTTGGCAGCTGAGTGTTCAAACCAGCTTGAGAAACATGTGGGTCTGTCTTTTGCGCGGGTGCCCCCTTTTATAGTGGTGTTGAAGTCAAACCAAGAAGAAAGTCGGGCCAAGAAAGCACGGCAGGCACGCGGGTCGGCAGAACCGGTTTTCGCCAAGCCTCGCAGCCTATCACCCCACCAAAGGAAAACTCACTTAAACTTGGCAGCTGATGTTCAAACCAGCTTGAGAAACATGTGGGTCTGTCTTTTGCGCGGGTGCCCCCTTTTATAGTGGTGTTGAAGTCAAACCAAGAAGAAAGTCGGGCCAAGAAAGCACGGCAGGCACACGGGTCGGCAGAACCGGTTTTCGCCAAGCCTCGCAGCCTATCACCCCACCAAAGGAAAACTCACTTAAACTTGGCAGCTCATGTTCAAACCACCTTGAAAAAAATTGGTCTGTCTTTTGCGCGCGTGCCCCCTTTTATAGTGGTGTTGAAGTCAAACCAAGAAGAAAGTCGGGCCAAGAAAGCACGGCAGGCACGCGGGTCGGCAGAACCGGTTTTCGCCAAGCCTCGCAGCCTATCACCCCACCAAAGGAAAACTCACTTAAACTTGGCAGCTGATGTTCAAACCAAGCCTGAGAAACATGTGGGTCTGTCTTTTGCGCGGGCGCCCCCTTTTATAGTGGTGTTGAAGTCCAACCAAGAAGAAAGTCGCGCCAAGAAAGCACGGCAGGCACGCGGGTTCGGCTGAACAGGTTTTCGCCAAGCCTCGCAGCCTATCACCCCACCAAAGGAAAACTCAACCTTTAAAATTGGCAGCTGTGTTCTAACCAGCTTGGGTACATGTGGGTCTGTCTTTTGCGGGGGTGCCCCCTTTTTATAGGGGTGTTGACGGTCAAACCAAGAAGATTTGTCGGGCCAAGGAAAGATCGCACGGAGGCGCACGGGTCGGCAAGAACCGGTTTTCGCCAAGCCTCGCAGCCTTTCACCACACCAAAGGAAAAACACCTTAAACTTGCTGCTGATGTTTAATACCAGTGAGAACTTGTGGGTCTGCTTTTGGCGCGGGTGCCCCATTTTATAGTGGTGTTGAAGTCAAAACCAGAAGAAAGTCGGGCCCAAAGCAAGCCCGGCAGGCACACGGGTCGGCAGAACCGGTGTTTTCGCCAAGCCTCGCTGCCTATCACCCCACTAAAGGAAAACTCACTTAAACTTGGCAGCTGATGTTCAAACCAGCTTGGTAGCTTGAGAAATATGTGGGTCTGTCTGTTGCGCGGGCGCCCCCCTTTTATAGTGGTGTTGAAGTCAAACCAAGAAGAAAGTCGGGCCAAGAAAGCACGGCAGGCACACGGGTCGGCAGAACCGGTTTTCGCCAAGCCTCGCAGCCTATCACCCCACCAAAGGAAAACTCACTTAAACTTGGCAGCTGATGTTCAAACCAGCTTGAGAAACATGTGGGTCTGTCTTTTGCGCGGGTGCCCCCTTTTATAGTGGTTGTTGAAGAAAGGTTGGGCCAAGATAGCTCGGAAGGCACTGGGGTCGGCAGTACGGTTTTCGCCAAGCCTCGCAGCTATCATCACCACCAATGGGAAAACTCACTTATAAACTTGGCAGCTGATGTTTAAAACCGACTTGAGAAAACATTGTGGTCTGTCTTTTTTGCGCGCGGTGCCCCCTTTTGTAGTGGTGTTGAAGTCAAACCAAGAAGAAAGTCGGTCCAAGAAAGCACGGCAGGCACGCGGGTCAGCAGAACCGGTTTTCGCCAAGCCTCGCAGCCTATCACCTCACCAAAGGAAAACTCACTTAAACTTGGCAGCTGATGTTCAAACCAGCTTGAGAAACATGTGGGTCTGTCTTTTGCGCGGGTGCCCCCTTTTATAGTGGTGTTGAAGTCAAACCAAGAAGAAAGTCGGGCCGAGAAAGCACGGCACGCATGCGGGTTGGCAGAACCGGTTTTCACCAAGGCTCGCAGCCTATCACCCCACCAAAGGAAAACTCACTTAAACTTGGCAGCTGATGTTCAAACCAGCTTGAGAAACATGTGGGTCTGTCTTTTGCGCGGGCGCCCCCTTTTATAGTGGTGTTGAAGTCAAATCAAGAAGAAAGTCGGGCCAAGAAAGCACGGCAGGCACGCGGGTCGGCAGAACCGGTTTTCGCCAAGCCTCGCAGCTTATCACCCCACCAAAGGAAAACTCACTTAAACTTGGCAGCTGATGTTCAAACCGTGGGTCTGTCTTTTGCGCGGGTGCCCCGTTTTACAGTGGTGTTGAAGTCAAACCAAGAAGAAAGTCGAGCCAAGAAAGCACGGCAGGCACGCGGGTCGGCAGAACCGGTTTTTGCCAAGCCTCGCAGCCTATCACCCCACCAAAGGAAAACTCACTTAAACTTGGCAGCTGATGTTCAAACCAGCTTGAGAAACATGTGGGTCTGTCTTTTGCGCGGGTGCCCCCTTTTATAGCGGTGTTGAAGTCAAACCAAGAAGAAAGTCGGGCCAAGAAAGCACGGCAGGCACACGGGTCGGCAGAACAGGTTTTCGCCAAGCCTCGCAGCTATCACCCCACTAAAGGAAAACTCACTTAAACTTGGCAGCTGATGTTCAAACCAGCTTGGTAGCTTGAGAAATATGTGGGTCTGTCTTTTGCGCGGGTGCCCCCTTTTATAGTGGTGTTGAAGTCAAACCAAGAAGAAAGTCGGGCCAAGAAAGCACGGCAGGCACGTGGGTCGGCAGAACCGGTTTTCGCCAAGCCTCGCAGCCTATCACCCCACCAAAGGAAAACTCACTTAAACTTGGCAGCTGATGTTCAAACCAGCTTGAGAAACATGTGGGTCTGTCTTTTGCGCGGGTGCCCCCTTTTATAGTGGTGTTGAAGAAAGTCGGGCCAAGAAAGCACGGCAGGCACACGGGGCAGAACCGGTTTTCGCCAAGCCTCGCAGGCTATCACCCCACCAAAGGAAAACTCACTTAAACTTGGCAGCTGATGTTCAAACCAGCTTGTTAGCTTGAGAATTATGTGGGGTCTGTCTTTTGCGCGAGCGCCCCCTTTTATGGTGGTGTTGAAGTCAAACCAAGAAGAAAGTCGGGCCAAGAAAGCACGGCAGGCACGTGGGTCGGCAGAACCCGTTTTCGCCAAGCCTCGCAGCCTATCACCCCACCAAAGGAAAACTCACTTACACTTGGCAGCTGATGTTCAAACCAGCTTGAGAAACATGTGGGTCTGTCTTTTGCGCGGGTGCCCCCTTCTATAGTGGTGTTGAAGTCAAACCAAGAAGAAAGTCGGGCCAAGAAAGCACAGCAGGCACGCGGGTCGGCAGAACCGGTTTTCGCCAAGCCTCGCAGTCTATCACCCCACCAAAGCAAAACTCACTTAAACTTGGCAGCTGATGTTCAAACCAGCTTGAGAAACATGTGGGTCTGTCTTTTGCTCGGGTGCCCCCTTTTATAGTGGTGTTGAAGCCAAACCCAGAAGAAAGTCGGGCCAAGAAAGCACGGCAGGCACGCGGGTCGGCAGAACCGGTTTTCGCCAAGCCTCGCAGCCTATCACCCCACCAAAGGAAAACTCACTTAAACTTGGCAGCTGATGTTCAAACCAGCTTGAGAAACATGTGGGTCTGTCTTTTGCGCGGGTGCCCCCCATTATAAAGATGTTGAAGTCAAACCAAGAAGAAAGTCGGGCCAGTTCGCCAAGCCTCGCAGCCTATCACCCCACCAAAGGAAAACTCACTTAAACTTGGCAGCTGATGTTCAAACCAGCTTGAGAAACATGTGGGTCTGTCTTTTACGCAGGTGCCCCCTTTTATAGTGGTGTTGAAGTCAAACCAAGAAGAAAGTCGGGCCAAGAAAGCACGGCAGGCACGCGGGTCGGCAGAACCGGTTTTCGCCAAGCCTCGCAGCCTATCACCCCACCAAAGGAAAACTCACTTAAACTTGGCAGCTGATGTTCAAACCACCTTGAAAAAATTGGTCTGTCTTTTGCGCGGGCGCCCCCTTTTATAGTGGTGTTGAAGTCAAATCAAGAAGAAAGTCGGGCCAAGAAAGCACGGCAGGCACGCGGGTCGGCAGACCCGGTTTTCGCCAAGCCTCGTAGCTTATCACCCCACCAAAGGAAAACTCACTTAAACTTGGCAGCTGATGTTCAAAACAGCTTGAGAAACATGTGGGTCTGTGTTTTGCGCGGGTGCCCCCTTTTATAGTGGTTGAAGTCAAACCAAGAAGAAAGTCGGGCCAACAAAGCACGGCAGGCGCACGGGTCGGCAGAACCGGTTTTCGCCAAGCCTCGCAGCCTATCACCCCACCAAAGGAAAACTCACTTAAACTTGGCAGCTGATGTTCAAACCAGCTTGAGAAACATGTGGGTCTGCCTTTTGCGCGGGGGCCCCCTTTTATAGTGGTTGAAGTCAAACCAAGAAGAAAGTCGGGCCAAGAAAGCACGGCAGGCACGCGGGTCGGCAGAACAGGCTCCTAGAACGTTTTTCGCCCAGAAGGGTGGGGGGTTGAAAAAACCGGTCAAAAAGGGTCCCCAAAAGCAGCCGCCGGTACAACAAGAAGACGCAACCAAACTTGTTCATTGCCAGCAAAAACACAAAGGCGTTGTCTTTCCAAAACGAGGGTAAGTGAGAACTCTACAGAAAACACATCCAAAAGCCGAACTTGAAAAAGTGCATAATTACACAACGCAGTGGCGAAACAGCGAAAGAGCCAGGCGCAGTAGATGGCAACACACGGCAAAAGGAAATCGCGACACAAGCTAAAACTGAAATCCGCGCGTAAGCCCAATGCAACAAACTGAAAGAGACGAGCCCGAGGAACCGGGAGCCCTGAAAACACGATCAACTTCGCCGGTGACATTCAAGCTATGTTTTTGCTGCGATATGCGCTTGTTTAATTTGTTTAATCATGCCCTTTCCAGAACTTGCCCGAACGCACTTTGCACTGATTGAAGTTCTGAGTTGTGGTCGTTCATGCGCTTGTTGCCGGGCTCTTTCTGCTGGAACCAACCGAGGCCAGAAATCAAACTCAACTCAGCAAAGTGGAACCTTTTTCATGTTCCTGTACTGCCTTGCTGTGTCGCGAGTTCCGCAAATAAAACAGGTGGTCTGAGAGCGTGTGAAATCCAACCGTCTCATCGAAGCAGCCCTGAACACTCAACAATTCAGGAGTTTCTTCAGGAGTCCTGGGTCTGCAAAAGAGGCGACCTCAGCCAAGGTAAGAGACAGCGTGGCAATCACGCTAGGCTACTTCGATTCCCACGCTAACGCTTGGCAGGAATCACGCCAGAAAATGTCAGTCAAAGTCAACAAAAAAGTACAAAACGAAATGGAAGGCAAATGGACGGCACATGGATGGAAAATTACAGGAAATGGACGGGAAATGAACGGGGAATGGACGGGAATGGACGAGGAAGGGACGGTTTGGACGGGTGAGGGAATGGACGGGAGTGTTCGTTTCCCGTTCATGTCCCTTTCATTGCCGTCCACTCCTGTCCATTCCTGTCCATTTACCTTAATTTCCATTTTATTTCCGTGTCATGTCATGTCCAATTCATGTCCGTCCCGCTTATTCACTTTCATTCCCGTCAATTCCCGCTCACTGCCCTTCATTTCCATTTCATATCCATTTCATGTCCCTTTCAATTCTCTTGCATTTCCAAGACATGTCCCATTCAGCCCTTTCATTTCACCGTCTACATCCCTTTCTTCCCTTTCATTTCCCTTTCATTCTCGTCCACTCCCATCCATTTCCCTTTCATTTCCCGTCCATTCCCATGTCCCTTTCATGTCCCTTGCATTTCCCTTGCATTTGCCTTTCATGTCCGGTCCATTCCCTTTCAATTCCCTTTCATTTCCCTTTCATTTCACTTTAACTCCCCTTTCATTCCCGTCCACTCCCGTTCATTCCCGTCCATTCCTGTCCATGTCCCTTCATTGTCGGGTTCATTTCCAGTTCATGCATTTCGTTTCCGTTTTATTTCCCTTCTCACTCGCGTCCCTTTCCCTTCATTTCCACTTCATTTCTCTCTCCCTTTTATTCCCCTTTCATTCCCGTTCACTCCCGTCGTTCTCCTCAAGTACCGTCCACATCCATCCATTCCCCTCCATGTCCCTTTCATTTCCGTGTCCCTTTCATTTCTTTCATTCCTGTCCATGTCCGTCCAGTTCAATTCATTTATTCCCCTTTCACCCCTGTCCATTCCCGTCCATTCCCGCTCATTTCCCTTCATTTCCGTCTCTTTTTCATTCCCCTTTCATTTGCGTCCACTCCCGGCCATTCCTGTCCATTCCTGTCCATTTCCCTTCATTTCCAGTTGTGTCCATGTCATTTCCGTCACCGTGTCGTGGTTGCTGAAAAAGTCTAGCGCGGTTGCCCAAGATGTGTCGTTACCCAAAACCTGTCATGGTCACCATGATTCTTTGAACATCGAGCCACCAAAACAAACACGCAGCACACAACCTAAACATACTCAGCCTAACCATCCCGGTGCCTCCGAATCAACAACGGACATGTTCCACATTCTAGGTCGGCCGGAGACGGCGACAGCCCTTAATTTCGAATTCCCTTGCTAGGCTGTGGCGGTATGCCCCTCAAACGACAGAGGCCTGGTGTACTCGTCCATGTCGAGAATTTCAAACTCTCCTAAGCTCACGTGTTGCTGCAGTTGCAACATTGTCCCGCACGCATAGAGTGCATCCTCTCTCTGTCTGCTTCCGTGCGAGCGTCGGTTGTAGACCTTGATGATCTTGCCTGGCAAAAAGTCCTCCATCTGGAACAAGCGACCCGTCTCCTGGGCAGCATGGGCTGACTCGCGGCAACCCCCTGCTGCAGTCCTGATTGAGGTGGATTCCCTTCTCCAGGAACTTGCCAGTCATGATGCCTGACCCAGCTGATTGATGTGGCCGCGCAAAGCACATCTGTGCCGACTCAGAAGCACCCACCATGCATCTTGGGGCAAGATGCCCATGTTTCTTTGAGGAGGTTCGTGGATGGATAAGGTGTCGTCGAAGACATGATAGTTCAAAATGAACAGTCCTCAGCTGAGTTTGCCGCTTTGCTGGCTCCGTGGCTCGCTGCTTTTTGACTGGCTGGTTGAAGGTTTGCTGGATTGATTGCTGGATGGCTTTCTGTTGCTTACTTGCTGATTTGCTGCCGGGCCTGGCTGCCTAGCTGCTTTTGGGCCAGCACAAGATGTACGTTGCCCCGCAGCTTTGCCAAGCATCTGTCGGCATCCTCAGGCTTGGCTTTGTAGATCTGCGCGGTGAAGCGCAGGATCTTGCCCTCGTGCTCGAAGAGCTTCACCTGGTCCTTCCTGACAGGTTGGCCTTTACCATGCCGCAAAGCCTTTGCTGGGTGCCGCCAAAGCTCTTTGGTGGCTTCGGCATCAAGGTGTGCACGGAGCCCATCGAGTCATCCCAAGTTCCGTAGCCTAAACGCAAGCTCCAACAAAGCGACACCCCGAGCCGGGGTCAAGCGCGCCCCCATTCGTTCTAGGCGCCTGTGTATGGCGGCGTCTTTGGTCGCGGTACGGTGCGCTCTGGCAGCCGGACATCCACAGCCTCGTCAGTCAGCCAGCCAGCCAGCCAACAAAACAGAACAAGCCACGCAGTCCAAAGAATCCAATCAATAGAACCAGTCAGACCATCCAAACCAACCCAAAAAACCAATCAAATGAGTCGACTCAATCCAATCAATCCAAGCAAAATAATCAATCCATGCAACCAACCAACCAACCAACCAACCAACCAACCAACCAACCAACCGACCAACCAACCAACCAACCAACCAACCAACCAACGAGTGAGTGAGTGAGTGAGTGATTGAGTGAGTGAGTGATTGAGTGAGTGAGTGAGTGAGTGAGTGGATGAATGAATGAACGAACGAACGAACGAACGAACGAACGAACGAACGAATGAATGAATGAATGAATGAATGAATGAATGAATGAATGAATGAACGCATGAGTGCCCTGCAAGGTCCGAAGAGCAGGGCTCTTTTGCCTAATGAATGGAATCAATGGAAGCAATGGAATGAATGGAGTGAATACATGGGACGCACACGATGAACGGAGTGATTGGGATGAGTGGGATGAATGGGATGAATAGACGACTTGTTAAGCTTGGGCGCATACCTGTGCGTGTGAATCAAACCGGCGCAGCGCTCCTTTTGTCTGGACGTGATGCTGTAGGCTAGGCAGGCCTTGATCACATGTAGCAAGCGCCACGTGTTCTGCAAGGGTTGTCAATGCATGTTGTGTATTAACACGCGCCCTCAAGTTGTACTGGGACCAATACACTTTGACATGTAACGCCGGATATGCAGATGCGCTGCGCAACTCCTGTAACGCTTGTGAGCTTGGCAGTGAAGCAGGCATATCACTAAGTCCGAACAACTGCGCGGATGGCCTGTTCCTGCTTTGGCGCGCTGCTACAGGCATGTGTCCCTCATGGTCGGCTCAAATGTGCCACGAAACGCGGCGAGCCTCTATGGGCCAAGTTTCGTAGCATCCAGCAGCCCGACTGCTGTTGCAAGATCAGGTCCGTGTTGCGACGCTCCTGCGCATATGCCGCGTAGTTGGCTGTACCAGGTTGAGGTGTCATGACCAACTGTACTGCGATTTGCGATCATGTAACAACTCAAACTACTGCGAAGGTTCATCAATGATCACACGTTGAATCCACAGGTGTCCAGAGCCCAGAGCTCACGTTGGTGTATGTGAAGCTGTGGCTGACCTGTAGCACATGTGAAGCAAATCCTTTGTTGAATGAACATTCTATCCATTCCATCCAATGCCATCCATTCCATGCAGTCATTCCGTCAGTTCCATTCCATCCAGTCCACCCATTCCATCCATTTACTTATTTATCCCTTGCACCCATTCCATCCAGTCCACCCATTCCATCCATTCATCCATCCCTTCCATTAATTCCATCCGTTCCATCAATTACATCAATTACATTCATTCATTCCATCCATTCCATCCATTCCCTCCATTCCGTCCATTTCCATCCATTCCATCCATTCCATCCATTTTTCTGATGGAAGCTGCGGTCTGGGTACGATGGATGGAGCTTGGAAGTTTGCTGCTTTGTTCGGAGGCCGGCGCTGAACGCCGACCCCGCAACCCCAGAAAAGATCCTTGTGACGGTGACCTTAGAAAGCGGGGAGCCCACATTCATTCCATTCATCCCTTCCATCCATTCCATCCATCCCATCCATCCCATCCATCCCATCCATCCCATCCATTCCGTCCATCCCATCCATTCCATCCCATCCCTTCCATCATTCCATCCATGCCATCAGTTCCATCCATTCATCCACTCCACCCATTCCATCCATTCATCTATTCATCCATCCCTTCCACCCATTCCATCCAGTCCACCCATTCCATCCCTTCATCCATTCATCAATCCCTTCCATTAGTTCCATCCATTCCATCAATCACATCAATTACATTCATTCATTCCATCCATTCCGTCCATCCATCCATTCCATCCCATCCATTCCATCCCATCCATTCCATCGTTCCATCCATTCCATCCGTTCCATCCACTCCACCCATTCCATCCATTCCATCCACTCCATCCATTCCATCCATTCCACATCATTCCATCCATTCCATCCTTTTATTGAGAGGATTTCCTTTGCTGAACGTCTGGCGATGCACCTCAAAATGACCCAAACGCATGTAGAGCACGCGCATGATGTTCTTGTTGATGGAGGTGTTTTTGCTCGGTGAGAACAACCGTGCCATGTAAGCAACGCGGTCTGTGATGCTTGTCAACAAAGCTACAAACAAGACGCATGGAGCCCTCAACCATCCAGGCAATGTACCAATGCGGGTTGTACCATTGCTTGTAAGCACGCGCATGTGCTCCTGCGCAACGGAGAAGTCGTTCCCGACGTAGTTCGTGCGAACCTCCGTGCCCAGCGCAGGTGTAACCTGCTCGATGTGGATCGCTGCACCACAGATGTGCAGGCAAACCAAAGATGGAACACTGAAACCAAACACTGTCCAAAATGTCACGCAAGAAAGTATCCCAGATGTAGAACCATTAAATGGTTGCGAACATGAGAGGTCACTCCATGGCTATGCGTCTATCCTAAGCTACTACGCCGGCTGTAGTAGTAGTGAAGCAAACACGTGTTAACAAGCTTGATATCTCAGCTGACAACCTTTGTTAGTATGTAGCTGAGTTGTCTTCTGACTTGGCCTTGTGCGTTGTGATGAGTTTGCTCTTGACGAGTTGTTGCGCGAAGAGGTGTCGCAGCTCGATGTGTTTTGCTTTCTTTGAGGCGCCTTCTCTCATTGCGCTTGAATTGGCTGCGCTGCTGCCTGTGTGCATTCTGATGTTGGTGCGAACTTCAATCGCTTCCTTGCTGGAGCTGCTGATGTAGAGACTCTCCTGTGCTGCTGCACCAGTCGCGCACAGTCCTGAATCTGCTGATGACAATGCTCTTGTTGCTTCTGTTCTGCCGCCATAGAGTGCTGCTGCTCCAAAGAAGTGTATCACAAATTCTGTCGCGCTCTTTCTTGTTGTCCCGCACGATGCCCAGTTGGCGTCTGTGTATGTGTTGATGTTGCGAGGGATTCGCTTGTCCTGAATCTGCATCTTTGGTCGTAGGTTGTGTCAAATGTACCTTGTGCCTTTGAGGTGCCTTATCATGCGCTTGAATTTCTTGGCGCACACCTCCTCCACGCTCAGCTGCAGCAGCTCGGCCAGCTGCCGGGGCACGCAGAGCGGCTTGTCCTCAAAGGCGCTCTGCAGCACGTCCTCCTCGCAGGGCAGCTGTTATCAAACCGCGTGTAGTGATTTCTTTTGCTCCATAGCTGCTGTCTGGTTTCGTGTATGCTAACCAGTTTATCTTGCCAACAAGCCGCCAGTATTGTTTGTGCTGTTTGTGGTCCAGCGGCGCTTCATCTTCTGCTGTACCTTTCGTGCGTGAGCCTCCTGGCGCTGGTGCTGGGTTGCACGCAGGCATAGGACGATGTCAACGTAGTTGTTGTTCAGACTGATGTCGATGTAGTTGCCTTTGCGCGACACGCTCCTGCCAAGGAAGTGTAGCGTCGTTCCTACATTGAGTTGCCTGCGTGTCTCAGCAGTTCTTCTCTCTGCGTTCTGCTGAGCAGTGTGTCACTCATTGCTCCACGCAGCCCCTTGCCGGACTACCACAATCTGTCATCAAACTTAGGCTGGGCGGTGGCTTGCTTGCCCAGTTGGTTGATTGATTGTTGCTTAGTTGGTTGCCTGTTTGATTGATAAGTTGCAGGGAACACCCGAAGTTTCACCCGCTTTCACGGCGGCCTGCTTCCCGCGCTTGAACGCCGCCCACCCACCAGCCCAGAAAGTCCCACCCAGAGCTTCCCCCACAGAACGCAGCAGCGTGTTGCCACTCTTGGTTCGGCAGCGCGTGCAAATCACACGGGAACGCAAACTCCACCCAGCGCTTCTCGCTTGGAAACAAAGTGCCAAAAACGATGCTCGCAATGGCTTCCCGCAATGCTTCGCGACCTGAAAGTCATCTGGGAACTTGTTTGGAAAGGGAAACCAACAACAGCGTTTGGCATGGCTTTTGGTCGTGGAGCGCCGCCAGCCAGAATGTCTTTTGCAAACAGGTGTCCAAGAACAGCGCTTGCCATGGGTTCCCACAATGGAATGCAACCACAAAGTCACTGGAACGCACCCCTGCGTGGCGAAGGCAGGAACTCGCGCCTGGCCCGAGGACAGCTGCGAGGCGCCAACAAGAACCTCCTACCATGCGTTGAATCAAACGCGCTTTTTGGATTGAGTTCGGGAGTCCACCAAGTACCAAGGTTCGCAGGAAATGACACAAATCAAATCAAGAAAGCACTTGAGTGCTACGTCGTGAAGTCGCCCCGATCGGGCGTCCTAGTGCAGATTCGTTGCAAACCGCATGTTGCGGGGCTTGTGGGCCGAGGCGTGCGATGACCATTTCGTTGGTGTCTGCCTGCGTTTTGTCACACAACACGCGTTCCACATGGTCGCGCAGGCCTCGCAGACCAGTTTTTGTTCCAGGCTTGCAGGCTTACCGCAAACTGGTAAAGAAACAACCTGCCTCCTGAGCAGGCAATTGCGAATTGAGAGCCAACCAACCAGGGTGCCCGCCAAGCCTTGCTGCCCTCTCCAGCTCCTCACGCTGGAGCGCTGCCGGCCTTAGGGAGCTGCCGCGGCGGAGGCCCTGTGGCGGGGGAAGACAGGTGTCGTTGCACCAAGCGAAGACCAAGCAGGCACACCGACCAGCCAGGATCAAATTGTAGCGGGCAGAAACGGAGCCAAGGCTTGGGCCCCGAAACTCATGTATGGCCAAGGACAAGCAATGAGTGGGTGAGTGTTCTATCAAAGCCATTGGAAGGCAGCATCCCCCAAACACACTTTGGCTCCCCGAAGCCCGCTTCACAAAACAAAGCTCAGTGAATGAGTGAGGGCGCGCGACCAAGCCCGCCTGACGGCAGCCCCCATCCCCCAAGCGCAATTTGCCACTGTAGATTGATTCATTGGCCCACGGCTCGCTGAACCGAACCGAACCGAATTATCCTTTCGCAGTAGTGAGCGACATGTGTCGCAGGTGTATCGCGTAGGCCCAAACCGAACCGAGTAAACACACAGACAAAGACTTGACCCCCGAAACATCATGTTCCACCTCTTTCAGAATGAGTGATAGTGGCTTCTTTGGCTTTATGGTTGTAGGTTCGGCGCGGCGGTCCGACCCAGAAAACTGCAAGGTTTAGGGTTGGTTTAGGGTTGGTTTAGGGTTGGCTCCCGGCGGGTTGGCTTTCGGGGTTCATTTGAGATGCCAGATTGAAAGGGCGAACACTTTGTGCTGTAGGGCTGGTTTTGGGCTTAGGGTTGGTGTAGGGTTGGTTTGGGGGTGGCAGGGCTGGCTTGGGACTGGTTTAGGGTTGCTTTAGGGTTGGTTTGGGGCTTGGTCGGTTTAGGGTTGGTTTAGGTTTAGGGTTTATGGTTGGTTTAGGGCTGGTTTAAGCTGGTTTCGGGTTGGCGTAGGGCTGGCTTAGGCAGGAAAGACCTCCCGCTTGGCGAACACCTGAGCTGGCCGCCATTGCCTGCAAAAGCGGCTGATAAGCAAACCCAGAAGTCCAACAAGTTCAAGGCTTGGCTACGAGTTTGGAAGAGAGGCGCTGACCAATCTGGATAAGCCTTGATGTCTGGCCTGTCGTGCGTCTGTTCTGGTAAGTAAAGCGCTGCGCGTGGCTCGGCGTGCACTCTCTTCCAGTAGGGGCCTCCTCTGTACCAGTAGTCTCCTCGAGGATGTGCGTCTCAAGGATTTGGAAGCCCTTGTCCAGCTGCAGTTGCTGGTGGTGTTGCCTTCGTGTGCGCGGATTGTGCCGAATTTGTGGCGCGACCTTCTGCGGCGCGCTCCTGGGCTGCGTCTTTGTTGTAAGCTGTTTCTCCTTTCCGCAGCTGTTGTTGTGCTCTGTTTGAACATCCATTGTTTGACACTCGTCCTCAAACGTGATAGTTGAACCCTACGGTTGTTGTTCCGTAGTCCTCAAGTAGTTCTGTCGGAACTGGACACTGCGTTCTTGCTGGTGTGAGGAGTGTCTTTCTGTACTGTCTGTGTACTCTGACAACTTCACCTTGTGTATTGAACTGCCAGTAGTCTCCTGCGTACCCTGTTTCTGCTGCGCCCTGTGGTGTAAGTGTTGTTGTTGGCGCTATCACGCCGATCTGTCCTTGCTTTGCGATGTGTGTCTGTAGCTTTGTTCCTTTTGGTAATGCTGCGACTTCTGCTTGTGGGAAGAACAGGCCACTGTTCTAAAGTTCTCCAGTGCGCTGATTGAACCCTTTATTGCGACGTAGTCTTGGATTGTCATCCTTGTTCCACCAGCCTTGCGACTGAAAGAATTGGCTGTTAACCTCACAGGTATGACAATCTGGTGTCCGCTACAGTTTGCCAATCATAAGAACGACCCATTTGTTGTCTTCTGTGAGTTGATGCGCTGCGCCAATCATGGGAAGCGTTGCTTCTTGAAATTCTGAGATGGGTACTGCTGATGAATCTGCAGGTTGTGGCAGCTTGCGGCTGTTGGTGCGCCTGTATTTGATCCTGGTGGTACGAATTGCTGTCATAGTGAACTTGACTGCGCCTGTCATCTGTCTGATCGTTGGTGTCGCCAGCGTCGCAGTTGTCAATCGCCACTCCGCGTGGTTTGGCCATGTGCATCGGCTGTCCTCTACATCTGCAGCAGACATTTGTCGCATGGTTCCTACTTGTTGCTTGTTAAAGTATCCTTTGCCTTTTCCTTTGTTGCTGTATCCTCTTCCATGGCTGAATCCTTGTTGTCCTTTGGAATGGTTTCCTTGTCCAACCGGTTGATTGCACTGCCTGCCTTTGCCTTTGTAGTTGTTTGTTGTTCCCGTAGCAGCCACGGCCTTTGCCTTTGTTGTACTTTCCTTTGCCCTTGCGCTTGCATTTTTTCCTTTGCCTTGGTTGTACCACGCTGCTCCTACGTCCATCCGCGCTGGTCCTTGATTGTTGCTTGATGCGATTGCTTGTAGCCTGGTGAATGACGCTGTTGCCCAAAGATCTGATCTGCGCATAAGTCGTGATGTTTCCAGTTTGAAGCTGTAGATGCTGTTGTAGTGGTCCGTTTGTTTCACTGAGCAGTATTGCAATCTTGACTGCATCTGGTAGTAGTGTGTTGTTGTCCTGTTCGTGCTTGGAGACTTGAAACTCCCATGTTGCGAAGCTCTCTTCGAACTTCTGTTCATCCAGCTGTGGCTTTCGCAGCCGCGTAAGGTACCCAATGCTCCTTGTGCCAAGTGGTATGGAGTACCTTGCATGTGTCAGCCACCCTTTGCCTTGCATGTATAGTCTGCATGTGGTATAAACGCTGGTCCATCGCTTGTGCTCACTAAGATGTAGTGTAGGTTGTTGCTCTGGTGTATCCATTGCTCTGCCGCCTGCTGTCAAGGTGCTGCGTTCCCAAGTTCGTCGTTTGTAACTTGTCCTGTTGATTGCTCTGACTGTCTCAGCAGTCTGTTGTATGCGGGGTCTTGCAGCCCTAAGTATGCTGTCATCTTGTACATCCATTCTTCAAGCATGTTGTGCTCTCGTGGGGGGTCGCGGCGGTGCCATCTTGTGCTTGTGTATTCCTTCCGGCTGATGCTGTCGCTCTTGTTGCTGTTGTTGGGCCGCCATTCCTTGCATGGTGTATGGAAAGGCCGCCAGATCTTTCCCAGGTGTGTAACTGCTCCGCTACCATGTTAAACCTGGAGCAACTGTGTAACCTGAATACGCAAACCTGTGTGTGAATCCAACCAGCAGCGCGGCACTCCTTTTGTTTGGGCGCGATGCTGCAGGCTAGGCTCAAGGCCTTGATCATATGTAGCAATTGCCACGTGGACTGCAAGCTGCACAAGGGTTATCAAGGCATGTTGTATATTAGCATGCATGGATGAATGGATGGATGGATGGATGGATGGATGTATGGATGGATGGATGGATGGATGGATGGATGTATGGATGGATGGATGGATGGATGGATGAATGAATGCCTGAATGCCTGAATGCCTGAATGCCTGAATGCATGAATGAATGAATGAATGAATGAATGAATGAATGAATGAATGAATGAATGAATGAATGAATGAATGAATGAATGAATGAATGAATGAATGAATAAATGTGCATGAATGAATAAATGTGCATGAATGCATGAGTGCATGAATGCATGAGTGCATGAATGCATGAGTGCATGAATGCATGAGTGCATGAATGCATGAGTGCATGAATGCATGAGTGCATGAATGCATGAGTGCATGAATGCATGAGTGCATGAATGCATGAGTGCATGGATAAATTCACGGATGGATGGATAAATGCATAAATTAATGGATGGATGGATGGATGGATGGATGGACGGACGGACGGACGGACGGACGGACGGACGGACGGACGCACAAACAGAAATATGAAAGGAAGGGAGAAAGGAAGGGAGAAAGTGAGGAAGGATGCAAGGAAGGAAGCAAGGAACAAAGCAAAAAAGAATTTCAGGAAGTAAACAAGGAAGCAGGGAAGGAGGGAGCCCATCCACCCATCCACATGTCCATCCATCCATCCATCCATCCATCCGTCCAGTCAGTCAGCCAGCTAGCCAACCAGCCAACCACGCAAGCATGCAACCATCGAACCAAGCGGCCAAGCGGCCAAGCGACCTAGCGACCAAGCAACCAAGCAACCCAGCAACCCAGCAACCAAGCAACCAAGCAACCAAGCAACCAAGCAACGTTGATGAATCAATGAATCAATGAATCAATGAACCAATGAATCAATGAATCAATGAATCAATAAATCAATCAATGAATCAATTAATCAATCAACCAACCAACCAACCAATCAATCAATCAATCAATCAATCAATCATTCAATCAGTCAAGCAAGCAAGCAATCAAGCAATCAAGCAGTCAAGCAATCAAGTCTTGAAATACAATCAAACCAAAACAAAACAAATCAATCAATCACCCTCAATCAATCAATGGATCGACGGGACCCACTAATCAAACACAAAACTATTTAACTCATTGACTACCTCACTAACCAATTAACTAGCCAACCAACCAACCCAACCCAACCCAACCCAACCCAACCTAACCCAAACCAACCCACCCACCCACCCACCCACCCACCAACCAACCAACCTAACCAACCCACTTCAACAATCAATCAATCAATCAATCAATCAATCAATCAATCAGTCAGTCAGTCAGTCAGTCAATCAATCAATCAATCAATCACTCAATCACTCAATCAATCAGTCAATCAGTCAATCAATCAATCAACCAATTAATCAATCAAGCAAGAAAGCAACCAACCAAGCAATCATTCAACCAAGCAACCAAGCAAACAAGCAAACAAGCAACCAAGCAACCAAGCAACCAAGCAACCAAGCAACCAAGCAACCAAGCAACCAAGCAACCAACAAAACCAACAAAACCAACAAAACCAACAACCAAACAACCAACCAAATCAACAAAATCAAAAACAAACAAACAAATCCAAGCAAACAAGTCAATCCAAACAATCCAACCAGTCCGACATCCGATCACAAACAAACATTCCAATCATTCCAATCATTCCAATCATTCCAATCATTCCAATCATTCCAATCAGTCCAATCAGTCCAATCATTCCAATCAGACCAAACAATCAATTCAAAACAAAACAGAATATAACCAAAACAACACGAGTCACACCAAGTCAGATCAGAAGTCCAAACAAATCAGAATGCGAGCTAGGCCTCCGCTAGCGCGATGCCCAGCTGGGCATAATACTGCCTCTCACGTTAAGAAATGCAAAGGCCAAATTGGGCAAACTGTGTCCACATCTGATGGCCCATGCGCCCGTCACGCCGTCTCCTGGTGAAGGCGTCTGCGTCGTAGATGAAAAATCCTGAGGCGACAGCCACACGAGCGCCGCGATGCGAGCGCCGCGCCGCGAGCACCTAGTGCCAAGCGGCTCTGCCCAAGAAGCTCCGGAGAACCACCGATCTCAAAGTCCTGCAGCCCGATCATCTCATCCTTCTTCCTCTCCCTACCAGAATTCAAGTGAAGCTTGCCACTTCCAATACTTCCAACTTCCCGCGCCTGTCCAGAGGCCCCATCACCTTGGCCTGGAGAAAAGAAGGAGATGAGCGAAAGAAAATGAAAGAGGAGGAAAAGGCAAAGGAAGAACACAAACGAAGGAATCGGAAAAGCTCAACGAGAAAGGATGAGCCGGAGAAAGACACAAGGCCGACCGTTCTCCTGGCCATGCGCGAGTTTGCCGCGGCGGAAGAAGATAGGGAATGGGTCGCGGCCGCAGTTCAGCGGGTACTTCTCCTTGATCTCCACCTCTCTCGCTGCCAACGAGTCCAGTCAAACATCATGTCGAACTGTCGTATCAGCCGAGAGTGGCTAAGGGTTGGCGAAAAGTGGCAACCAAAAAACCGGCCGATGCGTCAATGCATCTCATGTCAGCTGGTGCTGCCCCTCACTCTGGGCGCGGCACTGTGTCATCCGCCAAGAAGTAGAGGATTTCGAAGGGCCTCTGCGTCCAGTTGCGAGGATTCGAGTCCAAAGCCGACGCGCCGCACGCTCCGCCTTCTCTCAAACTGAGGAGTTGAGAGATCATCGAAAACTGCATAGAAGCGGCAGACCTTGCGATCCCATTCCATGAACCTCAGAAAGCAATGTGAGACGGGCATGCAATGGCATGATGCAAGCGCTTGGATTCATCGCAATGGATTGTTCATCTGAATTCATCCAAATCTCTGCTGCATGTTGGCATTGATGTGACCTCCGCCCATCCTCTGCTCCCGGTAGACCTACGTACACGTCACAAGGCGCTCCACAAGGCGCTCCACACGACTCTCGCTCCCGCGTCGATCGCCCGCTTTGCTCCCCGGCCGTCTCGTAGGAGCGAGGCTGGTGGACCTTCTTGCGTCCTGGCCAGGGCTCGAAGCCCTAGCCGGCCCTCGCCGGCCCTCGCCGGGCCTAGCCTTCAGGCATTATTCGGCCCTCGATTTCTCAAAGTCCTCCTCCCCCGATCTCGAACTGCGTCTCGGCAAAGGAATCCATTGCGGGCTCCAAAGCCTCTTCCTGGGCTCCCAATGTCTCAATGGCTCGCCTCCCACGCCTCCCACGCCTCCCACTCCTCCCGCCTGCTCCTGCCCTTGCTGCGAGAAGAAGTTCCGGGTCCATTCATCGCAGTCCAGTATCTGGGAAGGGAATCGCATCAACCGCGAGTCGCGAGTCGCACGAGTCGCGAGGCACGTGAGTCGTGCGAGCGGCACCCGAAGCATCTCTGATCATCTCCCCCCCTGCGAGCCGCTCCTGAATCACGCGGCCGTAGACGTGAAGCTCCCCTGCAGCAAGCCACTCGTCACTGACGTGCGTGACATGCCTAACATTCCTGACATGCCATGCCAAGTGTGCTGATTTTTACATGGAATAATGTCAAACCTTCCTGCAAGTCCGAAGAAACTGATTGACATGCTCAAGTTGCTTGCGACATCCTGGAAATCTTCGAAAATGATGAAATCTGGCACCTGGAACTGCACCTTGCATGCGACCGGCTTGCCTCCTACTCTGAGGTCCTCCCAGTTCAGGTACCCGTTCGGCCCCGGGCAGCGGTGCCGCCGCAACAGCTGCCCTGAATGGAGCCCAAATACATCCGGACTGCACGCGTTTTGCAGGGACGGGTCGCTGGAAGTTTCAATTTTGCTTGGTTCACTGAGCTGTCAAGGCTCAACGATCTGGTTTTGTCAAGTACATGAAATCGAACATGCTGCAAAGAGCGAATCAAGGACATTACCCGAACTCATCTTCTCCTCATTCCCACAGTCCACATGTCACACACGCACACACTCATTATCATCTATCCACAGCTCCCTTCCCCCCTCTGAACGTGAAGGGTCTCCTGGAGCGTTTAGAGTCCGGCTGTACCCCACCCCGCGGCACGCTTTCGGCCGAATTTCGAAGATTCGCCTTGCGGCATCCCGCTGTTCTCGACCTTGCGCTCCGTGATGTGGCAGGTGTCATCCTGAGAGAACCCGCGGTTCGTATGTCCCTCGACTCGCTTCCATTCGAGTCGATTCCTCCAAGTAGTACATGATGACGCAATGCCGTATCCTGACCGCCACCGAACCAGCACACCAGCACCTTTCAAGGAGCCTTTCAAGCCTACGTAGTACGTACCGATCGCGGCCCGATCGCGCCTGAAGTTCTCCAGGTTCGTTTCAACGACTGACTCTTGGAACTGCCCGTAGAAGCGCAGCACGTGCCTGACATGAGCCGACAGCTGCAACGCTAAAAAACGGCTCCAGCCTGTCCAGCACGTCCCAGGCAGGGGCTTCAGTGACTTCGGCCTTCACGTGGTCCTTTCAGAATTTCACGATTGTTTTTTAGAATTCCTCGAATCGATTTCGGATCGAACTGTCGAAACTTGCTTCGGCTCGCTTCGGCTCGCTTCGGCTCGCTTCGGCTCGCTTCGGCTCGCTTCGGCTTTCACTCGCTTTCACTTGCTTTCTCGCTTTTCGGATCCTTGAAGTCCTCCTGAACCGTGGTAGCCCCCATGGAGCCTGACGAAAAGCGTGTGAAAGAAAGGGGAAGACGCTAACTAACTTAGCTAAGACGGCGGCCCACTCGCTTGGTGTCCAGAGACAATGGGACCTTCACGAACTTCGGCTTGTCGAAGGTCATGCCTGAAAGCGTGACGTGTCAGAGTCTGGAGCCCAGGAAACGGGCACCGCTTTGCCTTCGGACTGCTCGATGCGCACACCGTTGACCATTTGGAAGGTGTGACACCGGCCATAGTTCTTCTTCTTGGTTCGCACCTAGAGAGAAGGCAAGAGAGGCAGGGCAGAACGTTCCAAGGCTCTGACCGAGAAGCCGGGCAGATTGGGGATGGCTGAGACGTCCAACCTCTCGGTCGAATTGGGAGACTCTGACACGTCCCGACACGCAGCTGAGGCGGCCGACGCTTCCATCACGGCCGGCGCCCTTTGGACGCGACCTGGCCAGGGCTCGTAGCAAACCCCGCAAAACAGCAAACAGAAATCAAGACAGCAAGCAGGAAAAAATGGTGTGGGACATGGTGCGCTCCCAGCGAGACGTTCGCCTGTGGACACCCGGAGCCTGGAGTGCCAGGGCAAAGCGAGAAAGGGCAGTGGTTCGGTTCGCATTGATTCAAATAGACTGTCATTGAACGCCGTGCCTCCCGTTGCCCAGTCAGGCAACGCCCGGGCTTGAGCTTTGCGGCGCCGGATGAATGTCACGTGTCCCGTCGCTGTGACACTGAACACAGGCCACACCTTGACCCGTCTGACCGGTCTGACCGCAAGATGCTTGGCAGCCGAGCCAGTGCATAACGCCGGCTGAACAGGCTTGCCTTAGTCACTTCGTCAATTGCGTAGGATGGCAAGATGCGGAGAAGGCAGCCGGCTTTGGCAGAAGCCAAACTCAACGGTCTTCACCACAGCCTGGCATGACGGATATGGCAAGATGTGGCCCAAATGGCAGATATGGAAAGCCATCGCCTCAGCTGCCAGCCGGCGTATCGCCACGTCGCCGCCTGAGGCCCACGGCGCATTTCCCTCCCCCTATCTCTCTCTCTCTCTCTCTCTCTCGCTCTCTCGCTTTGCTCCGGCTTTGAGCCAGCTGCCGTGCTGGTCCAGAGTTGCGAGCACCAGCTCAGGCTGGGCGGACGGGCGGGCGGGCAAGCGAGCGGAGCAGCCGAGTAGAGCTGAGCCGACCACCAGGCCAAGGTTGTACAGCTCCGTGGCCGTCTTCGGGTCCATCTTCAGCAGCACCTGCGAGACGAGGTCTTTGAAGCTGAAGGATGTCAGCAATGGCTCGATTCTTTGAGTCTCCTGAGACTTTAACAGCAGGCTCCGAAGCGCCTTGAGCAGAGCGCAAATCACGGGAGCGGGGCCAGCAATCGTCAAGGTGCGCAAGGTCTCCTCGGGTTCTGCCCCTCATTCGCTCGCCCCTTTCGCCTTGAGCCGAGCTGCAAAGGCCAACTTCGCCAGCACCTCTGCGCAATGCACGCCACTGGGATCGCCCTCTTACGGGAGCCTGTGGTCTCTTCAGAGTCGTCAAAGGAGCCGCCAAGCAGCCTGGAGTCTTTGCGCAAACCTCCCGTGCGCCGCGCGAACCCGCTCTGGCCTTTGCAAAGCAAAGGCTCCAACTCCTGGGGCTCGGCTCGAGGCTCCGGGGCTCCGCTCCGGGTCTGTGGGGCTCCGGGTGCGCTCTGAGGCGCCCGGCGCTGGCGCAATGCGCCCACAGTGCTGCCAGGAGCTCAGGCCCTAAGACGTATGAGTCTCGCCAGCGGAAGGCTCAAATAAATTCAGAGACTCCCAAGCTCCAAGCCACTTTATTCAAATCCAAGAGGAGAGCCTAAGAATCAAGCGCACGCCACAGCACCAGGAAGGCCGCGTGCGCGCACCTGCCATTGCTAGGTTGGGGGAAAGCAAGTGACACGGGGCATGGGACTAGTTCTCGGCCTGCTGCACACAGAACCTGAACTTCTTCAACAGATCTCAATACATCTCAACACATCTCCAGTCTGCAGTCTTTTGGGCCCGGGCTCGACCACGAGAGCATGGCTTTTCACCTGGCAGTCGCTTCAGGTTCAACGCAAGCGACAAGCGCTTGCATGCCGAGCCATCTTTCCTTCCCAAGATCTTCTGTACACGAGCGCTGCTAAGCAATGCTATCAGGCTGGGAGGCTGTGAGGCCACGAGGCCACGGGCTGTGAGGCCGCAAGGCCGCGAGGCCACGAGGCTGTGAGGCTTGATAGAGTGGTCTGTCAGAAAACTGATCCAGGCTTTGGCATACATTGCCTCACAAAGTGACCAAGCCGGAAACGACTTGGAAGAAATTATCTGCGACTCATCGCAAAAAACACGAGCCATCGAACCAGCTCATTTCGCTTCCTGCTGCATAATCTTTGGCAGCAAGGCAGCAAACAGCCAGAGCCACTCCGTGCACAACTTGACTGAAGATCTGAGAAGGGACATCGCGCATCGAAGTAGAATGGCTTGGCTCTGGCCGAGAGAGGGCGAGGCGCTATTAGATTTCTCGCGCCCGCAGCGCGCAGAAATCGTTTGAATGTCTGAACAGATTGAGAAATTTTGAGCGATCGCTTGAAGAAAGCAGCGCGTGCATCGCGCACGACACCGCTTGTCAGCAGTACAGCTGCAGGCCATTGAGCCTGGCCCTGGCACCTTGGCGTGTGTGCAGCATGCAACATGTTAAAACGTGCCAGGTGCATCATTGAGGATCCCACTGGCACGCGTCACCAAGTTGTTCAGCCAAGCTGTCCTCTCTTCAATCTGCTCCTTCAAAGCCTCCATTGCCCGCTCCTGACACTTGGAAGCTTCGCAAAGCCTCGATGCCTTCGTGTCACCTGTGGCGAGTGCCTCCATTCTCCCATTGCGCCGCTGGCGTTTTCTCTCGCTCTCTCTTGCTCTCTCTGTCTCTCTCTCTCTCTCTCTATCACCGTTCTCTTTTTGACTCCCGTTCTCTGTCGGTCTCTCACTCTGGTCACTCCCTTGCTCGGCCCTTCCTCACTGGAAGACGAGCCCAACGTTGACTGGAGGTCACTGCTGGGTCCGAAATGCGCCTCCAGGTAGTGCTTGCCACGCTCACCTCAGCTTGCGTTTCCTTGGCCTGCAGACTGAAAATCTGTCGGTCCGCTGTTTCTGATTCAATCCGGGCATTTCTGGGCTTTGCGATTTGATCCTCTCCTCCTTGATTGTGGTTCTGGTGTTTCACACACAAATGTCTCTAAGAAGGTCATATGCGGATACTTGGTCCTATGACTGAAACACATTCGACCTGAACCCTGCTCGCCAAACCTTACAATGCAGCCATGGATATTTTGAAAATGGGTGTGAGCATGTGCCCCATGATGCAAGGAACGGGGCTCCCTCAACGTCCTGCCGAAGTGCGCCTGCCTCTTTGTGGCGCGCATTGCGGGAAGGGCTATGGGATGGCCAATAAGGAACCACTTTTGGGCTCTTGTTCGTTGCCAGCACCTCGAGCGATCCGCATGAAGGGGTCAGCGCTCCCGAGGGCCGGCTACTTTTCAGTTTCTTTGCTTATATCTTTGCTTGCCTGCTCGCCTGCTTTCTTGTTTGTTTGACTGTCTTGCTTTTGTTTGTTTGTTTCTTTGTTTATCTCTTTGCTTGCTTGCTCGCTTGCTTTCTTGTCTGTTGGACTGTCTTGCTTTTGTTTGTCTGTTTGTTTCTTTGTGTATTTCTTTGCTTGCTTGCTACTTGCTCGCTTGCTTTCTTGTCTGTTGGACTGTCTTGCTTTTGTTTGTTTGTTTCTTTGTTTCTTTCTTTGCTTGCTTGCTCGCTTGCTTTCTTGCTTGTTTGACTGTCTTGCTTTTGTCTGTTTGTTTGTTTCTTTGTTTGCTTGTTTGTTTCTTTGTTTCTTTCTTTGCTTGCTTGTTTGCTTGCTTTCTTGTTTGTTTGACTGTTTTGCTTTTGTTTGTTTGTTTGTTTCCTTGCTTGCTCGCCCGCTTGCTTGTTTGATTGGCTGTCTTGCTTTTGCTTGTTTTTTTGGTTGATTGTTTGTTTGTTTGTTTGCCTGCTTGTTTGCTTGTTTGTTTGTTTGCTTGCTTGTTTGCTTGCTTTGTTTGATTGTTTGTTTGCTTGCTTGGCTGTTTGTTTGTGGCTCCGTCGTCCTGCAAACGCGCGCTCCAGCGCGTGGTTTCCCCACTGTCATAGACGCAAAACTCTTCAAGTCATATGATTTTTCACACATTTCGAGCATGTCCGCCTTCCGCGCCGCAAAACGCACATTTTGCATAGAAATTGACAGTTTCTGCCTACGTCCAGCTCATGACTTGCGTGCACTGCACACGTGCATCGCACTGCTCCAATGTGTCCGCTCGGCACTGCGCACATGCTGGCACATGAAAAGCGCACCCGCTCCAGCGCATCCGCTCAGACGTGCGCACATGCTGGCACACGATAAGCACACCCGCTCCAGTGTGTCCGCTCAGCACTGTCGGCACTGCGCACATGCTGGCACGTGATCAGCACACCCACTCGCCGTGAGCACATGCTGGCACATGACAAGCACACCCGCTCCAGCGCATCCGCTCAGCGCTGCGCGCATGCTGGCACATGATATAGGCACACCCGCTCCAGGGTGTCCGCTCAGCACTGCGCACACGCTGGCACGTGATAAGCACACCCGCTCCAGTGCATCCGCTCAGCCGTGCGCACATGCTGGCACATGATAAGCACACCCGCTCCAGTGTGTCCGCTCTGCACTGCGCACATGCTGGCACATGATAAGCACGCCCGCTCCAGTGTGTCCGCTCAGCAGCGCCCACGTGCTGGCACATGATAAGCACACCCACTCCAGCGTATCCACTCAGCAGCGCGCACATGCTGGCACATACTAAGCACACCAGTTTTTCTGCTCAGCCGCGGACATGCTGGCACATGATAAGCACACCCGCTCCAGCGCATCCGCTGGCTCAGACTCTTTGTGGCTGCGCCCTTGAAAAAGGCAGGATCTTTGGTGGCAGCAACTCTGACAACAGCAAGGTCGTCGATCCCTGTGAACTGCCAACGAAAACCAAGGTGCCTATTCGAAACCTACTGTAAACAAGGCGGTGACGTTCCTGTCTTTTCGCGCATTTACAGGTCGAGGAAGCGCTGTTTGTTTGTTTGTTTCTTTGTTTCCTTGTTTGTTCGTTTGTTTGTTTGTTTGTGTGTGTGTGCGTGTTTGATTGTTTTGTTCGTTTGTTTGCTTGTTTCCTTACTTGCTTGCCTGCTTGCTTGCATGCTTGGTGCGCTGTTTGTGTGTTTGTTTTGCTTGCTTTCCCTCTTGATTGTTTGTTTCGTTGATTGTTTGCTTGTTTATGCGCCTGCTTGTTTGTTTGCTTGTTTGCTTGCTTGCTTTTCTTTGCTCTGCTTTGCGTTGCTTTGCTTCGCGTTGTTTGTAGGTTTGTTTGTTTGTTGTTTGTATGATCGATTGTTTGCTTGCCTGCCTGCTTGCTTGCTTGCTTGCTCGCATGCTTGGTGCGCTGGTTGTTGTTTGATTTGCTTGCCTTCTCTCTTGTTTGTTTCTTTGCCTGGTTGGTTGGTTGGTTGTTTGTTTATTTGCTTGTATGTTTGCTTCGCTTGCTTTGTTTGTTTGTTTGTGTGATTGTTTGTTTGTTTGTCTTTTTGTTTGCTTGCTCGCTTGCTTGCTAGCATGCTTGCATGCTTGCATGCTTGGTGTGTTGTTTGTTTGTTTGTTTGTTTGTTTGTTTGTTTGTTTGTTTTTGTGTTCTGCTTGTGTTGTTTGAGGTGGTTGTGTTGTTTGATTTGTGGCTTGTTTTGGCTTCATTTGGTTTTGTTTGGTTCTTGTTTGGTTTTGTTTGGCTTGTTTGGTTTTGTTTGGTTCTATTTGGTTTCGTTTGGTTTTGTTTGGCTTTGATTGATTGGTTGATTGTTTGTTTATCTGTTTGTCTGTCTGAATGTTTGATGTTTTGGTTAAGTTTGAGTGTGTGTGTGTGTTTGCGCGCGTGTGTTTCTGTGTGTGTGTGTGCGTCTGTGTGTTTGTTTGCTCGCTCCTTTGCTTGTTTGCTTGTTTGGTTGTTTGTTTGTCTTTTGTTTTGGGTTGTTTGTTCGCTTGTTTGTTTGTTTGTTTGCTGGCTTGGTTTATGCGGTTGTTTGCTTCTGTGTTTCCTTGTCTGCGTGATTGTTTGCGGTTGTGTGTGTTTGCTTTCTTGTTTATTTGCTTGGTTGTTTGCTTGTTTGTGTGTGTTTGTTTCTGCGTTTGAGTGCGCTTGATTGTGAAATTGTTTGCGAGTGTTGCTTGTGTTTGTGTGACGTTTCCAGTGCTTGAGTGTGTGTGTATGTGTGTGTTTGTTCGTGTGCGTTTGTGTGTTTGTTCGTTTGTGCGTTCGTGCGTTTGTGTGTTTGTGTCTTTGTGTGTTTGGTTGTTTGTGTGCCTGTGTGTGTGTTTGTGTGCGTGTTTGCTTGCATGTTTGTTTGTGTTTGTTTGTGCGTTTGCTTGTGTTTGCTTGTGTTTCCTGGCGAGTTTGTTTGCGTGATTGTTGCTTGTGTGTTTGTGTGCGAGTGTCTGTGCTTGTGCGTTTGTGTTTGCATGTTCGTGTGTCTGTGTGTTTGTGTGTTGGCGCGTTTGTGTGTCTGTGTGTGTTTGTGTTCGTGTGTGTGTTTGTGTCTGTGTTTGTTTGTTTGTTTGCTTGGTTGTTTTGCGTCTTTGCTTGTGTGTTTGATTGTGTTTCCTTGCGAGTTTGTGTGCGTGGTTGTTGCTTCTGTGTTTGTGTGCGCTTGAGTGTGTGTTTGTGCGTGGGTGTGTTTGCGTGTTCGTGTGTTTGTGTGTTTGCGCGTCCGTGCGTCTGTGTGTCTGTGTGTTTGTGTTTGTGTGTGTGTGTTTGCGCGCTTATGCGCTTGCGCTCGTCTGCGCTTCTGTGTTAGTCTGCTTCTTTCGTTCGCATGGTGCGGTTGTGCGTTTCGTTTTGTGTCTTGGTGCGTGCGTGTGCCCGTGTGTTTGTGCGTGCGTGCGTTTGTGCGTTTGTGTGTTCGTGCGCTTGTGCATTTGCGTGTTTGTGTGTTTGCGGGCTTCTGCGTTTGCGTGTTTGGGTGTGGGAGGGCTTGTGTGTGCGCGTGTCTGTTTGTACGTGCTGGTTCGTGTGTGTGTGTGTGTGTGTTCGTGTTTGTGTTTGTGTGGGCTTGCTTGCTGGCTGGCTGGCTGGCTTGCTTGCTTGTTTGTTTGTTTGTTTGTGTGTTTGTTTGTTTGTTTCCTTGTTTGGTTGTTTCTTTCTTTGTTTCGTTTGCTTCATTGTTTCCTTGTTGTTTTGTTTCGTTTGTTGTTTTGTTTTGTTCTGTTTTGCTGCGCTTTGTGGTTTTTGTTGTGTTGTGTTTTGTTTTGTTTTGTTCTGATTGTTTTGTTCTGCTTTATTGTGTTGCGTTCTGTTTTGTTGCGCTTTGTGTTTTTGTTGTGTTTTTTTGTTGTGTGTTGTTGTGTTGCGCTTTGTTTTCTGTTTTGTGTTGTTTTGTTGTTGTTTTGCGGTTTGTTTTGTTTCTTTGTTTTGTGTTGTTGTCGCTTTTTGCTTTGCTTTGTTTTGTGTTTTGTTGCGTTCCGTTGCGTTGCGATGTGACGTGTGTGTGTGCGTTTGTGCGTTTGTGCGTCTGTTTGGTTGTTTGTTTCTTTGTTTGTGTCAACTTGCTTTTGTTGACTGCTTGTCTGTTTGTTTTGTTTGTGTTTGCTTTTGTCTGTTTGTTTGCTTGAGTTGTTCGGATTGTTTTTCTTGTGGGTTGGTTTGCTTTGGTGTGGACTGTCTTGGTTAGATTTGGTTTGGCCTTTCTTGCTTGTTTGTAGGTTTGTTTGCGCGCGCTTGATTGTTTGCTTTCTTGCGTGTTTTGTCGCTCGCTTGCTTGTTCGTTTCTGTAAGCATGTCCGTCTGTCTGTCTGCCTGTTGGTCTGTCTGTTTGTTTGCTTGTCTGTTTGTCTGTTTGTGATTGTGTGTTTGTTTGCTTGTTTGTTTGTTTGCTTGATTGCCTGGCTGCTTTCTTGCATGCTTGCGCGCTTGTTTGTTTGCTTCTTTGCTTCTTTGTTTCTTTGTTCATGTGTGTCTTTGTTTCTTTGTTTCTTTGTTTCTTTGCTTCTTTGCTCATTTGCTTCTTTGCTTTTGTTCTTTGCTTCTTGGTTTCTTTGTTGATTTTTGTCTTGGTTTGAGTGCTTGAACGATTGCTTGTTTGCTTCTTTGCTTGCTTTCTTGTTTGTTTGTTTGTTCGGTTTTGCTTATTTGCTTGCTTGCTTGTTTGCTTGAAGGTGTGTTTGTGCGCCTGTTTGTTTGCGTGTGTGTGTGTGTGCTGTTGCTTGTGCGATTGTTTGTGTGTTTGTTTGTGTGTTTGTTTCTGTGTTTGCTGGCGTGTTTGTTTCTGTGGTTGTTGATTGTTGGCTTTTTGGTGCTTGTGTGCGTCTTCTGTGCGCTTGTGTGTATATTTGCGTGCGTGTGTGTGTGTGTGTGTTTGAGTGATTGTGCGTTCTTGTGTTTATGTGTCTTTGCGCTTGTGTGTCTGTGTGTTTGTGTGTTTGTGTGCTTGTGTGTTTGTGTGTTTGTGCTTGCTGTGTTTGTGTGTTTGTGTGCGTTTGTGTTTTGGTTGCTTGCGTGTTTGTGTGTTTGTGTGCTCGTGTGCTTCTGTGCTTGTGTGTCAGTGTGTTTTTGCGTTTGCGTGTTTGAGTGGTTGTGTGGTTGTTTGTTCTGTCTTTGTGTGTTCGTGTGTTCGTGCGTTTGTGCGTTCGTGCGAGTGTGTGTGTTGTGGGTGTGTGCGCTTGTGGGTTTGCGTGGTTGTGTTTTTGTGTGTCTGTGTCTTTTTGTGTGTGTGTTTACAACGACGCCGACGACGACGACAACGACGACGACCACGACGACGACGACGACAACGACGACGACGACGACCACAACAACAACAACAACAACAACAACAACAACAACAACAACAACAACAACAACAACAACTACTACTACTACTACTACTACAACTACAACAACAGCAACAGCAACAGCAACAGCAACAGCAACAGCAACAGCAACAGCCACAGCAACAGCAACAGCAACAGCAACAGCAACAGCAACAGCAACAGCAACAGCACAGCAACAGCAACAGCAACAGCAACAGCAACAGCAACAGCAACAGCAACAGCAACAGCAACAGCAACAGCAGCAACAACAGCAACAACAGCAACAACAGCAACAACAGCGACAACGACCACAACAACAACGACAACAAGAACAACATCAAACAAACAAACAAACAAACAAACAAACAAACAAACAAACAAACAAACAAACAAACAAACAAACAACAAACAACAAACAAACAACAGACAAACAACGAACAAACCAAACAAGCCAACAAACAAACCAACAAATCCGCCGACAACAGGCGGCGTGTTGGACATAAGAAATGCTCCTTACCTCTTTACCTGTTACCCCTCCCCTAACCCCTCCCCAGGGGCAGCATTTCAGACTATTGCGGGGGGGGGGGGGAAATTGTTAAAAGGTTGGTTCTAGGGTAGGGGATTTCAGGTCTGGGGCTTCAGGGTTCAGGGATGAAATTAAACAAGTCAATCATTTTGTTCAAAACACCAAGGTTGATTGTGGGGAATTTTTCTAAAATTTCTGAACAATTTTTTACAATTTTTTCATTTAAGAACAGTCTAACATTTTGACATTTTCAAGGTTCAGGTTTCAGACCATTTTAAGGCTTTCTGGGGGATACAAGGGTTTAATCATATGATTTAACAATAATATAATTAAACATACCAAAATCGTTCTTGAAGTGATTGTGTTGTAATAACTGGTTCATAATCAGTTTTAAACCATCCTCTTTGTGTTTTAGCTATATGATTGATGATCTTATTGATATCTACTAATGTTTTATAAACATTATACTTGTTTCTATGGATTACATCGAGCAATTCCTCTTCATAATTATTTTTGATAATTACATTGTTGTACAAGTGCTTTAAAATACAATATCTATCTTTGCCACATTTAATTACTTGCCTAACAACATCTATTGAAGGACAAGAACACAGATGCTGTATAATGTGATGGTGCAGAAAACCGCATTTCAAGGGTGCGGAAAACCGCATTTCAAGGGTGCGGAAAACCGCACCTCAAGGGTGCGGAAAACCGCACCTCTCAGGGTCTGTGTGTTTGAAGCACTTTTGGCCCATTTATTTAATCAAATCAATCATTTAATGTCAGTTTTGCCATTGGTCAGTAGCACCATTGTGGATAAGACACTGTGAAATGGTGGCAAATCCAATTTAATCAAAACACGATGCACGAGTGAAAAAAAGGTCTCATTACCTGCTTTTTGATTGACAGCAAGTTCCTTATTGTCTCATTTGTGTCATTGTGATCTTGTGCTCTTTTGCTTCGCGACAGGTTGATGACGGCGACATCATCTTCGGTTGTGGGATCTCAGTGCATTAGCCAGTTTTTAGCAGGGAACCCCCTAAACCCGCCCCAAACAAGGACTTAAAGAGAAAATACCTTATATAGTATAGAGAAAATGGCAGGGGAATACAGCGCGGGATCAGTAATTGAATATCTATTATCCAATAATGAAGGTCAAATAAAAACAGGGAAGAATAACAAACCATTGAAAAAGCTAATCATCAACAACAAAGAATACTATTATAACAAAGACAAACCATTATCAACATCACTTCAAAACAAACTCAATCAAGTCAGCAACACACAAGGTTTCAAACGATTTAATCTTCTAAAAAAAGCATCAAACACAATGAGAGGCATTAAAACAATCCAGAAGTACAGGATTAGAGCAGGAGCGAAAACATCAGAGACATTTTCAGCATTGAAACGATATGCCAACACATATTCAATAACCAACATACCATTCAAGGGATACAAAGGATTTACATATTTGAAATGGCAAGAAAAGAGACTATCAGAATATCTTGAAAAGGAAAAATCAATGAAAATTATTATTGATGTTGATGTCCTTTTTGACCACCACGAAACAGACGCACCCACAAAATTTACAATGAGGAGCAGGAGATACAACATTCTAAACATTGCTGCTTTAAAAAAGGCACTGGATAATATGCCTAAAGACATTGAATTACAAATTGAAAATTCAGAACTAACAAGGTCAGGTTTTATAATAAACAAAGTCCATAAAATAAACATCCACTACGATAAATACAATCCAAACAGAGCAGGTAAATATATGGAACTACCAGAATGGATTTCAAAGAAAAAAGCGTGTATCAACATTCAAAATGATGATGAATTATGTTTTAAATATTGTGTTTTATGTAAATTCTATGAAGTCTTCAAGAAAGACCATCCACAACATATGAGACACTATAAGAAATTAATAACTACTGAAAGTCTAATTCAATGGGATGGTGTAAATTTTCCAGCATCCAATGATGACATAGACCATTTTGAAGAAATCAATAACAAATCTATATCAGTTAATGTTTATGTTGAAGATGAGAACCAAACCATCAGAGCAGACAGAATAACACAGATTGAAAGACCGTCTTGTCATATCAATCTATTACGAATTGAACAAAACGACAACGATGCTTCACCAGAGGCTAACAAGCTTTGCGAACATTATGTTTTAATAAAAGATTTTAGTAGATTAGCAGGAAGACAAACAAACAAACAAAACAACTAATAAAATGTTCTTTTGTAGTGTTTGTCAGCACGGTTTCAAGTCAGAAAAACTTTTAAACTCTCACTTAATAAAAGGTTGTACGGCAAATGAAATTCAACACACTGAATTACCAGAAGAAGGGACAACAATGAAATTTGAAAAGCATTTTAAGAAACTGA
Organism: Effrenium voratum; assembly: GCA_963377175.1. NCBI lineage: Eukaryota > Dinophyceae > Suessiales > Symbiodiniaceae > Effrenium > Effrenium voratum. Next base: position 748,069 of record CAUJNA010003190.1, read on the forward strand.
AAGCACCATTTGTTGTTTACGGTGATTTTGAATGTTTAACAACAGAAACATCAGATGGCATCAAAGGGACTTATCAGTGTCATAAACCCAGCGGTTATATGCTTAACCTTGTTAATGCTTATAGTGGAGAAATGAAACCATTTTTATACAGAGGCGAAGATTGTATTGATAAATTTTGCAATACTTTGAATAATATTAGAGACGATGTTATGGAACAAATGAAAAAACCAAAAGATATGATTATGTCAGACTTGGATAAAATCAAACATTTAGAAGCTAGAAAGTGTTTCTTGTGCAATGGCGCTTTTAACAACAAAGTTGAAGCGAAAAAGAAGGTCGCCGATCATTGTCACTTTACAGGATTATACAGAGGAGCGGCACATATGAAATGCAACATTGACTATTGCTTTAAAAAATATCATATACCCGTATTCTTTCACAATCTTAAAAACTATGATGCTCACCTAATAATTTCTAATCTTGAAAAGTTAAATACAAAGAAAGAAAGCATATCAGTAATAGCACAGAACAGTGAAGTTTATTACATTTTCATTAAACAGACTTGAATTTAAGGATAGTTTCAGTTTCTTATCATCGTCGTTAGAAAAACTGGTTAAATTAACAAAGTACCGCGGCTGTGTCGCGTTAGGTGGCTCTGCCACGTACGAAGAGAATAAGTTGAGACCTGACTGGGAAAATCATTTCAAATACAGTTTCAAAGGCAGATACATTAAAAACGAAAAAGATTTATTTTTACTGACAGAAAAGGGAGTTTATCCTTATGATTATTGTAATGACTTCAATAAATTTAATGACACTGAACTACCAGAAAAGAAACACTTTTACAGTAGATTAAGTGAAGAAGATATAAGCGACGCAGACCACGAAAGAGCAAAACTAATATGGAAGCACTTTAACATTAAAAACCTTGGTGAATATCACGATTTATATTTAGAAACCGATGTATTATTATTAACCGATGTATATGAAAATTTCAGAAAACAATGTCTAACAGATTATGAGTTAGACCCAGCCCATTATTATACATTACCTAACTTTGCTTGGGACGCGATGTTATTAAAAACAGGAATTGAACTTGAACTTTTACACGATGAAGAACTTTATAATATGGTTGAGAAGGGTTTGAGAGGTGGAATGTGTCAGGTTTCAATGAGAAAAGCAGTAGCGAATAATAGGTATATGGGTGATGATTATGATGAAACAAAACCAACATCCTACATCAATTATTTAGATGCTAATAATCTTTATGGACTGGCAATGTGTAAAAAACTACCATATAAGAATATTAAGTTTGTAAAAGATAATTTCACAGAAGAAGACATTAAATATCATAACAGTGATTATAGCAACAAAGGATATATTTTAGATGTTGATTTAGAATATCCGAAAGAATGCCACGACAAACATACTGATTATCCATTAGCACCAGAAATTATGAGTGTATCAGCAGATATGCTTAGTGATTATCAGAAAGAAACCTACAAAGCATATCATTTTAACAATGCTCCAAAAGATGAGAAAACAAACAAGTTAATACTAAATGTTATGGATAAACAAAATTATGTTTTACATATTGACATTTTAAAGTTCTATTTGAAACAAGGATTGCACATCAAGAAAATAAACAGAGTAATAGAGTTTAGACACAAGCAATGGTTGAAACCGTGGATTGACTTTAACACAGAGAAGCGAAAGAACGCTACAAGCGACTTTGAGAAAGATATGTATAAGTTAATGAACAACGCTGTATATGGCAAAACGATGGAAAATGTGAGAAACCATATTGACTTTGAACTTGTTGATACTCCTGAACGATACCAAAAATGTGTTACTAATCCTAATTTCAAATACAGACATATCATCAATGAAAATCTTATAGGAGTTGAGAAGGCAAAAAGTGTAGTTAAACTAAACAAACCAATATATGTAGGAATGAGTATTTTAGATTTATCAAAACAACATATGTATTCATTTTACTATGACATTATGAAACCGAAATATGGAAATGATATAAGAATGTTGTATACCGATACTGACAGTTTTGTATTACATATTAAAACAGAAGATGTATATGATGACTTTAATGACATTCAGGATTATATGGATTTCAGTGGTTATGATCCTAAACACAAATGTTATGATAAAACAAACAAGAAAGTTTTAGGAAAATTCAAGGATGAAGCAGATGGAAAGATTATAACAAACTTTATAGCATTGAAACCTAAATCATACTGCTTCAGGACACATAACGAAGATAAAGAAGAAAAGAAGAGCAAGGGAATAGTGAAACACAAAGTGAAGAAAGAACTGTCATATAATTCTTACGATGACACATTGAAAAACAATAATTGCGACACAGTAACATTCAACAGCATAAGAAGTAAAGCGCATCAAATATACAGCATACAACAAACAAAACAAGCATTATCAGCCTATGAAAATAAAAGGTATTATATGGATAGTATAAACTCTTTACCTTACGGGCATTATAGCATTAGAGCATAGAGAATTTACAAATATACTTAAAGCAATAGTTATATTATATATTAAGTAAAAATGACCTGCTTTATGGTAGATAATAAGAAAAATAAAATTTCTATGACAAATCATGAATTTGCTTTGTTGTGGAATTCTATTGAAGGTGAAGTTTCAGACTTCAGCACGGATACAGAGGAAGAAATTAAGAAGGCAAAGGAAAAGGAAAGTAAGAAAAAAAATAATGATGTATTAAACAAGAAATATAAAGAAGAAGGATACTTTAAAGAGTATTTTATACAAAATGATAAGTCATTAGAATGTGAAAGATGCGGGTGTATGATTAAAAGTAAGTCTAATATGGCAAAGCATTTAAGGACTGATAAATGTAAAAGAATTCATAGAGAAAGAGCTTATCAGAATGCTGTTGAGAAAGTTTGTTATAAATATTTAACTAATTCGAATTGATAATATTAAACATTGGTAATATTATCAATTTATTAAGAGTAATTCGTGTCTATTATACTTCTTTGTATTCCCTTCAATTTCATAATACTTATTAAGCATCATATCACGACCTATATTTGAAATGGTGTATATATTATTATGCCAACGGCTTGTGGTTTCTTTTCTTGATGTGTAATTACCTTTTCCTTTGTTATAAATTTTGACTTTCTCACCGACATTTAATTTAGGATACTTTCGTAAATATTTCTCTTTCATTAATGAGTTCGCCTTCGCCTCCACTGCGTTTTCGTCTTTATGTGCTTCATTAGGTGTAAGTTTTGTTGTCCCGTGTGTCATTTGTTGGTTATATTTTGTTAAAACTGCTGATAATAAACTCGTCCAAGTTCTATTAGTCGCTTTTATTCTGTCTCCCAACATCTTCTTAACTGTGCGAATGGAGCGTTCAGCAACATTCGCGTGTGTCAATGTTATTATGCTTCTTATTGCTTCACCTTTTAAATACTCTTGTAATTTCTTATATGCGAATGCCCCGTCATCATCCGTATAAATACTCATCGGATGACCTAATACTTTGAAGCATTGAAGTATTGCTTTATAAACTGTTTCACCGTCTCTAACCTTCATCGGTTCAATGTGTAGTTTCTTACTGAATATATCTATACATATTAAACCATATCTGGGACTGCTTAAATCTGATGTGCCCGTTGCCTTCATCAGTGAAATCATATCCATTATGTCTAATTGATATTCATATCTTGCGAAAGGTGCTGCTGTATCCTTTCTCCTGCTTGATAGGTTGCTTTTTCATAAATGTCCTAACTTCGTCTAATGTTATACCCAGTCCTTCTTTATTTGCTTGTTTGTATAATTCATTGACTGAACCGAACCCAGTTTCAACATTGAAATAAAGTTTATGTAAAACCTCATCTTTTGATAATTTACTCATTATTTAAAAAGGATAGAATAAAATATTTCTTAATATTTATGAATAATATTAAGAAGTATTTAACTGATCATCAGGTTCGGTCTCTGGTTGAAATATCCCATCAACGCATAATAATTTAAACTGTTGCTTTTCAATGTCCAACTTCTGTTCTTCTAACTCATTAAATATTCGTGTCTTGCTTCTACAATTGCCACATATATTGATGTAATGCTTATAATAATATGTCATCCTGTGTGTATGTTCAATCAATCCGTTTTCATTTCATATTTCCTTTTCCATATTCATAAGGTTTTCTGTAATATGACACCCACATTTTAAGATAGTCACTATTTCTCTATTATATATAGGGGTCATTTCTTTAAGTAGTTTTTAATATAAACTAATCAGTATCTCACTAATCAACTCACTTGGGATTTTATATAAATCTTCTTGCTTATGCTTTACATAATTTTCACTCCAACTTTCCTTACGACCGGATGGCATCCGTTGTGCTGTTTCAATATGTCTATTATTAACAACTTTACCGCAGTCTTTTTTACATAATGGTCTGGGTTTCCACACTCCGTGTGTAAAGGGGGCGTCGCCCCGTTTCCATCCAGAGTATGTAAAAGGGACTTCGTCCCAGTTTGTTAGATTGTTCCATAACCTCGTTCTCTTACGATAGTTAAAACCATATTTACAATAGTCGATGTCATTAAACCTTAACCCATTCATAAAAGACTGACTTTTCAATAATCCTGTCTGCGGGTTTTCAATAACAAAATACGGAAAACCGAAATAGTCAATTATCTCTAATGTTTTTAATACAATACTATTAGCATATTCAATGTTTCTTATTCCCGTTGTTTTTGCTTTGCTGTATTCCGTGCAAGGGGGTGATGCCCAAATAAAATTAAAATGGTTCTTATCAAACTGTTTATAATCCCATTCAAGTATATCACAATTAATATCAGCATTTTTCAAATCCAACGATATTACATTAAAACCGAGCGACTTTGCAATAAGTCCAACACTGCCTGTGCCAGAAAATAACTCTAATAAATTCATTTATTAGAATTACTTAGATTTTAATTATTATTTTTGTTGAATAAGATAATCTTGATGTTGTTTGGTTCTTTCGTGCCTTGCTTTACTTCTTGTACTTAGGACTGCTCCACATTCACAAGTAATTTTCATATTGATAGTGTTTTTTGTTTTCTGAATAGTACTGTTTCTTCTGCTGTTTGATTTGTTCTGCTTTTTCTTCCCTGAATTTTTTACTGTATTGCTTTTGGTATGCTTTGATATGCTCTTCGTTTGCTTTTCTGTATTCCTTCCTGTGTTCTATGGTGTTTTGATTGTATATTTTCTTTTTCGCTTTGATACTTTCCTTGTTGTCTTCTCTCCATTCTTTGTCAGTTCTTCCTGCTACATATTTATTCACACATTCCGTTGATTTAGTATGTTGCCCTTCCCTTGCGTCAAGTTCCTTTCTGTCATTACAAAAGTAGTGTTCTATCTCTTTTATCTTACAGTTTTCCACTCCAAACTCATCAAACAGTTCAAAGACACAATAATAGGGGAAGTTTCCTGCTTTGTACTTTTTGTATTTCTCCCTATGTTGTCCCATTCTTTTGCTCAATAATCTTGAACACGTACTACCAATATAGCATTTTGTTTCATCTTTATCTACTATTTTATTTAAAAAGAAAAGACTTTTTGATATTTGTTGTCCATTACCTACACAATTAAGTAGTCTTTTCTTTATAACACTTTACCTACGCTTTGACTGCCTGAAAATAATTCTAATAAATTCATATTATTAGAATGATTTAAATATTTATTATATTATTTCATACTCTCCCTCTTCGTTCTTAAACAGTTTATAATATTCAATGGCTTCCTCTTTTGGTTGTTTAATACGCCGTTTGTTTAACATTTCCACATATTGTTTTTGTTTGTCTTCAAAAGGCCCTTTCGGACGTCCTAATCCTTTCTTTTCAAAGATTTCATCCATCTTATCCTTATCGTCTTCGTTATTGCTTTTAGGTTGGTTTATTTTTTCATCAATAGTCTTAACAAGTTCGGACAATGCTTTAACATTCTTACTAAGTATTACAAGTTTTTCATTAAATCGGTAATTGTAAAACTTTCATTTTCTGACATTTCTATATATAAATATTTATATATTTATTTATTTATTTATGCGATTGAATTAGTGTTAAATCTACTCTTTATATACTAACTTAAGTCTCTGTTAAAACTAACATTAATTAAATGTTCATTAGTTTCAATCACCATATCACCACTTGATTTTCTCTTAATATTCAAATCTGTATCTGATTTTTTATAAGAATACATACAAGGAATACAACTAACTTTAACGCCACTTTTTTTTTCTCTATCATCAATTCATTCTTAAAATTCATAACGTGATTACATTTATCACATTTACAGGCTTACTTTCGCCCGTTGATTTAGCATTTTCTGATGTTTCTTTCCGTGCTTCAATATTTGGCATTGGTCTTTCTTTGCTTTTACTATTTTTCTTTCTTCCCATTTATATTAACATTTACATTTTTATTTTTGATATATTGAATTCCTAACTTAACTAATTCTAATGAATAATAACAACATTTTTTAATTTTATTGTCAGTTATTACAACTTGTTCAATTTTCTCAATTTCATCTATTATATCAATACAGTCTGAATAAGTCCTATCCATATAAAATAATAAGATAAATTATTTGTTCATTTCTTTCGTTCTTTTCTTGTACAACTTGATAGAACTTGATAAGTTCTAGCAAGTTCTAGAACTCTAGGAAAAATGGTTCTTTTTCCTAGAGTTGTACAGTTTTTTCATTGTATCGTCTTTATTCCATCTATATTCCACAAATTTCTGATGATGTTTTGAATTTAGATGTTTAAATAAATATTTGTCATCATAAGTTTTACCACAACTGCAACGGATAATAGTCATATAAAATAACAAGATAAATTATTATAAATTAACCTTATTATTAGAAAATTCGGGGCTCAGCAATGGGGTTTTCTTCGGACTGGACAACACAAGCGAGGTACAAACTAATTCAAACTAATTATCTTCAATGCTTATGATTGAAGCAATGGAAAGCCTGTTCCATTTCAAGATACATCCCCTAAATCGTATCTTGAAAAGATGTTCCATTCAATAATAAATATATAATATTTTTAGAAGTATTTATAATATTATTTTTATTATGCCTGATGTAAAACCAATTGATGAAATCAAATATGACTTTAAGCAAAGTAAGCACGAGGTTGTCCCTAAATTACCATTCAGAAGTATCATAACTGGTCCGTCAGGAAGTGGCAAACAGTTTTATTGATTAATATGATACTTGATATATACAAAAACTGTTTTGAACGAATATACATTTGGTCTCCTTCAATAAATGGTGATAGTGTGTGGTTGCCTGTTAAAAAATATACAAAAGAAGAAATGAAAGTGGATAATGATAAAGAACCTTACTTATGTGAAGAGTTTAAAGCAGAAGATTTAGAACAAGTGATAGAGACACAACACAAAATAACAGAATATAGTAAAAGAAACAAATTAAGAAAATTGTTTTTTATATTGGCTATTTTGGACGATATAAGTGATGACCCAAAGGTGGCGAGACATAACAAACTTTTAAACTCATTGTATGTAAGAGGACGCCATAACGGTATATCAGTAATAACAAGTATTCAGAAATTTAATACACTACCACCGTTAATTAGAGTAAATGCTACACATTTGTTCTTTTATAAAGTGAGAAACTTTAAAGAAATTGAGTTGCTACAAGATGAACTATCAGCAATTGTTAGAAGAAACAACTTACACGAAAGCAAGAAAATGATTTATGATTTATATGAAACTGCTACTGACCAACCTCATAGTTTCCTATATATTAACCTTTTAGAAAAAGATATAGACAAAATGTTTCTTAAAAACTTTACTCAATATCTGAAAAGAACTAATCAATAACATTAAATTTATTGTTTAATGTTATTAATTTAAATTAATGAAGCGTTGCAAAACTGTAAATTTGGTAATTTATATATTAGTTTGTCTGATTTTTCTTTTTCTAATTTGTCTATTCTCGTTACACATTCTTGAATAGATTTTATTATTAAAGTATCTGCTCTTGTTTTTTCATCTACTCTTAAATTCTTAATGTCTTCCATACTGTTATTTTCATCGTTTTTGCTTTGACCAATACCCATTATATATTAATTAGTTAGATAATCTTTTATCTAATTAATTAAGTAGATTTTTAAAGAAAATATCATTGTTATTTAGATGTTTCTTTTTATTATTTAGATAATGATCTAATAATACAAAAAAAAGGAACTAAAATAGGCCATAACAATACCCAAACAATGGGAACTATTACCTTACTATACTTATCTACTAGTCTGTTGAATTTCTCTTCTTTCATTTGTGTTTTTAATTCTTTAATATATTCATCAAATTTAGAATGATTAAAATTACATTCTTCATTATTACATTTATCTAATGAAAAATCATCTTTATTTAATTTAGTAATTTTGCAACCACAATAGCATATTTTTTCTTTCATATCCTTATTTTTAAATAATACTTCTATTTTAACCCCTGTCAATGTCCATATATAAATATATATTAATTATTTATTTATTTATTTTTCCTTTTAATTCTTTAATTTCTTTTTCCAATTTTTCAACTTTATCTATTACTTCCAGTAAAGCTTTATGTAATAATATTGGTACTTTTGTATATTCAATACCTAAATATTCACGACTGCTATGAACTACATTACTAATTTCTTTTGGAACTGCTTTTAATAAATCATCAGCAATATAACCTATATGGATTGCATCCTTATCGTCTCTATCTTTTCTTTTGAATTTTTTAGGTTTGAATTTCTTAATCATACTAATACAATTGCTTTTAAGTAAATCTACATCATATTTTAATCTTGCATCAGAGTTGTCTATTAGACTTCCATTTATAGTTACACTTCCGGCAGCAATATCAATAGCATCGCCTGAAGCATCTTGAATATCATTGACAAATAATGTTTTTGTATAACAACTGTTATATTTTCATTAAAAGTTGATGGAGCATTATTTGTAAAACTTTCAGTATTTACTGTTGTTCCAAATGTCTTATCAATAGATAATAAAACTGAAGGTGTACTTGAACTATCTGCTACTCTAAACGCTGTATTTGATGTTCTGAATATTACATCAATTGTAGATAAACTAGTTCCATCATAATAAGTTGATATTTCACTTGTTCCCATCTTTAGATCTGTTCCAGTAGTCATTGAAATATTATTTAAAAATGAAACCGTTGTTAAATCAAATGATTGAATGGTATTGGTTGCTAAATATGCATTTTGAACTGCTAAGTTAGTATCAACTGTTACTAATGTTCCTCCGTTAGGTGCTATATGATTACTTCTTAATGCTCCATTAGTTTTAACATAAACATCATCAGCAAATAAATTACCCATAAAATCAGCAGTAGCAGTATTAAAAGTCCATCCAGTAGAAATATCAACTGCTCCAACTATATTAGATTGTACGGCAGGGTCTCCACAAATGAACCTAATTGAAGAATTAGCGTCAGTATTTCTCATATCAAAAGATGAAGAAGCACTAACATACCTATATAATTCACAATTTGTATCAATTGTTAATTTACCGTCAGTAGCAATATTAATATTATCACAATTAACATCAGCATTCGTATAAATATTACCTAACACATCAACAGGTTTACTAAAAGTAGTTTTATTCACTAATCCATCACACATCATATATTGATTAGAAGCATTACTAACATCACCAACACTAACGGCAACAAAATTATTATGAGCCATATATAAACCTTCTATAGCATCAGGTGTATATCTTTGTATTGAACCATTATTATTAAAATTCAAATATGCACCATTATTAAGACTTATTGCGCTGTTAGTCCCTACAAACTGAGCAGCACCTGTAAATCTCGCTTGTCCAGCACAATTTAAAACATAACCATTAACACCAACAGCACCTAAACCAAACCTATCTTTAACCCACACACGACCAACATTAGCATCTCCTATTTGGGTTTCCCATTGACCTCCTGCGCTACTCATCCACATTCTGCCATCTCTATTAATATTAAATTCACGATTAAACATTTGAAATGTCATTTGTAATCCTAAATCAGGCGAAGGTGTAGTTTTAAATTTATTACATATTATAGAGCCAGTAGTCAGCATATTTAAATCACTGTGTAAAGTTGCATTATCACTAAAATTAATAGCACCTGCTATTGATTGAGCGTTAGTATCTATTTTGCCTAACTTTTGTCCTAATGATGCATCCTGTGAATTATTGCTAGTAATTGTTGAATTAATTGTGTTTGTATTACCTGTAATTAATCCACTTAACCCATCACTTTGTAAAACATAACGAGCATCAGAACCAGTTATATCTAAAATAGATGAACAAGAAAATAAGCCGGATACTTGTAAATTACTTAATATTGTGGTATTATGATTTAATATTATTTTATCATTTTGAAAAGTTGAAGAATTATTAATTTCTACATTTCCAAAACCTCTTTGATTTAAAAACATTGTTGAACCTGCCAAACTTCAATAAACATAACTATCAAAATAATTATTATACATTTCAAAGAAATTATTATAATTTCCAAAATTTGCTATTTTAAAAGTCGATGTTGTTGTTATATTATGTATTAATGTGTTATTTAATATTGATGTGTTTAACTTTTCTGATAATAAATTATTAGTTGTTATTTTATTATAGTAATCTGTTTCATTAAATGAACCACCATTCTGTAAATCTGATATTGCTATAATATGTGAATTTATTGTACTATTTAATCCTGTTATTAAATTTGAATTGGAACTAATATTATTAAAATTAGATGTTATAGTAGAAGTTAAATTATTTATCAAATGTATATTTGATGAAATATTATTAAAATTTGTATTAATTAAGTTAGAATTAGAACTAATATTATTAAAATTAGATGTTATAGTAGAACTTAAATTATTTATTAAATTTATATTTGATGACATATTATTATTAAAATTAGATGTTATAGTAGAATTAAAATTATTTATTAAATTTGTATTTGATGAAATATTATTAAAATTTGTATTTGAAGTTATTGTTAGATTACCTATTAAAAAATGTATTTGAACTAATATTATTTGATAATACATTAATTTCTGTTTTGTCATATGTTTCAGTTATATCATAAAAATTAGTGTCTATTTGTTGCTTTGTATAAGTATCTGCTTGGTCTGCTTTACTGTCTAATACTGTTTGAATGTCAGATTTACTTGCGTAAAGGTCTTCTATATCATTAACTGCTCCGTCTTTTACTTGCCTAATTTTATTTGCGATAATACCAAAGGTATTCATTAAGTTTTTGCTCATAATATTATATTATTAATTAGAAAATTAATAATATCACATTTTTTATTTAATCATAAAATGTTACAGAATTTGATCGGGTTTCAAGAATGCACTCATGCACCATATGAATATACATCCGTGTCGGCATAAAATTACTTGTGTATAAAGTAGTCCCATCGAGGGGGCGAATTTTGACTACCATATTTGAATTATTCTTAAGGTTCATTCCAGTATATGCGGCTGACTCCAACTTTTGAAGATTAAATCCAAACATAAATGCTTGTGTTTTATAGTCCTCGCTTCTAACCAATAACGGATTGTCAGCACAATGCATTAAATGGACATATGCTTCACGAACACCCTGAATTTCTTGTGAAGGAATAACTTGATTACCAATCACCAATGAAGCAGTTAAATCATATATAGGGTCATAATATCCAGCATCAACAGCACTACCCTGATGCGCTAATGGATGATATAGTGAGTTGTATTCCTTAAGAATTTCACCAAATCCTCCTACATAACCTGTACTCGTTGTGTTAGAAAATGAAATAAACATTTTATTTAGTTTAGATACATTCCTAACGATTGTTGTAAAGATTTCAGTAGATGCTGATGTGGTTTGTTCTTGCATTGTTTCAGTCTCAAAAGTAATTGGAAGAGAACCACTTTCTAATATTTTAGCATATTCTGCGTATAAACTATCATCAAGAGAATAAACATGTCCTTTGAAAATTGGCTTTTTTATTGCCCAGCTGTTAGAAGTATTTGTAGCCGTGAAATCAGCCGTAGCACCTTGAGCAATAATTGGTAATGTAGCATCATTCACTAAATATAATTCTATGGTTATAGGACAATAAGATAAAGGTATCCAGTTTTCACAAGTCTTAAAGCATTTCAAATTCATATCATAAAATACATTAGCACTTTTACCTTTTGCAACGCCTCGTTTATTACTTGTAGTGACTTGTCTCGTGACACTTGCAACATTATTAGCGCTTGCGTTCGTTGCTAATTGAGTATAAGTTAGATATCTAACATCGTTATTATTAAACGAATTTCCAAAACCTAAAACTTCATCTGCCCTTTTTGCTTCTGATGTTTTAAGTAAATCTTTCATAGCATCAGCGCGTGATGTAGAATTCAAATCACATATTATCACATCTCCCATCATCACTCGCACTCTTGAAAACAAAGCACCAGTTGAAATTGGGCGAAGTTCAGCATTAACATTAGCACTGGTGTCAGTATTTTCTAATGTAAATCCTAATAATAGTGAAGGAAGCGAAAGCCATTGATTAGGCGAACCGGTAATGTTAAATCTAATTACTGAATTTGTATCAGCGGTATAAGTAGAAACCGATGAAGGATAAAAGTTTTTACTTTCTTTTGACCGAACATAAGAACCACCATCTTTTAATTTAAATCTTAAATTCTTTTCAACAAGAACATCTGAAATATCTCATGTTTCCATAACTTATATATTTAATAATAGAAAAAATATATTATTCTATTATTAAATTAATTTATTTTAAAGTGTGAATAATCTATAACTTCTTTTTTAGATTTTTTGTTTAATAGTTTTTTAGATTTATTTTTAATATTATTATGTTCAACCTTATAATTAGGGTCGCGTAGCACGCGAGGCTCGTTCCTCGCGTCATCCTCTACTATTTTCTTAATGTCATCATAACTGACTTTCTTTTTAGGATATATCTCCAAAATTTCGTATGCTTGTGTAGTTGTCATCATTTTTGTTTGACATTGAAATAAACGGAGCGCCGTAAGTAGTTAATCTAATATTTCTATTGGGGTTATTTTGTAGATATTTAGCACTCGCACTACTTCCCAATGAATGAGAAATAACTTCAGTTATATTATGGTTTTCATCAAGTATATCACTAATATCTCTATACCTTTCACTGTATGAACTTAAACCAAATGGAATTGTAATATCAGAAGCAATGTCATTAATTGCAGATAAAATATCATTCTTACCAAATGTCCCAGCAACATATAATTTATTGCCATCGATAAAGAAACCTTTACCGTTTGTATATGCTTTGTTTAATCCTTCTGTGTCAGATAAATTATTATTATATTTAGGTTTGAATAATGATTTTTCTTGTTGAATTTCATTAATTATTTTTCTATACATTTCACTATGACCTTGATGAAGTGTATTGTATGATTTTAAACCACCTTCTTTTAAATAATATTTATATTTCATTATATTAAATACTGAAACTTTTTTATCTAAACAACTAATATAAATATGGCAAGATTTAGAAAAATATACATTGATACACGACATAGAAATTTAAATGACAGGGTAAGCACTTCTGACTTTGTTATAGATTTACCAGAAACCCAAGAAACAGGAGCAAATACAAAACTATATGTTCACGAACTATCACTACCTAATACTATCTATCCCATTGAAGAAAATGTAAATAACAGATTATATTTAACATTAGGTGGAACAACAGGAGGAGCGCCAGTATATTATTTTATTGTAGCGCCTGATAAAGGTAGTTATGTAGGAAGTGAATTAGCAACTGAATTACAAAATAAATTGAATACTGCTACTAATGGAACTGATGGAAATAATGATTATTTTAGTTGTAGTTATTCATTAAAAACAAATACTATAACTAGAAGTTGTAATTATGTTGCTTACTATTATGTAATTCATACGGATAAAGAATTGCAAACTAACTATGGGTTTAGTGTTGATTATGCTAGAAGTCATACAATGTCTATCAACAATGTTTTAGGAAACACTGTTGAAAAAATCAATTATGCACCTGACCCTTTCGTTAGTGGTTTTGTTAATTTATTACCAATGAAAAATATTTACTTAACCAGTGATAGTTTAACTAATGGAAACCAATTAGCACCTTATGGAGTTGCCCGTGTATTAAAGAAAATTCCTAGTACTAGTGGATTTGGTAATGTAATCTATGATAATGAGATTTTAATGAATGACGCTAATGATGTTTCAATGAGACATTTGAGACGCTTACATTTTAAATATGTTGATGCTTATGGAAAAACTGTAGATTTACACGGAGCTGACAGTAGTTTTAGTTTAACATTTGTTGAGACTTAATAATTCATCATAAAAATAGTTATATAATATAAATATATGAGTAAAATAGAGGTGGTAGATGTTGTTAGTGAAAATAACGAAGCAGTAGAAGAAGTTAAACCTGTTGAGAATAATGAAGTAGTTGAAGAAGTTAAACCAGTTGAGAATAATGAAGTAGTTGATGAAGTTAAACCTATTGAAAATAATGAACTAGTTGAAAAAGAGTTTACTGTTAAAAAACAAATGAAGGAGAAAATGAACTGTCCTACTTGTGGAACTTTAATGACTGCTTACAACTATAAGTATAAACACGCTTGTCGTGGAGTGAAGAAGGGCACTAACAAAGTTATAGATTTAAACAAACCAATTAGAAAAAAGGTCATCAACCCAGTCCAAGCAGAAGAATTCAAAGAAGATGTTTATAACAGAGTAAAAAGCGATATTCCAAAAGTGGATGAACAAGAAATAGAAAGAAGAGTTGAAGAACGATTGAAAAAACATTTAGAAACAACAGCTAATAAAGTGTTTGAAACTGCAAAAGATAGATATATTAATATGAAGGTAGAACGAGACAATAAAAATAAACAGAAAATTAATAATTTAGCAAGTAAAACTATTTAATCTAATTATTATTATATGAATAAGTTGGATTTTGAAAATATAAAATCAACACTTACAAAGAATGGTAAAGTAGGTAAATTACCAACATCAAACAAAGTTTATAATCCCATAACAAAACCAAGTAAGAAGTTTAAATCAAGCGTCCATTACTATTATGAAGGAGACAACAAAGCACATCAACCAAATTATACATATCTGAAAGAAATGAAGGAACATTTAGAATTTCATAACGCTAAAAAGGATTATGCTATATTTCAAAATAAAAGAAGATATCAAGATGAAGCAAATTCAATGTTTAATGAGATACAAAGGTTAGAAAGTGAAAGAATAAGACATCATCCATGAAGTGAAACTGGTAAAAACTATTCGGAAATGATTAAGAAGAAAAAGGATATAATCAATCAATTAAGAAAGAATTATAAGTTTGAATAAATTAATTAGATTAATATTTTTATAATCTAAAAAAATAACATATAATGAGATTACACAATGCACAGATGAAAACCGAAGGTTTAAAGCTGCTATGGAGCAAAGCTCCATTACAGATGAAAACGCTAAAATCACAATTGCGATTAAGACCGTCCTATAATGAACTCATCAAGGAAATTACAAAGGAAGAATATAAAAAAAAGAATATAAGAGATGTAATAGACAGAAATGCTTATTATTTTCGTGATAGTCCTTTAGGAACAGTTTATGATAATAATACCGTAGATTTGAGACAACAACACTTTCAAAAAATATTAGAAAAACCTAAAACCATTGAACAGTTTGATATGGCAAAGGACGATGAAATGGATGATTTAAGAGACGGAGCAATACAAACACTAAGTGCCACAATGGACGACGCCGAGGAACAACACGAACAACAAATCAGTCAAATGTCAGAAGATGTTAGACGACAATTTTTAGATGGTTTACACGAAAGGGCACGTGTAGCCACAGATTGGAGAAAAACAAAATATGATACACCATCAGAGGTACAATCAATGGCAACTGCTAAATCAAGCGATGATGACTTACCACCGTTAGAACCAATTATTACAAAGGATGAAGCAGATAAACAGATACAAGGGGCACAAAGAGGACTAATGACAAGAGAAAAGGAAAGCACAGGCAGACAAACAAAGGATGATGGTGAAAGCACGAAAGCACCACCTAAATCAAGAAAAGCAAGAGAAACAATAGATTACAACACAGACATAGACAGGTGGAAACACAAAGACATTAGCACAGATGACATCTTTTTTCAACTACATTTAAGAGGCTTTCAAATGACACCAGAACAACAAGCAAAGTATGACAGTTTAAAAACGAAAGGAAAGGGCAAAGACCAATCCAAGAAACAATACTTAATTAATGTGATTGAAGAATTAATTTCAAAGGGGAAATGGACAACAAAAGTAAATGATGAATTGTTAAGAAAAAATGGAAGAATGGAGAGATATGAAAGGAAAAGGTAAAGCATCAAAGGATTAACCAATCATTTTACATAATTTGTCAATAGGAGTGAATACGACATCTAAATCATTTATATAATTTATCATCAATTACATAAAATGATTAACAATCTAAAACACGAGTTAAGGAAACGCCCTACTTATGATGAAATGCTTAAAAAAGCAATCACAAGCAAACTGAAAACAACAGTTATATTGAAGAAATACAAGAAAGGAATGTTATTGAATAATTTTGATTTTGATAAAATGGATTTGATGAATTATAAAAATAAAGAACGTTATATGAATGCAGAAGTTATGATGGCAGATAAGGCAACACAAACGCTTAACAAAGAGAACAAGGCAACACAAACAGACCTTCCAAATGATAAAGCAACACAAACCTATAATTTTGATGATGAGACAAAAATATTAGGTGGGTCTTCAAAGAGTTTCAAAAGCAAATTGATAACCAAGGCTGAAGCAGAAGCAGAAGCATTTCCATATGATCCTGATTTATATGATGATGACGATGATGATGATGATAAAAAAGATGATGACATTGATAAATATAGAAAGATACTATTTATGTTGATGAGGATTATAGAAATTATGATGAGGTCGGGTTTTAGTATAGGTCAAATAGTAGCACATTTAACATATCACACTACAATAACCACAATTCAACATTCAGAGTTATTAGTTAATTTAACAATGAATTCATTAGTTTCGTCTTATGATATAGCAAGTGCCATAATGAATTGGTTGAATACTAATGTTAGTGAAGAAGTTGAGTTAAACACTTCGCCTCCTATCAGTGTTCATAGTTCCCCGCCTATCACTGTTAATAGTTCTTCAACGCGTACTGTTAATTCATCATCATCAGAAGAAAATGCTAATTATGAAATAGCACCTCCTACAGATATGCCTGTTCCTACCGGTGTGGATGGGGACGAGTCCTCATCCTCAGCGCTCGGGGAGCAGAGCTCCCCAACCGGTGCTGAAAGTGAAAATGATGAAACAGAAAACCAAAATACCAACCCTTCAAAAACAAAAACTACTTAAAGAAAAAATACCTTAATATATTAAGAGAAAAAATGAACAAGTGTATCAGAGAAGAATTGACAAAAGAAATTGTAAAACGCCGTGGTTGTAAGATATTCAACAACAAAGTTAAAAAAGCAAATGATATATTACCTGACTGTATCATTGATAATATTTTGAGTTTTGTAAGTTGTAAAACATGCACCATTACAAAACATTTAATGAAAAACGAACCTGAAAATTTAACAGAAATGGACAAGTGGATTTGGTATATGACAAGGTTAAATATATGTCCGACCAAAAAGTCATTACGGACAATATTTACAACAGGTTTAGACAAAACCTTAAAAGAGTATGGATATGATAATACTCTAATCTTGTATTATGAAACCGCCACTCTATTTCATTATAATTTACTTTTTCATAATAATGACGGTTGTGTATCTTGTAAAGATTTTAGCATTTCAATGTGTAGAGATTTTCTTAAAATGTTGAAGTGGCAATATATAAAAAACAAAGACAAGGTCGTTTATAAACACATTTTTGATAATGAGTTTTATCATAAATTCGTTTGTCATTTGTTGGAAAAGAAAAGGTTGGTTATAGACTGGTTTAATTATAGAGATACTGATGATAGTGATTATGATTAAGTTTATTCATATTATTTAACTATAATATGGTTAAACACTTGTATCTCCCCAGAAAGTCGTAAAAATAGATCTTGATCTTAAATGAACCCTAAAAAAACTACTTAAAGAAATATTACCTTATATATTAAGAGGAAAATGAACCCTAATTATAATTTTACTGAAGATGAACAAAATGACATCATCGATGAATTCCTTAAATTTATTGAAATCAATGAATATAAAACACCTTGACAAGTGAAATTAAAACGTGTCAGTGTAAATGCTATAAAAACCATAAGAACTACAAAGTGCTTGACAAAATGCCATTTGATGAAAATATTATTAAGAATATCTATTCTATGACTTATGAATGTTTAACTTGTAAAAGTAAAAAGAGTTTCATCGAATACTTTAACAATATTAATAAAATTAACAATGTAAATATTATTCGTTGGTATTTTACAAGACATAGTTTTCCTTCAATAGATGTTGTTGGGCAAGTAATTAAATGTAGCAAAGATAGATATTGTATTTTAAAGCACTTGTACAACAATGTAATTATCAAAAATAATTATGAAGAGGAATTGCTCGATGTAATCCATAGAAACAAGTATAATGTTTATAAAACATTAGTAGATATCAATAACATCATCAATCATATAGCTAAAACACAAAGAGGATGGTTTAAAACTGATTATGAACCAGTTATTACAACACAATCACTTCAAGAACGATTTTGGTATGTTTAATCATATTATTGTTAAATAATATGATTAAACCCTTGTATCCCCCAGAAAGCCTTAAAATGGTCTGAAACCTGAACCTTGAAAATGTCAAAATGTTAGACTGTTCTTAAATGGAAAAATTGTAAAAAATTGTTCAGAAATTTTAGAAAAATTCCCCACAATCAACCTTGGTGTTTTGAACAAAATGGTTTGCTTGTTGAAAAGCAACCCTGCACCCTGAAGCCCCAGACCTGAAATCCCCTACCCTAGAACCAACCTTTTAACATTTTTTTTTGGGGGGGTCCACGTACCACGCGGTGATTCGAAGACGCTTCACTAAATCTGTTCATTGTGCGGGCTTGCGCAACTCAGTTTGTCAAAAACATTGGGGTGTTCGATTCCCCCCGGGTGCGCTTTCGCATCCTTAGCAGCTCCAGCGGCACATCGCCAGCATCACCTGCATCATCCGCATCAGCGCCTGCCAAGGATGCGGATGATGCAAGTGATGCTGGGGATGTTGCCTATGCTGGTGAACCCCCCCCAGTTCCTTGTTGAGATCATTTATTTCCCCCCTTTTCCTTCTAAGGCCTTTTCCCACCCTCAGTTCTTCTCCCTTTTCCTCCCAAAGATCTTTCCCCCCCTTTCCTCCCTAAGTCCTTTTCCCTGAGTTCGTCTCCCTTTGCCTCCCTAAGATCTCTTCCCCCCTTTCCCGCTTAAGATCCTTGCCCCCGTTTCCCCCCTAAGGCCTTTTCCCCCCAAGATCTCCACCCTTCTCTTCCCAAAGTTTTTTTCTCTCTTTCCCGATTGAGATCCTGTCCCCCGATTGCCCCTTAGGGCCTGTTCCCCCCGAGAAAGATTTCCCTTTTCCTCCCAAAGATCTTTTCCCCCCTTTCCCCCTTAAGGCATTTTTCCCCAGATCTTCTCCCTTTCCTCCCTGAGATCTTTCCCCCCCTTTCGCTGTTGAGATCCTTTCCCCCTTTCCCCCCTTCATTTCCAGATCTTAGGGAGGAAAGGCAGAAGATCTGGGGCAAAAAGGCCTTAGGGGGGAAAGGGGAAAATTAATCTCAACAGGGCAAGGGGTGAAAAAGATCTTCGGGAGGAAAGGGAGAAGATCTGGGGAAAAAAGGCCAACAGGGAAAGGGGGGAAAAGATCTTAGGAAGGAAAAGCGCTCTCAGGGGGGGAAAG
>CAUJNA010003190.1:773142-810526 GCA_963377175.1 Effrenium voratum
GCTTTCCTGACTACATCATGAGAGTTATAATGTCTCAGAAGCCAGATTGACAGCCGTTCGAAGGTGCTCGTTGGCCATCCTTGAAGATAAAAAAAAAAAAGAGCTTCCAAGGTTTGACCCAAACCCAATGCATCCAGCCGTATCTCTGCCTATCCCCCGTCGTTTTCCTGGTCTTCCCTACAAAAGAGAAAATGCACCATCGCGTTTTACAGGGTGAGCATTCCAGCAAGCAAAGTATGGCCTGCACACGGGGTCGCCGGCGCTGGGCGGCAGCCCTTAAACGCCAACTTCAGTATGCATTCAATCACCTTGTGGCGTCACTCTTGCTCCTAGTTTGTTTGTCTACTTGCGCTTCGATGCGATCTGCTATCGAGCCTGGGCCGGGTCCTTGCCCTTGCCCTTCCCTTTGCCCTTGTCGTCCTTGCCCTGATGCGTACGCCACTCCAGCTACGTCAGCTACGTCAGCGTCTCTCAGACTCCCCAGCCTTGCCCTTGGAGCCGCCAGCCGCACCATCCATCCACAAGCGCGTCTGGTGCCGCTTCCTAGCACAAGACTTGGGCCGACTTCAAAATTCTCAAAACTCAAAATTCTCAAAATTCTCAAAATTCTCAAAATTCTCAAAATTCTCAAAACTCAACACTGCGTTGGCACTGCGTTGGCAGTGCGTTGGCAGTGCGTTGGCAGTGCGTTGGCAGTGCGTTGGCAGTGCGTTGGCTGCGTTCTTTGCAGGGCGCTGTCCCACGATGATGACAAGCTGAGGGCTGTAGCCCGGCTCCATGAGCTTGAAGCCCTGGTCCAGCAGGTTCAGCTCCCGCGTCAGGACCTTCACGAATTGGCCGTCCGAGACGCCATCACCTCTCCCACAAAGACAAAGGAAACAAAGTTTGAAAAAAGTTTGAAAAAAGTTTGAAAAAAGTTTGAAAAAAGGAGTAAAAGGGGTAAAAGGGGTAAAAGGGTGTGTTTTGCTTTACTTCGCATTTGTCAAACCTCCCCAGCTTTCCCATGTCCCTTCGCTTCCGGCATTTTCACAAACGCATGCAGGGAACGGTAGTAGATGATGGTCTTCGGCAGCTTCCCGTTGCACTGCTTCCAGCAGGTCAAAAGGCACTTTGTCATACCTAGGCAACTAGCTGAGGTCAACTTTTGAACAGCAGCAAACCATGTTTACCGCGTCACCAGCCAGCCCCCCAAAAAATCAACGACATGATTGCGTAATCTGTCTGCACTGGCAACACCAGTGTTTTGCCACGTTGCGAAAGCAACGTCAACTTGCTATGTCGTGCCGTGATTCTGAATCAAATGGTTGCACTGCTGGCTCCGAAATTCTCTAGTAAAATCCAAGCCTCTCAAGACTCCACGTAAAGCGTTGCGGTTTGTGCTCTGCAAGGAACATCCGAATGCACGGAACATCGAACTTTCGCTTGCCGTCCGTTATCCCCTTCGGCCCGGCTGCCGGCCAGGTCAACAATGCGCTCCTCGCTCTGGCGCTTTCGCTGCTTCAGTGTGTTCAGCGTGAAGGGGGACTGGCCGCGGATCTCGTGGAAATAGGAGGCCTCAAACTCACCAAAGCTTCCAAACAGGCGAAGTATTGCAATCTTGCCACAGCACCTAGGCGTCTTGGCATCTTGGCATCTTGGCATCTTGCAGGTGCACAAGTGCATCGGAGCCACATAGTTCGAGTCCGTGCTGGCCACCACACCTGCTACGCTGATGCCGGCCACAGCGTGGGTCACATCGGCACCCATGATCATGGTGTCCTGCAGAGAAACAGAGCGAGGCAAAGCGGCGAAAGCGGCGAAAGCGGCGAAAGCGGCGAAAGCGGCAAGCACGCCAAGCCTCCTGTGGCTTCAGCAGCCCGTGCGGCTGCACCAAGGTCACATTGTAGGCGGAGCGAGAAGCGGTCATAGTCAGCGGCACTTTTGGGGTGACTTTGAGCATAATGTTGTTGAATTTCTTCTCTGCATCCTTGGGGGCGAATGGCAATGGAGCCGATGTTCCGCTCTCTGCCACATGTCTTGCCCAGCGACATGGCAGTGACCTTTCAAATTGTGAAACGAACAGCCTTCAAACATAATATTCTGGGCATTTTGGTGTCCATTCCCACTGTGCCCACTGTGCCCACTGTGCCCACTGTGCCTACTGTGCCCACTGTGCCCACTGTGCCCACTGTGCCCACTGTGCCCACTGTGCCCACTGTGCCCACTGTGCCCTTCCCATGTCTGAGTCATGGACAGATATGCCCTTCTTGCAGTTGATGAACTGCGTCACAAATGCGCCGATCTCCGTTTCGGTGATGAGCTTCATGAGCTTGTACAGGTGGTCTGTGATTGCCTGGCGTCGGCTATGTTGGCCTCCTTGATTCTTGTGTGCGAGGTGCAAGGAAAAAACGGTGCGGCAATTCTGATCTTGAGTATTGGCATTGCCTGTTCTGAACTGCGGATAGCACAAGACGAAGCGCCTCACTGTCCTCCAAGAGAACAACCATGAGTTTCAGGTCCTGAAAAGACATTCGCAGGGCTGGCTTCAGCCATTGGAGCCATTGGAGCCATTGGAGCCATTGAGCCATTGGGGTCATTCGCCCGTTGGTCCTTGTGCTTAGCTTGCAGCTGTTTCAAATCTGCACGCAGCGCTTCACCCAGCTTGGGATAGAAGCTCTCACGGCGCTTGATGCCTGAAGTTGAGCAATCCCCCGTCGCCCCAAGTCATCGCAGGTCTCACATCCGAGGTACCCTCGTAGTATGCAGCAAAGGCCTGGAAGTGCTTTGGAGCTATCGCCCGACGCACATGCCGACGCGGCCTTCTCAGGCCACTCGACAAACTTGGGCTGGCCGAAGTTCAGGTTCTTCGACTTTGTCTTATTCACAAACTCCTCTGCCAGCCAGTCGATGTCTCTCCTGAGTTTTCTGAGTTCAACGGTGCACATGCTTGTGCTTGCCATGTCAGTCCAGGGCTGTGAGGTCCGTCCGTGCGTAAAGCACCACATTCCCCAGCTAACCTCACACATTCAATCATTTCACTTCAGCTGATTTCAACTGACTCCAACAGGACGGACCCCGGGGCCAGCACTTGGAACTTGGGCGGCGCCACACTCTTGAAGGTGTTTGAGTAGTTGACGCTGAGATATTCGGACGCGCCTGGGTATGTCCGGATCAAATCGGAATCGAGCAAGCTCACAGCTGAGAACCTGGCCATCCTTGAGTCGTGGCGCCTCCAGGTGCCGGCCAGTCAGGGACAGCATCTGCATGTCCACATCTACCTATGTAGAATATATTTGCAACTCGACTCTCGGCAAAGCCGAGGTCCCTGCGCCCTTCTGCTTCAGAGCTGCGCTGGGGCCTGCACGCGACTCGGTCCGGCCATGAAACGGTAACGCTCCCGCCTAGTTCCTTATTGTTGAGAGCACTGACGATATAGTCACGGCGCTGGGTCGGCGGCATCGCCGTTCGTCGCGTGACCTGCAGAAATGGAAAGCGCACTGTGGTCTTAGGCTGAGCACAAATGTCCGTCAAGCATGTCGTAGATCATAGAACCATAGCCATGGCATGGTTATGTGCAAGTTGCCTCTTGCTGGAACTCTGGTCGGAGTCTGCCAACGGCCAAATTGTGCTCGCCTTGCCAGTTGGGATGTAGGCACGGCGATGCAGCAAGAATCCCCGACTGACGCAATCCATCAAGCCTCCCATGACATAAACGAACTCCATGGGGATACAATTCCGCGGGTTCCCAAGCTGGATGCACGGCAGCTCAGGATACTGCACCCTGATGTTGTGCTTGTGCCAGAAGTAGTCCACCACATTCACCTTCCTGTCGCCCATCTCCGCACAATCAAACTCCACCCGGTTCGCCGGCTTGTCTGTGATGCCGTCAATCTTCTTGCCACTCACTTTCACCTGCAAACCATCAAACCATGACCTGCGCCTCCATTGCAGATTGCGTGATAGAATGGAGTTTGCAACTCGGTAACAAAAGAAGTGATTCTGCGGAAAAACGGGCACTACAAGCTTCATTGAGAGACAAGTCCATCTTCTTCTTTTTTCCGAAGTGACCCATCCACAACTGCAATGGCGCCTGACCGTATTCTGCCATCGCTTTCCTGAGTTCAAAAGTGCTTTCATGAAGCCAAACTGTTCCATCGCGTTCACATGCGTCCTGGGCTCAACTTCCTGAGGCCCATGTCTCCACGGAGAGCGTCTCTAAGATAGCCGTAGCTTCTGTCCGCATGGCACATGTCAACATGTTCACAACATGTTCACAACATGTTCACATGCTCAAAAGTCACGCCCAAATGTGGTCAAGGTGAAACTCGTTGCGCCTGTCCCAGTAGCGGTTCACCACATCCCTGACAGGTCGATGAAGCAACTTCACAAAGCAAACAGCACGCCCCGTCCTGGCGCAATCCTGCTCACTCCTCCAGTCACCCTGATACTTGGCCTGGCACAAACAAGAAAGCATGTCTCAAAGTCGGAGACAAAGGAGAGAGGAAACTGTCTTGCATGGTCTTAAAGAGCTTTGTTCAGTTTCCCTTTGTGCCTTCTTGGCCTGTCTTGTGCTTCATGCAATGCTTTCTGTGACCACTTCCATCCAGGGTCCGCGCCCCCAGTTTGCCAAGCAGGTCGATGACAGACATCTGCGGAATTCCGATGGAGGCCACCAAGTTTAGACCTCGCCATCTGTGCAAATTGCAGCGACGCAGCGACGCAGCGACGCAGCGACGCGGCAAGGAAAAACATTGCGGTGCCATGCAAGGAAACATTGTGGAATCTGAACATTTGGCGGTCGCCTGGACATGATCTCAGTCCCGAAGCTGTCCCGCCCAAAGCCGCGCGTTTAGGTCCCCAATTGGCCGAGCAGCTGAGGGTCGTTCGCGGCGGAGCAATTCCT
Organism: Effrenium voratum; assembly: GCA_963377175.1. Lineage (NCBI taxonomy): Eukaryota > Dinophyceae > Suessiales > Symbiodiniaceae > Effrenium > Effrenium voratum. The sequence continues at coordinate 778,025 of CAUJNA010003190.1, forward strand.
GACGAAGACATGCCACCATTCACCACCTCCACTTGCCCGATGTAGCCAAACCACATCTCGCCTCAGACTCTCAGCTTGTTGCTTTTGCTTGCTTGATTTAGGGTGCAATATGGGATGTGGTTGTCACCTAGTCCACTGCGCTGAAAGCCAGAATCTGACCCCATGTTCACTTTATTTCACTATCCTCTAACCCTCATACAAATGTCTGAGCCTTTTACAATGATATTTGTCCAACCTTTCCTTAATATAAATCTGGTTAAAAAAAGAAAGGGGCCCCATCTAAGCTTTTCGAAAAATGAGAAGAACAAAAAGTGTTCACCTCCCGCGTGCTTTTCCCACTGCAAAATTAGTCTTGCCAACACCTGATCTTGGATTGCTGCCAATACTAAACTTAGAATTGATTGCCGATTCTAATTTTTTGGCATTCTGACCACCAAGCTCAGGATTGCTGATACGTAGCCTTTGCCAAATACGAGAATGTGGTTTGTCTGTAGTTCTGTCTCCCACGCCCCTGGAAGCCTCCCCAAGCATTGGAGCGAGGGAGTGTTGCAAAAGGTCTCCCTTTCCTGAAGTCTCAGATCGTCGCGAGAAATCGCACGCCCTACGAGTTCTGGGAAAGACAAGCAGACATGGAGAGCGAGAGAGGCAAGAGAACCGAGACGCAGTGAGTCGCAGCGAGTCGCAGCGAGTCGCGCGCCGCGCGGCCCTCGCTCCGAATGAATCCGAGTTGCCGAAATCCGGATCCGTTCCGAGAGAGCGGATCGATATCTCCGATTTCGCATTTCGATCGAAGTCAAACCGAAACCAACTTGAGAACTGCAACTCGATTGCGGAATCTCCGCATTCAAGCATCGGCTCGAATTTTCGCAGTTTGAGTCGAACTCGCGCTATTGGCATCTGAGAGCACAAGTATTGGCCATGAAACTAGTGGGGGTCTAAGATTCAGCATATCAGCATTATATTGATTCAGCAGTGGAAACCTCAGATCGAGTAACGGCAATAAGAGGCAGAGTTGCGAATTCGGCTGGAGGAGCCATTTCATTGACCAATAGACCAGGATTTCAATGTATCAAACTCGATTGCAACAGCCAAAACACATTGCCTCCCTGAAAGCATCTCAAACCAGTTGAAATCCCCGGCAGCTGAGCCAGGTCAGCTATAAATGAGATAACCTGCTTGGAGCTGCGGCACACTCTCAGGCTTATGGTGATTGGGAAATATCTCCAATCAGAAAATAATCCTAACATCAAAATCCGAGCCGCGTCCGTACTTGAGCGGGAAGGCATCGCAAATGAGCCTCTTGTCGGGGCAAACCACCTTGCGGCCCTGAGCGATGAGCGCCTCCTTCTCCAGCGCAAGGGTTCGGATGGCCACCTGCGCCAAGACATGAGCCAAATGAGAAAAGATAGAAAAGATGCAAATCCGCAGATTTGACATACGCAGTGCATCGAAATGCGATCTCCGATCCCCACCTGCACGAAGCGGCGGTGCTCGGACATCGCCTCCGAAGCCTCCTCTGCACCCTTCTCCTGAGTTGTGCTGAGCTGTCAATGCAGATCCGCGAGCCAAGCGGAGTCTCGCCTGGTCCTTTGGCTTTGCAAGCCAGGCGAGGTCAATCTCTCGGTCCTCAAACCTCACCTGAAGCAAAGGCCAAGGGCAAATGCAAAGACCAAAGCGCGCAAAAAGCGCGCAAAGAGCGCGCAAAGAGCGCACAAAGAGCGCGAGAGCGCGAGAGCGCGAGCGCCTGTATCGCCACTTTGAAAGCTTTCTTGCCACTGGACGCAGGCACCTGCGTGAAGGGAGCAGAAATCTCTCTCGCGTAACGTTTCCTGCCTCCAGCTCTTTGCGCGCGTCGCTCACGCTTGTTACTGACTTCCGAGTGTAGAGCAAGTTGTTTCCTGACATTCGCTCAATCCGCAGGGCCTTGGAACCCTCCAAAGTTGCTTTCTCCCTGCATCATGTTGTTCATGTTGTTTTTCTCTCTCTCCCTCTCCCTCTCTCTGATGCTGCAGCTGCAGCGACCATCGTGCAGCCAGTCCGTCGCGGGCACATGGCTCATAAAGACAGCCACAGCCTGCATTCGGATGGCCTGGCGGAAGTGGGGCGCGAGAAACATGTCATTCGAGGCTGTCCTTGGGGAGCTCCCTGTCGTCGTCTCCCTTTGCCTTGGGTGCTCTACCCTTTGTGAGGGACTCCTGGCATCCGTCTCGGCTCGCATCGAAGGCGGCTAGCCGTCGAAGCAATGTGCGGTCCTTGGGAGGAGTGGACTCCACTCGGGCGAAATCCACGCGCCAACACCGCCAAACCTGCCAGGCGCAAGGTCAAGCTCGCCACTTCGCGGACGTCCGGTCCGAGGCGTCCGAGGCTCGGACGGTCTGAGAGCCGGGTTTCACGGAGAGGTGGAAATGGTTGGCAACGAGCTTCATGGGAGCGCCATTCCTGGAAGGATTGCGAGCATGTTTACGCATGTGTCACACTCCGCGAAAATATGTTGCCTTCTTTGCCCCTAGCAGCTGACTGCCCAAGAATGTTGCGTTTCACTGTGAAGCCAGTCTGCAGCTTGTCGTCGCATGTGCATGCGATCAGGGAGATTGCAGATGCAAGCAGGCTCATAAGCTAGCACTTTCGTTTGGGAGTGGTTTTGCTGTTGTGACAGTGACAAAGCCAGGCTGTGTTCATTTGCTATGCCGGTCGCTGCCGATCTCAGATTCGCATCCCGGATAGCTGCAGCTCAAATTCTGGTTTTGTGCCACACAGTTTATGCAGGACCTCATGATTCAGAAAGCATAACGAAAGGTTCTTCCGTGCATTCTCCAGCGCTGGCCATGCAGAGAGAGCTCGCATGGACGATGACTCGACCGGGCGCTTAGCAGTTGGCCGATCAGTCCCTGCGACATACCCGGACGGCTTCAAGTCTGGCCCAGCCGGTGCCTTTACAAGCCGTCAAGCTAAACACCTTATCCAAAGCTTATTTTTAAAACTTTCTTCCCGTGTCGACAGCTCGTCGCGTTTCGAGTCTTCGCGTCTTTGGAGTGAAGATGAGCTGCAACTCATCGTGTCTTGGCCTAAGTTATCATCCTTCCCCACTGCAGCTTGCTCCGCGCTGCCTACTTAGCCGTCTGATCACTTCCGGCTTCCGATTTTCGGGTGCTGCCCCTTCGCCCGCTCCTGCCGAGGCTAAGCCGCGGCATCTCCAGCTGCAACTCGTCCTGCGCACAGAATGCCGCGGGCGGCCAGACTTGGGAGTCTCACGCCTGAAGTAATAAGAGCAAATATGTTGAACTTAACACTTGAGAGATGACCCGGGACTCTTTCCCACTGGAGAGCGGCTATCACATAGGCGACAGCCATCAATCCAGGCGATTGCAATCTTTTGGCTGCATTTGCAAGCCTTACTCGTCTTGGTTTTCCGCTATGTCTGTTCAAGGGTGCGCTGAATTTAGTCCTGGCTTCACTGGTTGCAAACAGGAAACAATTGCAGTGCCCAGGGCCGGGTCGGGTTCCTCCCATTGAAAGTGTAAGTGTGTTATTTGCAATCTGTGTCTCTGGACAACTTGACGTCGGATTGATTCCTTTACTCCGACACAGGACACCGGGGATTTAGCAAGTTGAAGAGTCGCAACGGAAGACTGGCGACATGTCATTGGACAAGAAGACGATAGAAGCAGCCGTGGCAGAAGAAAGAAGAAAAGGAAATTTCCCCAATTCTGTCTATTTGAAAAGTAGGGTGCTGAGATAAAACTCCAACTTTTACTTGGAAAAGGGCCCGTGCTGCATGGAATTTCTGCAACGCTTTGAGCTACTTTACGCTTCGGCTTCAGTTGCATAGTACGGAGGGGGGGGGTTGAACAGAATTGAATCTTCCATGTGGTGTCGATAAACATGTCGTGTTGGCTGCTTCATTGATTTCTAGGGACATTGGCAAAACATCCTGGATCTGAAACTGCAACATTCCTTGCCTGGCTGCCTGCAAACTCAATCTGTTGTCGTGTTGCGACTCGCCCTGCGTGCTTGCTGGCGTGCTTCACGCGGGATTTTGGACAGAGCAATATTCACAAGCGACTGTTTGTTCAATGCTCACAGAGCCTTACATACTATGAACAAATTTTGTTGATGGAAAACTCTATAAACGAATAAACCACATGTTTTGGTGCCTCGACTCGTAGCGTCGCAAGCGTGAATCGTTTCGGCGTATGAGATGCTTCTCAAAGCAATGTTGGGGCATTTTATATGTGACACGTCTTCCACATGTTGACACATCTTTGTCCCGAATATGAAACTCTCCAGCACTCTGCTTTCGGGGAGACGATATCATCTCGCAAGCTGTGGAGTATGCCTGGTATTCGGAGAGTGTTCCATGTGGAGAGGACACTCGATTGCCCATATCACAATGCCAAGATACCTCCGTAGCCCACATGTCAACAGCCTCAACCAAACAAGACAAAGGCATGATGCGGGCACCAGTGCTAACAAATGCCTCTCAAGCATCTGGCGATCGAGGACCCAGCTGTAATTGGGCGCACCAAGAAACTAACACTGGCAGCAGTGAACCATTCTTGCCCGACCACTGCCTTGCGCTCCCCTGTGCTCTATGCTTGCCCTTGCCCCCCCAGGACGGACAGAGCCACAATTCTCCTTCTGCTCTGCTGCATATGCCTTGATGGCTGCAGTCAAGGACAGTAAGAATCTCAAACCGTTGGGGGCTGGGCAGCTGCATCTGCCTTCTCAGCCGCCTCGTAGTCATCCGCGCCGAAGCGCGCCTGCAAGAGGCGAGATGCCCGACACGTGAGCCCACCAAGTCCCCGGCCGGAGCTGAGGGCGCAGATGCGGGTGGAGAGGCCGAGGGTGCCGGCGCAGGCATGGGCGCGGCGAATGCAGGGGGTGCTGAGGGCGCGGATGCCTTGCACAGAAAACAATGCAATATGTGCATGCCTGTGAGAACCCGCCTGAGGAATGCTTTTGCCCCATGGGTTCCCACCCTTGGCAACCCCTTCTTTGCCCATAGGTCCCTTACCCGTGTCTTTGCCGCCTTCCTTGCCCATGAAACCCTTGCCCATGTCTTTGCCGCCCTCCTTGCCCATCTCTTTGCCGCCTTCCTTGCCCATGGGGCCCTTGCCCATGTCTTTGCCGCCCTCCTTGCCCATCTCTTTGCCGCCTTCCTTGCCCATGGGGCCCTTGCCCATGTCTTTGCCGCCCTCCTTGCCCATCTCTTTCCCGCCTTCCTTGCCCATGGGGCCCTTGCCCATGTCTTTGCCACCCTCCTTGCCCATCTCTTTGCCGCCTTCCTTGCCCATGGGGCCCTTGCCCATGTCTTTGCCACCCTCCTTGCCCATCTCTTTGGCGCCTTCCTTGCCCATGAGGCCCTTGCCCATGTCTTTGCCACCCTCCTTGCCCATCTCTTTGCCGCCTTCCTTGCCCATGAAACCCTTGCCCATCTCTTTGCCGCCTTCCTTGCCCATGAAACCCTTGCCCATGTCTTTGCCACCCTCCTTGCCCATCTCTTTGCCGCCTTCCTTGCCCATGGGGCCCTTGCCCATGTCTTTGCCGCCTTCCTTGCCCATGGGGCCCTTGCCCATGTCTTTGCCACCCATGTCTTTGCCACCTTCCTTGCCCGTGGGACTCTTGCCCATGTCTTTGCGACCTTCCTTCCCAACAGAGCCCTTTCCCAGTTCTTTGCCACCTTTTCCGGCGCCCCACGCTCCCTTGGCTGCTTCCCTGCCGGAGTCTTTCCCGCCTTTGTTTGGCAGCTCTGGGAAGTCCTTCAACAACTCAGACAAAAACATCTAGCAGCAATCGCACAAGTCCTGATCCATAGCTTAGTCGCTGGCTCCAGTCCTGACAGGCTGGGGCGCGCGTGCGTACACACACACACACGCAAACAGGGACGTCAGACCACAACTGGTCTGCATTTCAACCGGCTTCTTGGCAGCGGAGGTACGCCCGAAGGTTCATAACTCAAGGGCCGGGAAGCGGTCAGACCCCTTCAAGAAAGGGACCCCTTTAAAACTCCGGTCAAATCCAACTCCGGTCGAATCCCTCTTGAAACTGGCCCTGGAAGCCATGTGGAAACACGCAGACATGCACCCGCCCTCTACCTTGGAAACCAGCTCGCGCAAGCACAAACATTCAAGAGAAAACTAAAGCACGGTGTGTACCTCAAAGCCAGCCAAAAGCGCACTGGCCGAGGCGGGCGACGATAAGTACTTGCTCAAGACACCCTCTCAGCACTGCACACGTGCCTGCCAAATGAACACCTGCTTCAGCGCATCACACTTGCCTGCTAGGGGGGATTGAGGGTCAAGGGTTTAGGATGAAGATAAGATTAGTGCAGGCCAGTGTTCAGCTATGTGTCAAAAAGTCAGAAACAACTAAAAGGCAGAAACACCACAATTCCAGAAACTTGCTAGAAAAACTAAACATGCAAAACAAATAAACAAGCTAGACGCTACAGAAGCCCGAAGAGCCGAAAAAAAACAAACGAGCTGCTTCAGAACGCCCAGAAGCCAAAAAGCTTAACCCCTGCAAACAATCCTTGTTGTCTACCCGGAAAATCGCTTCCTTGCCTTCTCCAAGAGCTCGGAAGCTCGGAAGCACTGGAGAGGAAAGCTGAGCCAAAGGGTGGCGGCAAGCTGTTGGATCCCGCATGCCTTGCCATGCCTCGCATTGCCAGCCTTCTGCCCCCCTCCCCGCTCAAGCGACCAGCCTCGAGATCCTGCATCGCGAGACTTGTGAAACTTGTGAAAATACAAAATCGGCTTTTTGCTATCAGGAAAAAACATATATATATATATACATATATATATATACCAAAAGCAAACCAATCCCCGGTCCCAAAGATCAGGGTTTCCCACACACCAGAGAACAACAACCAAAAGGGAAATACCAAAACAAGTAAACAAGTACCCGCAACCTTGGTCGACGATGAACCGCACGGGCGGACCCCACCAATCTGCCCGGGCCGATGTCTCTTTCTCCACCAACACGAAGGTGATCGACGCGGGGACCCGGCGACGCTCATCCGAGGCGCGACGGACCCGCAAACTTGAGCCAAACAGGTCAGTCACTACCGCGACATCCCTGAGGATGAAATGAACAATGGCTAATCACACCCCCTCCCGTCATATGACGGGTGGAGCGTGCCATTTACTGATAGGATTTAACTGCTCGCATGCGTCCGCAAACAGCTGGACACTACCGCCGTCAGCGGTGGAGCAAACCCACAAAGGCAGTTGCGCGACATCCCGGGCATTAAATTCCCGCCACCACCCCGAATTAATCGGGGTAACGCTGTCCAACATACCTTGTGGAAAAGTCCACATGACGACACTAGGTCACAACTGTTTGCATCAACAATGCAAGTAGTTCAAGTCTTATCACAAGCCATGAAACAAAGGAGAACGAATGTTCATCAGTACCCTCGCCTATCGGCAAGCAAGAGGTACCCCTGACCATGCGTATCTGAAAAATACTTGAATTCCGCAAACCTGGGAGCACCCTCCACCAGTTTGCATCCCCTCTCACTCACACTACTTCACGATGAGCGTGACCAGCAGCCGAGCAGCGGTGCGGGAGAGACATGATCTCCGCGCCTCAGCGGTTCGGAAGGAACATCATCACCTCCGCACCGCGCCAACCATCGGAGAAAGGACGCAAGCCTATCGGCCGCAATCCCCGTGACTCAGCCTATCGGCTATCGTCACGTCTCCTCCGGTCACGTCCGCCCCGCGCGCGGTCCCTGTCACGATCCCTCTCGGATCTCCTGCGATCATCTCGCCTTCGATCTCGCCCTCGATCGAGTGAATCATCACCACGACGATCTCGAACATCGTCCCTTCTTCGGTCTCGATCTTCGTCACGGCGCGGTCAAAATCTGCGCCTTCTCGATTCTCGGGAATCCCTGGTGTCCAGGGTCCTAACGGACCTCCGAGAGGGAGTGCGGGAAACATCCGAATCCCGACGCGTCCGTACAAGGCGAGAGTTCGCCACGATCTGGTTGAGAACCTCCAGCGCTGAAGCGTTCTCGCCATTTCTGATGAAATCCCTGACCTGCCAATTTAGCACCCTATCGGGTGACATCGTCAGGAAGGCATATTCTCCGGCAACACCAGGAAATGACCCTCCGCCGGGCTCGCAGCAGCTCGCTCTGCCGATTGCCGCCATCGCCTTGGAAGCCGTCAAGGGCGCTACCGCGTCCTTTACCGAAGACCTACCAAGCGCGGAGTGAAGATCATCTCCACTTGCCTCTCTCGCTGCCGCACCTGGCCGGTTGTCGACATCATCAGGTCTCTTTGATGCCTCCCGCTTCGTCGACTCCTTCACAGGCTCATCCGGATCCCAACGGGATTTCCTTTCTCTCTTCTGCCCCTCAGCTGTCTTCGATTCAGGAACTGAAGCTGCCTTCCCCTTCGGCTCGGCCTTCGGGACAGGAGTCATCTTAGCCTTTGCGCTTGGCCGGGCTCCTTCAACCGCTATCGCGACCCAAGTCTTCTTCGGTTGAGCAGGTGGATCAACCTCCATTGGAGCCGGCCCAGCGTTAGCCTTGGCTTTCGTCTTCGGAGCGGCAGGGCTATCGCCCTTGCCAGATCCTTTTCCTGACACATCGCTTGACTTTGGTTGTGGGTCGGAAGGACTATCGCCCTTACCACCCTTTTCACCCTTCTTCCCTTTTCCTTTCCCGCCCTTGATGATCGGCTCCTGCTTTGGACCAGGCTGTGCAGCATGATGCACCGACTGGAGCTCGTCAACGTTCGCATCCAACGGCTCCGTCACCCTATCGTCACTAACGTAGACGAATGGGTCACGGAAAGGGGCAGGAGGCTCTGATTGCCCAGCATTGATTGCCTTCTACACTTTGGCTACTGCCTCCCTCAATCTTCTCTTCTCGTCGTACCCCGTCGCCGAGACCATGTAGTTCCTGAGGTCCGCCATCAATTTATGGCTAGCCAGGATGTCTGCATCCTTCCTATGGGTCGGATACATGGGAGTCAGGTGACCCGCAGCAGCACCAATCACGTACGCCATCGGGATGTAGAAGGACAAGTACGTGTCATGACGGGCGAACTTCCTAACGGAAGTCGTCATACGTCTTCCCCACTGGGCCGCATGCACCGGACTCGCTCGGAAGTACTCTGTCACCGACTCAAATCTATCGACCTGGTTGGTTTTGATCAGGTGCTTTGCCACCCGCTTCTCCACAAACGCATCCGAGGCCGAAATGCCTGACACGTAGGAAAACTGAAAGAGCACCTTTGCCAGTTCATCCCACGCCGCATCAACTCCGCCCTTATCCTCCCCGAGATAAGGAGGCAACCGCATGCCGCTCTGCACCGTCATCCTCAGGTCAGATGCCATCAAGTAGGAAATCAAGTTCCTCTTGATAACCCCGACCACATCGGAAGCGATCCTCTCGGGTTTGAACTGTCCCATGCTCTTCACCCAGTCCGCGACGATGCGGCTCCCCGCAAAGTCCTCCTCGTCCGCGTTGGGGATGAAGTTCGGGTAGAAGACCGGGAGCGCACATCCAGGGCACAAGTGCATCCCAGATGGTGTAATCTCCGCGCACCTCAAACAGAAGGTGCCGGTCACATTCAACCTGACTTCCACACGCGCCCGCTTGTGAGTCCCCCTATCGGGAGTGAAGTCACCGTAGTCCCAAACCCGATGATACACTATCGTGTAATCATCGAACATGTACGCGGCCTTCCACGCACCCATGTGGATCTCGTCCCGAACGGCAAGAGTCTTTCTCCTCGTCAGAAACACAGGTCCAATCAGCGACCAATGTACCCGAAGGTCCACCATGACCACCACGTACCTACCTGAGTAGTTCCGCAGCCTCCCTGACGTACCACGAAGGCGATACCTCGGCATCGGGTCGCATAGCCTCCATAATTGGAACCAGGCCCTCATCCGGTCTCCCATCTCCAATCGATTCGTACTCGTCAGGCCTTGTGATCAATATCTCGATCATGGCCTTTCCATTCCGCCTCACCTTTTGGAGTTGGACCGCCTTCCTGAAATCCAAGAACTTCATCACGACGTACCCCACCATAGGAAGTTCCCCCCAGTGCATCTCATACATCAGAGACCCGCCAGGAGCATCCCCTTCAGTATACCTTTGCCTCACGGCACTGAAGCTCAAGCCCCGTCCGATCCGCGTGAACCTAACGGCCACCTGGTGTATTCCTTGAGGAAGATGCCAGTCTCGTCATACATGAGCAGTAGCATAACCTCAACTTGCCCTCGGGAAAGCCTTGATCGCCGGAATGAAGAATTTCCACGACATCTCAGCGTTCTCCATTCCCGTGATCTCCTTCAGGAACCAGACGGCCTGATCAACATTTACCCAGTTTCCAGCCTCTCGTCCAGTCTCCTTCTCCTCGATTAACTCCGAGACCCTCTTCGAGTTAATGACCAAACCTTCAAAGTCACACGTGAGCAGCTTCATCAAAGCCTGGGCGGCCTCCCGCCCCGCGATCGTGGCCGCTGTCTGGCCATAGTCCGGAACGTACTCGCTCATCCTATTCTTCGTGGGGACCACAATCTGACACGTCCTAGCCTCATCAGGCACAAGTCCAGCAGATCGCAGTTCCGGTCTGATCAGCTGCCTATCAGCAAGATAATCCTTCTTCCCGTCCAAGACCACGAGATTGTACGTCATCTCGCTGGCCGCATCACTCGGGCGGAATTTCCTGCTCACGTCAATCTGGTTGGGGGCGAAGGGCTCGATTGGAGCGGTCGCACTCAACGATGGTGCCCCTCGCCCGAAGCACAAATGCTTCTTGTGAAAGTTCACCATCTCATTCAGCTGCGTGAGGGCATGGGCTCGATCCTCCAGCGACGCACTCTTCATCCCAGCCTCGGTGAGTGGAGCTTCAGGCTTGTCATAGCTCGCCTTCCCGCCCCATCTGGCTGCAACCAGCTCAGCAGACTTCGCAGAGTCAACCAAGTTACCCGACCATTCAGGCATGTTGCTCAGCTTCCTCGTCAACGCGTCTATCGACACCGTCAGGTCCTCAGTCGTTACAGTGTGAGGATCAACCGTCTCCCTGTCTTCCTGGCCAATGTCAGGAAGCCTAGCATCCCCGCGGATAGCCTCCATCGCGGCCCTCTCGGCCTCCTCAGCTTCCGCTTGCGTGGCCACGGCCCTGGGGATCAGGAGCGCTGTTTCGGCAGGCAGGGGCTTCTCCATGTCGATCGGAGTGTTCTTGGGAAGAAGCCTCTGATCATCTCCCTCTCCGCTGAACTGCCCGAGAAGTTGGTCATTTTGCTCGGGTCTGCCCGCCCAGCCTCAGTATCCCAAGGCTTGGGCTCGCCCACTCCAGATGGACCTTTCTTGGACACATCCTGGTCCACATCCACGTCGTCCTTCTTCTCCTCCGCCATGGAAAGTTTCCCTATGTCAGGAAGCGTCGCGTCGTCGTCCTTTCCTGACCCGGCACCCCTATCGAGGGCCGGCTCGGTCCTCCGTTGCCCCGATGAGCTCGCCTCCGGGTCCAGCTCGCCCTCGTCGTCGACATGCGGTCGCTTTCCCCAAACGATCTTCGTCTTCGGCTTCAGGGGAACAGCAACACCTCCAGCCATGTGGTGCCAGGTAGCTCCATCGGGCTCATCCTCAAACCATGACTTCCCGAATGGGTTGCAATCCCTACCGAGGATCTCCTTCCTATCGGCAGAAGACCCCGAATGAGACAACGCCGAAACATGGGAAAGCATGATTTCAGCTGCTGATTGCGCCAGCGTATCAGGCATCTGCTCCCTCGTCGGGATAGTCCGCAACTCCGGAGCAAGTGACCGGCAAGTGACCGGCTATCATGCTGAAAGGCGCGGTACCCAACCGCTTGCCTAGTACTGCTTCGTTCAGCGCGTTGAAGTACTTCTGCAACTTCTCCAGCATCGCTGTCGCCGCCATCAGCTGAGGATGGAACATAGGCATACGCCACGCGCGCCCAAGGGCACAGTCCACGTGCGATGCGATTGCGGTGATCGTTCCCACCAGCAGATGCGAAGATGCCACCTCTGGCACCCAGGTCGGATCATCCAAAGGAATGCATTGACCTGTTTGCGCGTTCAGCAAGGTTGCCCTCACTCCTGGTGCTCGCAGACAATCGTACGCCCTGCGGTTCGGGTCACTAACGACACCACGAACCATACAATCATCCCGATCAGGCATATCTGCCCAATCTTCCGGGAACGCTCGTCCATGGTGGTACTTAGCCTGAATGTCTCGCCTCATCCCTAACGGGATGTTGGCAGCCTCAGTCGCCAACTTCTTCATGTTCCACTGCTGATCAGCCCATGGCGCAGATTTCCGGTCTCGAGGGTTGATGTATTCTTGATCAATCCTCCCAGCGGCTCGGGAAGCATCGAGAGCCGCGTATATGAAGTCGTTGTGCACAGCTCGCTCCAACACGGCGTTCCACTCGCTATCGCGATTGGGAAACACGATGTGGGCAGTCTCGCTTGCTTTCTTCCACTCCTCGGCGGTAACCCGCTCCCGAGCGATCGCCTTGTTCCGGATCACAGCATAGATGAAAGGCTCGCCAGCCTCCCTTGCCAGGACATGCTGGACGATGAACCTCCTGTTCGACCTGTGCTCCGCCGGCCTCGCAGATGTCCGCGAACCCCTCGAAGAAAGGTAGGAGCTTTGCTCCTGGTGATGTCTAAACTCCGCTGGCTTTGTGTTCTCTTCCTCAATCGTTGCTCTGGGCGTCCGAAGACTCGACGACCATCGATTTCCAACTTCGGCCGTGGAAACCCGAGGGGAAGATATCGGGCTCCGAGGAGGGTTCGGTGGAGACTTTGGCCTCACCGACGTCATCATCTCCTTCGTGACTAATGCCTTAGGAGGGGCCTTCGGGTTAGCACCAGGACCTTCCCCACGTTGACCCGTGCCTGATGATTGCCCCTCAGGGTTCTCGCCTACCGGCGGACCTCCCTGTGCGGCACTCGTCATCTCGGCGTCCTCAGACTCTGACATCAAGCTAGCGTCTCCCATCTTTGAAGAAGTTGTCCCTGATCTTCAACGTAACGTCACCAGGCCATACGGTCCTGGTCAAGGAGAACAAGTCCGGGACCGCTGCGAGGTATGCAGGCACCACAATCCATGCCCTCTGGACTGGCCTGTTCCTGCCGTAGCTGTCAACTTCGCTTCCCCACGATACAGCGTCGGCTGAGACCACTGGGACCAGGTTCATGCGAACTTCGTTCATCTTCGACTGGATCTCTTTCTGCATGTGAACCCCTTGGTCGCCCTCTCGATCTAACGATCGCCCTGGGCCGCAAACCAACACCTTCACCTTGTTGCTGAGCGAGACCAGCGACTCCACGTCCTTACTCCAGACGCATCACTTCTCGCCCTCCATGCATTCTTCTCCCACCTGTACAAGTAGGAGCCACGAAAGCCAAAGACATACAGGTCGGATTTCACGCATTCGCGTTTCCGTGCTTCTGGACGCACTCCTCCGTCCGCTTGTCCAACAGCTCATATGCCCTGGTGATCATCATCCGAAGTGAGGTTTCCTCATTATCACGAGTACTGGTCACGTAATGCACCTCATAGTTCTTGAACGGCCGGTTATCCGGGGAACCCCTCAACCTGTCGTTCTTCGTCCTGCACGCGAGGATACTATCCGCCAACGTCGCCGGGCCCATCCCCTTCTTGATCTTCTGAGAGGCAGTGTTGAACGTTTGATCCAGCAAGTAGAATACGGTCGCGTCCGGAGCCGCAGATTCCTCCTTATACACGGGAGGGCCGTTATCCGGCGGACAAGGCCGCAGCTATCCTCACTGCGGCGCCCGTCCCACTGGCCGCGAGGCACCGGAGCAAGATTACCATCTTGCCGGAGCCACGGCTCATCTCGCTCAGCACTATGGAGGGGTAGATGGAAAGCATCACATCCGTTACCACGGCAGTTGTCCACACATCCCAAAGCCTCTCCATCTGCACGGGATCAACGGCCATTCGGGAGTATCCTCCCCTTGGCAGATCCACGGATGATGGAACAACCTTCCTGTTCCTAATCAGGCGCATTACCTTTCTGGCTTGCTCAAAGCACTCCAGTTCTTTCGGGATGATCGCCGCCCGCGCAATGGCCTTTGCTTCCTCCTTGGCCTCGGTGAAGTATCCCTTCGTCAAATTGGATTGCATTACCCATGTTCGACTTCGGCACTATCTTAGAGAAGAGCATACCGCCTTCCGCCTGAGCAGCCTGAGGTGTTATTGGAGCAGCACGCAAGTTCTCCTCTTCAACTGAGAGACCTATCGGCCCCATGTAGTTCTCAGGGAAGAACTTGTGCATAGCCCATACAACGGAGGGAGCGTGCGGATTCCACTCAATACATGGGTTGAAATATTGCAGGGTGCTATCGCCCCCTGAGTTGCACAGCTCCACACACTGGGAGTCCGCCGCGGGCTTCTCGAGCTTAATGCAGATGCCGCAAATCGCCAAACTCGCGTTCGGGAACACTCGCTGAGCTCCTCTCTTGACGCCCCTCAGGGCGGGATTGTCGCCGAACAGGTTTTCGGTCTCGTCCGGCTGCGTTATGCAGATTCCGATCCTCGCCCACGTGTTCTGGCCGTAGTGCGACAGAGGGCAGTACCCCAGGGCCTCAATCCACCCAGAATGCTCCACAATGAGGATTGCGAAGTTCCGTGGATGAGGACCTTTTCGGCATCTGTGCGGCTCCTGAAGTTGATAGCCAAGTCGAAGAATGCCCACCTATCGTCAGGACCAATTTCAACATCACTGGCGCTTGCCGGGTTTTTGGGCAAGATCCTCAACACCTGTCGATAGTCCCATTCGATCGCATCACTGACGGACTTTCCCATCGCATGCAGGTATCCCCGCATTCCCGGCCTATCGGCCGTTACAAACTTCTGAACTGACTGCACCAACGACAACCGCCGTCCGAAAAAGCATCTAACGATCCTCCCTGTTCCTCCCCTCGGTCAGCATCATTGCGTCAACGACCACCTCTGGAGGAGTGAACAGCGCGTTGGGCCTATCGTTCAACCAGGCCTGGATCGCCATGAAGTGATGCTCTGCGTCGCCAAAATCATCCCCGGTGTATAGAGACTGATCTCCAAACGCCACCTCAGCCTGGTCAGCAACCGTCTTGGCCAAGGCTGTCTGCTGGTGAACCGCTTTCCATTCTGGCCAGGACTTCGGGCCACCAACCCACATCCCGCCACACGGCTGAGCGGCCGGCTCCACACTATTGTCCACAGGTAGCGCAGGCCCGCCGATCCCGAAGCCCTCCTCAAACGAGAATGCGTCGCTGTAGGGAACCAGGAAAGCAGGATCCGTGGGAACCGCTGCGCACAAGATGGCCGCCAAATGCACGGCGTTCATCTCCGTGACCTCCACTCCCCGGTGCTTCATTTCTGCCACTATCGCGGCAGTCCTGATCACCCGGTATCGAGTCACTCTTTCATGATCCGGCCACCCAATGAGGGACTTGACAAGCTTCTCCTTCCAACCAGCTCATCAAACCTCCCTGCAGGATCATCCTGGAGTAGCTGATCTGCCTTATCCATACAATCGAAGTGAACTTCGGCTCCTGTCCCTTAAATCCCTTAACTGTCCACTTGCGGTATCCCGCAAGCAGACATTCGGCCACAGCCTTTGGCTTCTCCATGCCCAGCCCCATCGCCAAGTCCCAGGACGGCCGCGGAGGCGTCACGATGCAGCGCCCCATGCCCATTCCACTAGCAGCCGCCATGCGTCAGCAGGTTCGGGCCACCGGCCACGGAACCCAAACTAGCAGCGCAAGGGCGCGGGCGATCCAGGAACCCAGCCTATCGGCCAGAATTCCCCAGTTGCTCAGAAGGCTCAGCCTATCGGCCAGAGACCCTCTCCCTTAAACTGAAACAACAAATCGAAAAATCAATCAAACCTGTCAGTCAATCGAAAACGGATGAAAGACCTCAGTGAAAAGCATATCTGCTTCATCCTTGCACTCTGAGCTATCTGTGAATGTGGCGCGGTTGCCCGCGTGTGAGCCAGCTTGATCAAGCAAGGAGCTACGCGGCAATGAAGTTGTTCAACCACTTCCTAATCGCAAGCGATCGGTCATTCGGAGTGAGAGTAACCCCTCCGCACATCTTACAAGCATTCCAACATAGATACGAATGACGTAGAAGAGAAACACCTGAAGATAACACAATGTCCCTTGAGGCCACACTGACATGCGCAAACAGACCTACAGAACCCATGCGTAACGGCAATCCCTTCGACCTCACCTTCCCTGAAAACATTGCACTGGGGCCGGTAAAGAATGACGGGAGTACATCCGCATATCCGAGCGTCACAAGCAATGTTGAACCTTTGCCTAACGGCACTCTCGGTCCTTTCCCTAAGCTTTCTGGTCTGTCCCCACTTCCCAGTCCTGGAATCAACCCTGTCGGGTGCAAGATCATTAAGTGCAAGCACAACGTAGCAAAGGCTATCGCCTTCAATCCTACCAGTGCGAACAATGTGGTCTGTATCCAGGAGCAACTTGGAGAGTAACAACCCTGCAAAACTCACTACACGCGAAAATATTGGCTAACGCCTGATCTGCGACAATGGTTTTCTCACATCTTTTCCCTCCTTTTTCCTCGTCGATCACGGTTCCCTCGTACTCGGAGAGTAACCTCTCCATGAGCCGATTGAAACCGGATTTTGCACCTGATTCCATGCGTACCCCCCTAAGCGGGGGCAGCCCAGGAGCGGCAGGGGTCTTAAGACAGGGTTGGGTGGGTTGGGCCAAATATTCCTGCAGGTATCCCGGCAGGAACATACCAAGGGTATGCAGATTTCTGCTCCATACGACCTTGTCGATGCAGGCCTTGGTAAAAATGTCTGCACCTTGATAGTGAGACGGGCATGCAACGAATCGAAAAATACCGTCATTGAAACGTTCGATGAGCCAAGAGATGTCAATGCGCTGTGTCCTTGACATATAGCGCATGTTGGGATTATTCCCAGTTATAACGATTCGGCACGCCGATTCGTTATCCTCCAGCACGTTGATAATGAACGGCTGGGTCTCTTTTCCTTGCCCAATGGCGTGCTGCCAGAGGGTGGCTAACGCCATTCCCTCCTTAGACACTCCATGGTCAAGGGCAACGATCTCCGCTTCAGGAGTTGACTTCGAAACAAAAGTCTGCTTCTTACTTACTCCAGTGATGGGCATGTAGGTCCTAGGACCCACAAGGCAAATGAGCACCCCCGATGTGCTTTTGGAATCGGTACGATCCCCAGCCAGATCCGCATCACAGTAAGCTAACTCAATGAACTCTGGGCTATCGCCCACCCAACCGTACAAATGAAGGTCAAGCGTAGGGTTCACATATGAAATTAGCCTGTGGAGCTTGCGGTCACACAGATGATTCCACTTCGTGACCCGGCTGGCTAACGCCTGCACGGGACGAATGAGGTCGTACCTGCCCATCCTAGCTCCGTAGAGAACCGTCTCCACATCCATCGCCTGGTTGAAGAGCTTGTCAAACTCGGGATTGACGGGATTCTCGTCAAACTCCTGCTTGCTCTCGTCCAGGAACGGTGTCTCAACCTTTTGCAGCTTCTTCGGGTACTTTCCCTGACACAGTTCGATGTGTCTATCGACACACGCCTGCATGAAGCTACTTCGCTGTACTTGATGAACCTTATTGTGGTTTCCGGCTTGGGAATGTCCTTTGAGAGTAAACCCTCTGGACCGAATCTCAAGTCGGGCTGCTCCTTATCAGGAGGATTGCCCACTGTCCAAGCCAGCCTCGGATCAAAATGACCCTTAACCAGCTGCTGTGTGAATTCGTGCTCGCATCCAAGATATCTCTTGAGCTGCCTCGGTTCCTCCATTTTGATGACCTTCGAGATCAGCGCCCATCCAGTTGCGATATTCTTTGCCGGCCCACTCATCTTGAAGTCATCCACACACACAACAAGGAAGAGGTCAAGCTCTTCGTGCCTGAACACGCTGGCCCAATCCTTCACTTTGACGTAACCGACCTTCTTCAGCATAGCCTCGCAGTGCTGCTCCCAAAAGGTTCCAGCGTCGGGATGTCCGTGCAGTGCGAGCACAAGGACAACGACTGGGTCCTTATACCTGGGATTCCCGCTACTGTCACTGTCGAACCACCCAGGAGGCCACTGGTCACGAGGAATCCTCACCCAAGTCTTCTTTCCCTTTGGGCGGGCCTGAGTGTATGCCGACTCCCCGTCACTCACTTCCAGAAGATTTCCGGGAAGTAACCCGTGAGCATCACCCATCTTTCCCGCGCAGTGACCAAGAGTAAGGAGCTTGAGGTGCACCAATCACTCCGCGACGCGCAAATCACCTTTGAGTACCAACACTACCTGCCCTTCCGCGCCTTTGGGTTGGAGTCGGAGACGGCGCAGGCTTCGCGGACTTTGCCTTGCCGGCTCCGTGGGGCTACGTCCTGCTGGAGGTTGACGAGGAGCAGCGCAAGGCCTACGACCCCAGCTGCGACGTGCGCAGGGACTTCGACATGGCCGCCTATTTGCGATTCGGATCGTCTTCTGGAAGCTCATGATTCTTCTCAACGCAGATGTCGAAAATCCTACCGACATGGATCTTCTCCTCTTCCTTTCGTGCCCTAGCCGCAACATCACGCCATTCTTGGACAGTCGACAAGTCCCAGCAACCCTGCGATGTCAACTTGTCCGACTCTTTCCGGCTTTAGCTTTGGCATTTCCAGCTTGTTCCTTCTTGTTGACTGGCCTAGCAACACAAGCGTACAAGGGAGGGAAGGCACCCGAGCTCTTTGGTCGATGCGAGAGTGATATCTCCTCCCTGGGCATAGAAAACTCAAAGGTCCTTCCATCAGATCCTATTGTAGGAGCGGCAGCAGCTACACCTGTGCTTCCGAAGCCAGCGGATCCCCTATCGGTTCCCCGTCTGGTCTTCCTGGGAACGATTGACGCATCAATGAGCAACACGCTCCAGCACAATCTGCGCGATGCGGTCCCCAGGCCTCACAATGAAGTCCTCTTCTCCATGATTGAAGAGGATGACCTTGACTTCTCCGTCGTAGTCGGGATCGATGACTCCGCCGCCTACAGCGATCCTGTTCTTCACGGCTAGTCCTGATCTGGGAGCTATCCTAGCATATACCGCCGCGGGCATCTCTATCAAGATCCCGGCGCTAACCAAACCTGACCCCCCTGCGGGAATACACACGCCCTCAGAGGCATAGGTGTCCAAGCCAGCACTCCCCAACGTAGCCCGCGTCGCAATCTTGGCATTTTCGCTGTCAAGACTGACGTACAAGGTATTAGGCTTCTTCTTCCATCGCTGCTCAACCGGATCAACCTCGACCGGCATAGCACTTGCGACCTTCTTGAACGTGCCATTTGGATACCAGGCTCCAACGATTGCCTCACACATTGCACTTGGATAGAGAGCAGTCGTCGGGGTCACCGATCCCTCAATGCGTGCATGAAGGTAACCCTTCTCGTGCTTGCATTACACGCGGCATAATCTTCATCATCATTGAACTCAAATTTGGCCATCGAAACAGGGTTGGGCCTATCGGCATCAGACTCCTGCTTCACGCTACTGCCCCAGCCTGCGGTTGATGCATCGTATCCGATGCCTGCAAACGTCCTCTCTTCGTGCCCATCAAAATGACCTGGATTTTGAGATCCGGTGGATCGACCCGAGATATCTCTCGGAGCCAAAACCATGGTTCCCGGTCCTTGCGGCCTGTCTCCGATCCCTGCGATTCACCTGGGCCTCCGGGTCGTCCGAATGAGGGCGGGCCATGTTCATCGCCATGCTGATGAAGTCCAAATGTCCTTGCCTGAAACCTGATTCGGAGCCGCCCCTCTCGGGGCGAGCTCTCTGTCCTTGCTCATCATCGGTGGCCTGACGGAAAATGCGATCGTCTCCGTCGTCAGTGTACCTGCCACGGCTTCTGGGTGTGTCCCTATCGGGATCGTCATCCCTGCGATCCTGACCTGCTGAACCTGCCTCAAATTCCTCGAAGTCATAGTCCGGCAAGTCCTCACCTGATCGGAGACCACCTAGGATAGCCTCCTCATCCACGACACTCCTATGAGAGCGTGGGGTCGACGTCATTGAGCTTGGTCTCAAGCGCGTAGGAAAGTCCTACGGCTGATAACCTGTGATTCGGGCACGAGCCTGTGCCCAGGCAATGGGTAAGTTGGGGTAAACAAGCCACAAAAGAAAGGTTCCCCAAAAGCAAACCAATCCCCGGTCCCAAAGATCAGGGTTTCCCACACACCAGAGAACAACAACCAAAAGGGAAATACCAAAACAAGTAAACAAGTACCCGCAACCTTGGTCGACGATGAACCGCACGGGCGGACCCCACCAATCTGCCCCGGGCCGATGTCTCTTTCTCCACCGACACGAAGGTGATCGACGCGGGGACCCGGCGACGCTCATCCGAGGCGCGACGGACCCGCAAACTTGAGCCAAACATCACGGGTCAGTCACTACCGCGACATCCCTGATGATGAAATGAACCATGGCTAATCACATATATAATATGAAGATCTGCACTTGGGCCCCAACGCCCACGGATGCCTCCCGTCTCAAGCTCTGGTAGGTGCCTGGCCTTAGGGGCCAAAGGTCTCTCGCTTCCGACCAAATGGACCTAGCTTCCAGTGGATTCAGTTCAAATCGAGTGCTTTGTGATTTTGAATGAATCTGCACATGTCTGCATTGAGTCAAAAAACGAAACACGCATACCACCAGCAGTTGAAGCACACTGCGAGCAAAGCCGCCGAAGGTAAGGTGACATACGCATGAGCTTCATGCACAGACAGGACGACATCCCAGACGGCAAAAGGAAAGCCCGGCTTTCGCGGAAAGGCGGAAAGAGGCAAAAGATTCTCTGAGGAGAGGACTTTGGAAGGAGCCTGGGAAAGAACCCGGGGTGGAAGCTAAGGCGCGCCAAAGAGAGTCCGAAGTGCTCTTGCAAGAGAGCCAGACGTGCTGGGCATTGGAATAGCGGGTCAGGCACCAAAAAGGCACTGGGAGGCACTCTGCACTCTAAAGTGCTGCTTGAATGATATTGCACAAATATATGTTCGATGTTAGCTTCGATCTTTTCCTGTCTGCAGTATTGGATTCGGAGAGCTACCCTGAAACGCAAGTCGCGCAACATGCACGCCTGTTCCCCAATGGAAAACCCAACATGCGCAAGCCAATGACATATTCTGATCGCTTGTCCATAGAATGTCGCAGGCCCAAAGTCTCAGCACGCAAACGCAACACATTGCCCACGCCGTCTAAATTGGATAGAAACGCCTGGAACAAGTTTACTAAGCACAACATATTTGCGGCAATGTGTGGTGTCCAACGTCATTGCAGCTTGCATGGGCAGCTCAAAAACGGATGGTGACGCTGCTCCGGGGATCAAAGCACCCTTTTTGCGCTCAGCGCCAACCACTTTGGGTTGAATTGGAACTGGGCCACTCCCAAATTTGCTTGCGAAGTCAGTCAGGCGATTGATTTGCCTCACCCTGGGCATTCGCATTGGACTCCACGAGGCTTTGGGCCTCTGGTCCTGGTCCTGCAGGTTTCCTCAGAGGCCATGTCTTGTTCCAAGAACAGTTGGAATGAAAACACCAATTTGGGAAATTCAGAAAGGCGGCGTGTACATGTAGCACATGGTCCCACCGGCAACCCCCAGGATGACAGTGCAAAGGAAGCCTTGGTGCGGTGCGCACGTTCTCAAGTTTGGGGACTCGGGCCAAGAAACCCATCCAGAAGAGTGTGGTGGTGATCGAAAGCCCTGCTTCCGCCTTCTCCTCGTCTTTGGCGAAGCTTCTCGCTCTGAGCTTCTCTGTCCCAGTCTCTCAGTCTCTATCAGTCTCGCTCAGTCTCTCAGAGTCTCCTTCATTTCCCCCGGCATCACCATGGCAACGGCGCAGCTCTCGCCGCGGCTAGAGCCTGCGACTCGAGAAGCTGCGCAACGAGCCGACGCGTGAGCCGCACGAAACGCGCACCTGCTGTGCGAATCCAGCAGGTCCGCGAAGGCTGCACTCCCCAGTCTTTGGCCACACCTCAGCTCGAAATGTCGAACTCCAATGCCATCGAATTCCCCCGTTCCTATTGTCCCTATCGTCCCTATCGTCCCTATCGTCCTCTTGCAATCCCTAAATCACCCGTTCTTCCCGCCCACCCCCTCCCCCCACCCGGCCCGCTCCTTCTGCCGCCCACACATCGCCGGAATAGGCCCCGTCACCGCTATAGAACATGCCAGAAGCCTGCGGCACGCCGTACTCGTAGGCGCATGCAATCGACCTCGCATGCCGCAGCACAAAGTCGGCGCCTGGTACCAAGCATGTGCCAGAATGAGTCCAAGTACTGAAAGTACTTGCATGAGCACTTGCATGGAAGGTGCTTTGGCTCTGCCTCGGTGTCCCAGCTATCCTTGTCAATCGTCACAAGGGCCCACGGGGTGTAGCCTCCGAGCGAACTTGGTTCCGGCCAAAGACCGATTCGACAGGAAAGCGAGGGAAGTGTCAAGGTGTCAAATTTGCCCCGACGGCCAAGTCCAGCACGCAGTGATCAGCTTGTGTTTTTAGTTGCGGACATTATATGTTCCCGTGAACACAAAATCTGCTTTGAGTCGGGCCACGATATGTGCGCCGGCGACGGGCGCTGGTGGCAAGCTGCCGCTTTGCTGCCAGTCGCTCTCTCATCTTTGTAAACAGGCCTCGCTCAAGTCAAACAGCCAAACAAAAGCTTACGATGATTCGTTTCATGATGTCTGACGTTGGCTCACACTGGCTCATGATTTGTGATGAATCATAATGACTCATGCTGGCTCATGACGGCTCCGAATGACTCATAGATTGCCCAGAACATCTCACAAAGGCTCATGACTTCTCGCGATGCGTGATGGCATGGACTCATGATGTCCATCATGGTTCAGAGAGCTCAAGACTGCTCTCACTATGGCCCATGATAGGTCAGGAGGCAGAATGACTTCTGATTGCTCGCAAAAGTTCAAAATGGGTCACACAACTCATGATGGCTGGCTCATCACAGCTCACGATTGGCTCACAATGGCTCATATGGCCCACGGTATTCTTTCCCAGTGGCGGCGCTGCACTTGCAAACGACGTACGCTTTCAAAGTCAAAGTTTGTAGTCTCCGAGCATTCCTGCACAAGGTGCGCCATATGTTTTTTTGGCATTGCCACACATCTGCGCTTGCAGCTGTCCTTCTTGTGGAGGCTCGTGCCATATGGTTTGAGAATCGCCTGAATGTCGTCCTAGGCAGCCAAGTAGTGAGCTGCTCGTCGCTTGCTGCGACATCAGCCACGGTCAACGAAGGACATGAGAAACTTGGTGAGTCCCCATACCTCCATTGTCCTTTTGTCCTGCATGAATCATGACTACTTTGGCCAAACATGCCAAACCTCGCATGCCTTTGCCTCTCGTTTGCTCCTTCCGACTTCCGACTTCCGACTCGTTGCCGGGCGTCCGGGGTGCACCAGCAGTGCTTCACCCGCCACGGGGCAGGATCCACCGCAAAGGGCCGGCCTTCCTGATCCGTGCCGCACTTCCAGGTGCCATCGGAACTCACCTGAGCTAGGTCACAACGATGTGTTGACACGCGCGAACGTATCAAATCCCCTAAGGTTCTGAGGTATACAAATGCAAAAAGTAAACGTGAACGAATGCAAGCTAGAAAGAAAAGAAGTAAACGAATGAGGAGAATGCGTGCACGGCTCTTTGTAGGTCATCTCGGCCGATGGGACAGTGTAAACATAACCATCGAACAGCTCCGCACTGTAGGTGATCTCTCCCTTGCAGCTGCACATCTCCCCCTCTTTGGAGCACCAATACGTTCCTGCATTTCGCTCCGAGATTCGCGCTCGCGAGTGTTTTTCCTTCGGCACGCGATTGAATTTCAGCTGGCCTGGGCACACGGCGATCTGCTCGGTGAGGAAGACCGGGGGCGTCTGGCTGGGCATCGTGCCCGCCTTGTAGCCCCCGCAGGTGCTCCCGGAGTCCTGGTCGGTGCAGCTGACGCCGGCCGCGAGCACCTGGCAACGCACCTGTTGCCAGGCGCTCCGCTGGTCCCAGACCTCAAGAAAACTCAGACTTGAGACTCTGAGACTCTGAGACTCTGAGACTCTGAGACTTCAGGTCTCTTCGGGTCTCTTCCTTCTCTTGTCCTCTCACATCCTTTCTTTGCCTCTTGCCTTCACCTTTCCCTCTCAACCTTCCCTCCCTGCCCTCCCTGCCCTCCCTGCCCCCTGCCCTCCCTGCCCTCTCTGCCCTCCCTGCCCTCCCTGCCCTCCCTGCCCGCCCTTCTGCCCTTCTGCCCTTCGGCCCACTCCCGTCCTTGGCTTTCTGCAAGCTCCTGCCGGCAGCAAAGAAACCCGAGCCGAAGCCTGCCAGGCGAGAAACGCGCGAGGAACGCGCGTCAAGAGCCACGCCTATGGTCAAGCAGCAGCAGCAGGCTGCGCACAGTGACAGCCGAAAGGCACAGTCCATCTCCATGGCTTTGTAAAGTGAAACTGGCGCCGAGCTCGTATGGCTACGGGTCACCCAATCGGGCTCTCACAGCACGCCAAGCCGCGAAGCCCTTCCTCTTGGGCTCTTGGGCTCTTGGGCTCTTGGGCTCTTGGGCTCTTGGGCTCTTGGGCTCTTGGGCTCTTGGGCTCCGGCCTTCTCATGTCTCATGCTATGCCCTTCCTGGCAAAACCAACACCAAGCAGGACCAAGCAGGACAAGCCATGCAGGACCAAGCAGGACCAAGCCATGCGCCCCGCCTCCGGTCGACAAATTCAAGCCATGGCCGGTGCAACTCAGGCGACTCATCACGGGATGAGGTGCTTGATATCAGTCATCCGGATGGTACTTCAGTGATGTACCATAGTACTTCTACAGGCTGCGACACATGGTGTTCCAGCTTTTGCATTCAGCTGATTGCTGCGTCTTAGCAAGCCCCTAGAGCCGCAGTTGCAAACCTGCCATGAAAGTAGGGACGTCTGGAAAATTCGAAAGGGTGGGTCGTGCAGGGTGCAGAGCACATCTTTCGCGTCCAGCCCCCAATTTGCCTGGCTCCCCAGCCAAGCGCTCGCTGAGCACCCCGAGTCTTAGAGCAGTGCTTCCAGGGCCTGGCGAGTGGCGATGTGATACACATGCGAGCTCGGCCTCTCCACTCCACTCCGCCCGCCACTCGGTCGCTCGGCTCGCTCGGCTCGCTCGGCTCGCTCGGCTCGCTCGGCTTCTCTCCTTGTAGATGCCCAGCACTGCCTGCTGCCGCTGATGTGTTTGCTCGGCAACCTGTCGAGCTGTGACTGGTGGTGTCTCAGCCAGGGCTCAAAAGATTTCCTAGCGGGCAACCTTTGAACATTAAGCACGGAAAACGGACATGAGAAACTGTCATTGCTTTCTGCACCATGCCTAAAAATCATTCAGGAAGCCAATCCTGCCTCCTCCAAGCGGAAGATATGCTTCTGCATAAGCAAGCGCAAGTCCTCCAATAAAAAAGGTACTCCAAAGTATCATCCAAAAGTCAGAATCCGTGCCTCGCTGTTTCACGTGTCTAGCATCAAGTGTAGACGCTGCAGCTATGTTGTACCAGCCAGTATCTTGCAGCCCCCAGCAAATTTTGTCTTACTTCCTGCCTGTGCGTCATCCAGCATCTGCGTGCCATCTGGCGCCTGAACAAAGACAGCTTAACATGCTGGTATTGCACGGGCAAACATGACGCGTTTGATATGAGCCTTTCTGCCTCCCTTCTGCTTAGCTACTTGCCCTCATCCATGGCGTTCCAGACAGTATATTGCAGCCTGTGCGTCATCCAGCATCTGCGTGCCATCTGGCGCCTGAGCAAAGACAGCTTAACATGCTGGCATTGCACGGGCAAACGTGACACATACAGTATGGCATTTCGGGCCTTCAAAAAGCAGAACCAAACACAAGGGATGGAAACAAAGTGGCCCCATGAGGCGCTTTGGTTGGGACCGTCCAAATGAACTCATGCTGTGCGGTCTATCAACTTGTTGACAATCATACTTTGTTTACAATCCACTGCGCAAGTGCCAAAAAGCCGCACAACAATGTCAGAATCTGTGCCTCGCTGCTTCACGTGTGTAGCATTAACCTTTCTGCCTCCCACCTCTGAGAAATCCGCTAACCATTTCTGTGAGAAGGGTCGGTGGCAAAGAATATGCTCCTCATCATCATCATGATCATCATCATTATCATCATCATCATCCTCAGTATCAGTATCGCCCTCATCATCATAATCATTGTCATCACGCCGCATTGGGCTTGCGGGTCTTCTTGGTGATCCGGGCGACGCGGGCGACGCGCGGCGCACGCGGGAGCAGCCGCAGCATTCCACAAAGCACTTTGCAGTTGGTCGTGGAAGAGCTGCCAAACCAAGGCGTTGCCCTTGAAAACACTGCACAATCAGGATTTACGAGGTCGACTGCGCAAAGACTGCAGTCTGCACAAGCAAGCCAAAATTGGCAAAACAAATGCATGGTTTCGATGTGCTACAGCCAGGCCGATGCTGAAACGCGGCGCTGTTGGTGTCAGCTCTCTGCGCTGGCGCGCAGAGCCTCCTATGCAGAACCGTAACAGCGTCTCGCAGATCGATTGGTTCAAGCGGATTTGCTTGCAAAGGCTGCTCAGCTTTGCTTCCTTGCATGCAGCTCGAACAGGATGAGAAGCGAGAGCTAGCAGCTCTGAAGTTGAGCGTCGCAGTGCTGCCGAGGCCGCTTGTGCGTTAGCAACGTGGCTACTTCTTACTTCCTGCCTGCGCGTCATCCAGCCGCTGCCTGCAATCTGGCTCCTAAAAAAGCGAGCTTGACATGCTGAACATGAAAATCATGAAACTAACCAACTGAAGTTTAGAAAGCACTTCCACAGTACGGACGCTGAGTGAAATGTAATTTTGTGCACAGAAAAAATGAAGAAAGAATGAAGAAGAGAAATCGCAAAAAAGAGTGACGCTCTCCGCGTTTTGTTTGACCCGCGTCGATGTCCGCCACCTGTGTCTCAACGCCTGTCTGGCTCGGTCTCGGCGCGGGTGCGGCGCGGTCCCGGCGCACTGCCCAGTAGCACGGCAACACGAAGGTTTCGCAAGGCTTTAGTTGCATGGCAGGCGCAGCACTTTGTCAAGGTGATGTGTAGGTTTCATGGCAGGCGCAAAAAAATCATGGCAGGCGCGGCACTTTCGCAAAGTGAGGTACGCACAGATTTCCTAGCAGGCACGGCACTGTCGAAAGGTACAGATTTTGTGGCAAGCGCAGCACTCAAAGTGAAGTACAGACTTCTTGGTAGCTGTAGTATCTTTAGAAGATAGATAAGAAGGTAGACGCATAGATGGATAACAGGGAGAGAAAGACAGCATGAGAAAGGGAAAGAGAAAGAGAGAGGGAGAGAGAAAGAGAGAAAGAGAGAAAGGAAGAAGGAGAGAAGGAGAGACGGAGAGAAACAGAGAAAGAGAGAAAGAGAGAAAGAGAGAAAGGAAGAAGGAGAGAAGGAGAGAAGGAGAGAAACAGAGAAAGAGAGAAAGAGAGAAAGAGAGAAAGAGAGAAGGAAGAAGGAGAGAAGGAGAGAAGGAGAGAAGGAGAGAAGGAGAGAAGGAGAGAAACAGAGAAAGAGAGAAAGAGAGAAAGAGAGAAAGAGAGAAAGAGAGAAAAAGAGAAAGAGAGAAAGAGAGACAGAGAGAACAAGAGAAAGAGAGAAAGAGAAAAATAGACAAAGAGAGAAAGAGATAAAGAGAGAAACAGAGAAAGAGAGAAAGAGAGAAAGAGAGAAAGGAAGAAGGAGAGAAGGGAAGAAGGAGAGAAGGAGAGAAGGAGAGAAACAGAGAAAGAGAGAAAGAGAGAAAGAGAGAAAGAGAAAAATGGAGAAAGAGAGAAAGAGAGATAGAGATAGAGAGGAAGGGAGAAAGAGAAAGAGAAAGGAAAGAGAAAGAAGAGCCGATATGTAGACAGACAATTAGGAACCTGGAAAGTGGATCGGCAAACAGACAAACAGAGAGAACAAAGAAAGAAAGAAAGAAAGAAAGCAAGCAAGCAAGAAAGAAAGTACTTTCTCGCCAAGCAAAAGGTGCACTCCAAAATCTGCAGTGCACGTTGAGCACACTTGCAGAGAATGTGCTGCCGCCAAAATCCGGCCCTTCCGCCAGAAATGTTGGCCAGGGGTGCCATCACCGGTGTGCGAATGCAAGACAAAGTGGAGTGAACCATCCAACTCGTGCAAGCTGTTCGCGGAGAGGTTTTCAAGCGCATTGGGAGCCGAACCAAGCAAACTCTGTGAGACTGAACTCGACTCCAGACCAAGCAAATGATTTCAAGCACGGCTCCTGGATGCCTTGCATGGAGCTACGCCATATCTGGGCATGCATGATTTCAAGGGTACAGGATCCAGGCGCTAATCCAAAATGAAGCTAATGACTTTTGGGGGTCGACAGGGTTGAGAGCGTGAGGGTGTGAGGAAGTGAAGAGGTGAGGGGTTTGAGGGGGCTGACAGCCCATATCTGAAAGTCTGACAGCACAGACTTTGAATCTAGGGAGCCTTCTCGGTTCAACCCCTCAGCCTGTGTCTAGCATCTACACTCACATGACTTCTGGCTCAGTCTCCAATATCGCGATGGACATGCAAGCCGCGAGCTCATTTCCCTGAATGCCCTTGCTCAAGGCATGTCACCCATTCCACAAGGTCCCCCCAACGAAGCTCAAAGCGCACCTCGGCTTCTGGCACAACCGGCACAGCAGGCACCGCCGCAGGCACCGCCGGCAATGCTGGCACTGCAGGCACCGCAGGCACCGCAGGCACCGCAGGATCTGGCAAGGTACTAAAGGGCTGAAGGGGCCGAAGGGGCTGAAGCATCGAGCCTGGGCTTCCATCCTGAGCACAGTGACGCGCGGGTGGCACCTCTTGGCTCTCACAGGCCTTCAGCTGCCTTCCCAATGTCACCAAATCCTGAAAGCTCCTTGGAGCACATGCCAAGGAGCTGTATACGTCAAATCGCTCCCGCCTCGAGGTCCGAACCTTGATTGCAATGTGCTGCCTCAATGCGACTTTCTTGGGGCTCGGCTGGCGGGGCCGGCACCGACCTCGCCGACATCGCCGACATGGCCGACATGGCCGGCGTGGCCGGCGTGGCCGCAGTTCTTTGCCGCTTGCGAAAGGCCGACTCGGCCTGGCGCTCGCAAACCTCGCTTCGCGCCAACGCGCTCCGTGAGCTCTGTCCGCTCCGTGCGCTCCGTGCGCTCCGCAAAACCTCGGAACCTCTCGCACACCCCTCGCACACCTTGCTACCGCTTAGCGAACCAGACAGATTGGGCCTAGGCAGAAAGGAAAGGCCCTATCTCAAGAAGCAAGAGCGGCAGCAAACGAGGCAGCCAAAGAAGAGTACCTCAACAGTTTCTTGCTATTGGCATGCTGGTGGCATGTCTGGCAGCAAAAGCTGATGCTGCAATGTTCTCTAATGTGACGTCAGCCTTGTGCCGCTGACCGGTTGAGGCCACGATGGAAGCCGACTACGATGATGCTTGCTTGCTCAATGATAGAATGCCGCTGTGACATGCCGATCTGGCTCTCTCCAAACCAACTAACAACCACACTGAATCCGTGATTGCTCAATTCTTATGCCCGCTCTCCTCAGCCAACTGCTGTGTAGGTGGCAAGATCTCCTCACCATTTCCAGTACTACAGACCCTGAAACTCTTGGTCATTCCCTGTGACTGTTTGGTTGTTTGGCCTGACAAACACAGGCTGCCCCACTTGTATATAGAGCCTATTGCTGAATGCTAGGATGCCGCTGTGACATGCCAGTCTGAAACTGCCCAACCTGACTTTCGCAAACCAACTAACAACCACACTGAATCCGTGCTTGCTCAATTCTTATGCCCGCTCTCCTCAGCCAACTTCTGCGTAGGCGGCAAGATCTCCTGATCATTTCTAGTACCACAGAGCGGCAATATTTCTTTGTCATTCCCTGTGACTGTTTAGTTGTTAGGCCTTACAAACACAGGCTGCCCCACTTGTATATAGAGCCTATTGCTGAATGCTAGGATGCCGCTGTGACATGCCAGTCTGAAACTGCCCAACCTGACTTTCGCAAACCAACTAACAACCACACTGAATCCGTGCTTGCTCAATTCTTATGCCCGCTCTCTTCAGCCAACTGCTGTGTAGGTGGCAACATCTCCTCACCATTTCCAGTACTACAGACCCTGAAACTCTTGGTCATTCCCTGTGACTGTTTGGTTGTTCGGCCTGACAAACACAGGCTGCCCCACTTGTATATAGAGCCTATTGCTGAATGCTAGGATGCCGCTGTGACATGCCAGTCTGAAACTGCCCAACCTGACTTTCGCAAACCAACTAACAACCACACTGAATCCGTGCTTGCTCAATTCTTATGCCCGCTCTCCTCAGCCAACTTCTGCGTAGGCGGCAAGATCTCCTGATCATTTCTAGTACCACAGAGCGGCAATATTTCTTTGTCATTCCCTGTGACTGTTTAGTTGTTCGGCCTTACAAACACAGGCTGCCCCACTTGTATATAGAGCCTATTGCTGAATGCTAGGGTGCCGCTGTGACATGCCGGTCTGAAACTGCCCAACCTGACTTTCGCAAACCAACTAACAACCACACTGAATCCGTGCTTGCTCAATTCTTATGCCCGCTCTCCTCAGCCAACTTCTGCGTAGGCGGCAAGATCTCCTGATCATTTCTAGTACCACAGAGCGGCAATATCCGCCGACCCCTTCTCCTCAAAGGGGGAGGCGCACGGGAAGGGTGGTTACAGCACAAGTCCAAGGTGGGTTGGAAAATGAGCATATCCGAAGATTCAACATTATCAGCGTAAGCAATACCGTCATCGTAGCATCCTTTGCACCTCAAAGATGTGTCTTTCTACACATTTCAAGTGTGGGGTTAGAAAGCATTGGTGATGCAGAGGATGCTACGATGATAGTTATTTTCCGAGCTACTATTATCGTTGTCATCCTTATCTTTCTCCTATCTGATCAGATCTGTGTCATATACGTTTCAAGCGTGCTGTTAGACCCGGTTGGAGATGCAGAGGATGCGTAGTGATGACGATGATGATGACGATGATGACGACGATGATGATGACGATGATGATGATGATGACGATAATGACCACCATCATGGTGATGATGACATGGTCATCATCATCACATTATAATCGTTGTGACCTGATTGGAGATGCAGAGGATGCGTAGTCATCATTATCATCATGACTGTTGGCGATGCAGAGGATGCACGATGATGGTTATCATCGATGATGATAACGGTGATGACGACGCTGATGGGCGACGGCTGTGATGACGATCCTTATCTTTTTCATATACGATTCAAAAGTCCCGTTAGACCCGATTGGAGATGCAGAGGGTGCGTAGTCATCATTATCATCATGACTGTTGGTGATGCAGAGGATGCACGATGATGGTTATCATCAATGATGATAACGATGATGGTTATCATCGATGATGATAACGGTGATGATGAGATTGGAGACGCAGAGGGTGCGTAGTCATCATTATCATCATTACTGTTGGTGATGCAGAGGATGCACCCGTAGTCATCAGTATCATCATGACTGTTGGTGATGCACAAAATGCACGATGATGGTTATCATCGATGATGATGACCGTGATGATGACGATGATGGGCCACGGCTATGATGAGGATCCTTATCTTTTTGATGACCGTGATGATGACGATGATGGGCCACGGCTAGGATGAGGATCCTTTTTCATATACGATTCAAAAGTCCCGTTAGACCCGATTGGAGAGGCAGAGGGCGCGTAGTCATCATTATCATCATGACTGGTGGTGATGGTTATCATCGATGAGGACGCACGATGATGGTTATCATCGATAATAACAACGGTGATGATGAGATTGGAGATGCAGAGGGTGCGTAGTCATCATTATTATCATGACTGTTGGTGATGCAGAGGATGCACGCGTAGTCATCATTATCATCATGACTGTTGGTGATGCAGATGATGCACGATGATGGTTATCATCGATGATGATGACCGTGATGATGACGACGATGAGCAACGGCTATGATGAGGATCCTTATCTTTATGTTTTTCATATACGATTCAAAAGTCCCGTTAGACCCGATTGGAGATGCAGAGGGTGCGTAGTCATCATTATCATGATGACTGTTGGTGATGCAGAGGATGCACGATGATGGTTATCATCGATGATGATAACGGTGATGATGAGATTGGAGATGCTGAGGGTGCGTAGTCATCATTATCATCATGACTGTTGGTGATGCAGAGGATGCACGCGTAGTCATCATTATCATCATGACTGTTGGTGATGCAGAGGATGCACGATGATGGTTATCATGATGGGCCACGGCTATGATGAGGATCCTTATCTTTTTGATGACCGTGATGATGACCGTGATGATGACGATGATGGGCCACGGCTATGATGAGGATCCTTATCTTAGTCATATACGATTCATTAGACCCGATTGGAGAGG
>CAUJNA010003201.1:0-92500 GCA_963377175.1 Effrenium voratum
CGGCCTGACTGCCTATCCAGTCGACTACAGAACTCGTGGAGAAGCGGACAGAATGCTTGGATTTTCAGGCGTTTCGAAAGGGTTGAGACGGTTTGATCTGGCATTCAGGGAGTGGATTGGGCTTGTTGTCTACCGGTTGACGGGGCGCAGTGCGTCACTTTTTCCAGAACCAAAATCCTAAAGATTGCCCGGACCGTTAACACTGGTTGAAAATCACCTCTTTTACTGTCCGCCGCAATGCACCATATGATGGGTGTCTCAGGGAACAAAAAGGACGTGGGCAGATGGTCCTTGAAGCGCCGATAGTCGCGGCAGACGTCGTACAGTGGCTCTATAGTGATGCGTCGTATCTCAATGATACGCTGGAAATTGTAAGTGAAATGGCTGCGCGCCTGCGCGACGGGAATGTGCCGGTCGACAGGGCGACCACCGGAATATGGGTGGTGCACCCCAACGTGAGGGCTGAGGCTTCGGTCTGGGCCAGTGACGGTACCAAGGAGCTTCGGCTCTATACTGCCGACAACAGCTCGGACGAAGACTATCAGAGCAGTCCGATCCAACGCGTTCATCAAACCAATCAGGCCGTGAGGGTCCGGATTTCGGAGCGTCCCGAGGAAGCAGAAGAGTTTCCGGTCGCGATTGACCTCCGCGATGAAGGGTACACGGACTATATCGCGTTGCCGATGCCGTTTTCGGACGGATCAGTCAAGGTCGCAAGCTTTGCGACAAAGGCGCCGGGCGGCTTCAGGTCCGGGCCCATAAGCGTTTTTGAATCCCTTATCCGTCCGCTTGCACTGGTGTGTGAACTGAAAACGCTCCGAAGAACCGCGGAAACGGTTCTGGATACCTATGTCGGTCCGCGTGCAGGGTCGAAGGTTCTCGACGGAACAACGCGACGCGGACAGGGAGAGTGGATCAAGGCCGTCGTAAGCTTTGCCGATATTCGCGGTTTCACGCGATTGTCCAACACGCTTCCTGCCGACATGATCGTGAATCTCCTGAACAAGTATTTTGGTGCCATGACTGCCGCTGTCGAAGCGCATGGTGGAGAAGTGCTCAAGTTCATCGGCGATGAAGTCATGGCAATCTTTCCCTACGAGACCGAAGAGGAAGCTCGTGATGCCGCCAGGCGTGCTCTGCTTGCAGCGCGCGACACGCTTGGCCGGATTGACGAGATAAACCGGTCTAACAAATGTGCCCAGACCCCAGACTTGAGCGTTGGAATTGCACTGCATGCCGGTGATGTCTTTTTTGGCAATGTCGGCAGTGAAACACGGCTCGATTTCACGGTGGTCGGTCCGGTCGTCAA
This sequence comes from Effrenium voratum, assembly GCA_963377175.1. Lineage (NCBI taxonomy): Eukaryota > Dinophyceae > Suessiales > Symbiodiniaceae > Effrenium > Effrenium voratum. The sequence goes on from CAUJNA010003201.1 coordinate 1,310, forward strand.
TCTGGCAGCCCGAATTGCGGAGCTTGCCAAGGACCTTCATCGTGAAGTTCTCGTCTCCGACGCGTTGTCAGACATCATGGGCTGCCGGTCGGGCCTGTTCGGTCGTTATCAGGTCAAGGGCTTTGACGATCCGGTTTCGGTCTACTCGCCTGATTTGCTCAGGGGGGACAAGCTGGGATACTGCCCTGACAACACGGCAACCCTGGCACGGGACACGAACTGACGACGCAGCAATACCAGAAGCACGGCCAGCGTGGTGACGGCAAAGACGAACGGGCCCGCGAACCAGCCAAGAAATCCGATTGCAAAGAACAGGGCTCTTTGGCCGCGATTGAAATGACGGCCGGCCAATACATTCAGGTCTCCGGCCTGAACGGCCATTTGCCGAATTTCGTTTTCACCCGCGTTACCCTTCTCCGGAACGGCGCCCATGACAATGCTTGCATAGTTGAAGAGCCGGTAGGCCCAGCCGAATTTGAAGAAGCTGTAGGCGAATATGAGCATCAGCCCCAGGACCTTGATTTCCCACAGCGCACGGCTGCTTTCGACCGGTATCGATAAATCGCCTGTAATCTGAACGATGCGATCGGTCGCTTCCAAAAGGGCAAAACCGCCTCCAATCGCCAGGAGCGCTGTAGATGCGAAAAAGGCTGTTCCCTGTTGCAGTCCGGTCATGATGGAAGTGTCCATGATGCGAACCTCGCGCTTGCTCATGGCGATCATCCAGCTGCGGCGGTACTCGTCCATCACGGCCGACAGGGTTCTGGTGCGCAGGGGACTGATGTCGACAATCAGGCTGAAGCCGAACCAGGCGACAAGAAACCACGCGGCCGCGGCAAGGTCCAGGTACGAAAGTGCGTGCATGCAATGACTTTCTTTTGGAAACAGAGCATTTTTAAAAAAGCATAAGCGGCTGAAAAAATGAAAGGTTTTCTGATCTGCAAAATTCAGGGGGCAGCTGCTCCTTTTTTGCGCTTGCGAAATGGTAAGGGATCGTTTACCTCCTCGCCCCAATGGCGCCATATTTCAATTTGCAGGGGACTGGCGTCTGAGAACAAGTGTAGGGATTTTATGGACGAAAACGTGCAGAAGTCTTGTTGGAGCGTCACTCTTTGGACTGTCGCTGCGGTAGGTGTCGCCTTGACGATGATCCTCCTTTTCAACGATGTGGAAAGCGCGCAACAAGCCGTCGCCGTTGCCAAGTAGGGCCAGCGGGACGTTTTCAATTGAAGGCGCAGCCGATGGCTGCGCCTTTTTCATTTCAATAACGATTTGAAGCACCTGCAGCGTTTGTCGGTGAAGAGTTCGGCCGGTTCTGTGGACCGAATACCTGACGAAACTCCACTTGGCGAACCACCGTGCGATTGCCGGGATAGCTGATCAGGAGCCCGGAATACCCCGAATTTCCGAATGGCATCATCACCAAACGTGCCAGTCCGAGGCCTGGCCAGGCCAGTTCCGCACCCCAGGACCGGATATCCCGCGGTGACCGGGACGGGTTCATTGCTTCAATATCGCTCCAACGCAACAGACTTGTGCCGTCAGCATCCCAGGCGAGGCCGGCAAGACCCGCCTCAAGAGGAAAGAGTTCTATTCTCGTGCCGCCGAGGGTCAGGATCAGCGATCCGTCGGCCGGAAAACCAATGTCGACCGTGCCGCCACGCAAGCCTGTGTCAATTGCCGTTCGGGTCCCATCGAGCTCCATGAAGGCAGCGGTATTGATGATCCTGAATTGGCCCACCGGCAATTCCGGCTGGGCACTTGTCGGGATTACCAGAAACAGGAAAGCCAGAATGGTCGCGATATGTCTTGCCATGCACGGCTCCAGATTGGTGTCTGGCGCACGATAGTGTGTGACATATTTAGAAAGTGTTGGCCCGAAAACCCGTCCGGCAGCACTTTAGATTGCTGCACCGCTATCTCGACAGAGAAACGACCATGTCCTCGATCGTGGAATGCTCCGGTTGCCAGCCAGTTGCCCGAGTTGTCTGGGTGACATCGATTTTTTGGGACAACGCGTAGCCGGCGCTCCAGTCCGTTTCCGGAGGAACGGCCTTGTCGGCCTGAACCGTCTCGATTTCCAGGGGAAGACCGTGCCGGGCCGAAATGTGGGCAGCCAGATGACGAACCGAAATGCCGGATATGCTGCTTGCCATCAATGTCATTCTGAAACGGGCCTGCTGGAGTGCCAGAACGTAGAGCGCTGCCAGATCGTTTGCCTCGACAAGCGGCCAAAGCGTCTCGGAGGCCGCGCGCGTCCTGAATGGTCTGCCTGCCTTCAATGCTTCCGTCATTTCGGCGATCGGTCCTGATAACCTGCTGCAGACGAGAGCCGGGTGGATCACCACAAGGTTCAGATCCGTGCCATGAGACAGCGTCCGGATGGTTTCCGCCATGAACCGGAAGGCAGGGACGGGGGCAAACGGGGTTTTTTCCGTGATAGCCTGTGTGCCCTGTACGGAAGGAAAGAGCCAGATGCCTCCGGTATAGATAAGCTTCAGGGGTTGTTTCCTGTGCTTGGTGGCCTGCTTGAGCGCCAGCATTGAAAGTCGGTCGATCCTGCCCATATCCGCTGCAAATGTCGCACCGGCGTGTATGACTGCGTCGCAGGACGCTGCCCTGCCAACCCAACTTTCAGCGTGTTTCAGGTCACCGGGAAAAGCGCTGGCACCGAAGGCGCGCAACTTGTCGGAGGCGGCCTCCGATCGCGCCAGAGCGATGACACGAGCCCCCTTGGAAAGCAACTCTTTGACAACGGCTGCACCGATCAGGCCGGTGCCACCGGTTACGAACACGTCCATCTTAAAAGAGAACCCTGTTCGCGAGTTGCACGCAAGTTTTTGATGTGGGGAGCTGTGCACAATCCACCGACGTTTACTCATGCCAGCTTGACCTCGCGGACAGGCCTGCTAGGTCAAAAGAATGACGTTGCATCTGGTGAAACTCTGTGTCGGCGCCGACAGCGCGGAATCTCTTCAGGCCTCGATCGATTTTCGGATCGAGCAGGCCCGGTTGGCAGGGCTGGAGGAAGTAACGACACACACCACGCGCATGGTACCGACCCGCAAGGACGATTTGCTGGAAGGCGGTTCGCTCTATTGGGTGATCAAGGGCAAGATCCAGGTTCGCCAGCATCTGATCGATATTCGTCCCTTCACGGACGATGCCGGTATCAAGAGATGCGACCTCGTGCTCGAACCAAGGTTGATCCTCACGAGATACCAGCCGAGGCGCCCGTTTCAGGGATGGCGGTATCTGAAAGCGGATGACGCACCCGCGGACATGCGGCTGGCCGCGGAGACCAAAGCCATGTCGGACGCCATGCGCCAGGATCTGACGGAACTCTGTCTGTTATGATCGCACGAAGGCATCCAACTGCCTGTTCATGTTTCGTCGTTGGGTGTCAGCGCCTTACCCAAATGCTTGAAGAGCTGGTCAAAATCCGGCCACGACCGGTCCAGTTTGGGGTTTTCCTTCTTGCGGGTCATGGAAAGCTGGGAATAACCGTGAACCAGTGACCAGACCAGGACCTCTATGTCTTCTTTCGGTGTCCCGGAGGCGACAAAAGGTGCACAAGCCTCCCGGAGGATGGCGTATGCGCGTTCGGAGTGCGAGCAGAAAAACTCGTCGTTCTCATTGAACTTCTGTCCGGAAAAGATGAACAGAAACAAAGCTGGATGATCCGACGCATAGTCGATGTAACCGTGGCAAATAGCCGACAGGCGATCCCGGGGGGACGGACCGGCCCCGTCCAGCCGTCTTGTCATGGCCTCGCAAAACAGCTGGAAGCCACGCGCAGCGATCGCAGTCGAAAGGCCCATTATGTTCTTGAAATGATAGCCGGGTGCGGCGTGTGAAACTCCCGCCATCGTAGCACATTCTCGGAGCGAAAGGCCGTCTGCCCCCCGTATTCGCAGAAGCTCGACACCAGCGTCAATCAGTGCCGTTTTCAGGTCGCGATCCGTTCTTCGCCTTGTCGTTTGTTCATCCACCATGTGACCGTCTTCATCGATTGTCTTGACAGTGTCAAGTTTGATCTTATCTTGACACTGTCAAGTTGGAGGAGAGGCATGGAACAGGTTTTGAAACTAACAGGCCGTATTGCGTTCTGGGCAAGCGTCATTTCATCGGTTCTTGTGGCGCTTGTTTCCTACAGGTTTGTTCCACTCGGCGTGGAAATCGCCATGGATTTCGTTTCACACAATTTGGCGGGAAACAGTCTGGCGCTCTTTGCGCATATCGCTGTCGCACCGGTTGCTCTCTTTCTGATGCCGTTTCAGTTCATGTCCGGATTGCGCCGCAAACACCCCTCGCTTCACCGTTGGGTTGGACGGATCTACGTTGCGGCGGTCGTGATTTCCGGTGTTGCCGGTTTTCAGCTGGCGTTTCATTCAACGGCCGGTGTTTTCGCGAGTGCCGGATTTGCTTCGTTGGCCGTTGTCTGGCTCTGGACAACACTCGGTGCGCTGTATTTTGCGCTCACAAGGCAGTTTGCCAGGCATCGCGACTGGATGCTCCGTTCCGCTGCCTTGACCTTTGCGGCGGTAACATTGCGTGTTTATCTGGGGTCATCGATGGCACTGGGCGCCGAATTTCAGGTGGCCTACCCGATCATCAGTTGGGCGTGTTGGATGCCAAATGCGATATTGGTCGAGACATACCTGCTGATGCGTGGCAGGCGAAGCTATCTGTTGGCCAATCAAACCAGGTGAATCGAAATCTCATCTAGTTTGGGATGAAGACAGCTGCTGTGCTTGCCAAATCAGACCGGCAGGCCCAATTTGAATGTATCGAGCGCAGCAGGGACGAATATGAATGGCGAAAACAGATCTGGACGCGACGGGGAAACCTGTCCGGAAAAAAGGCGATTTGCCTTCGGCCGCGTCCGATATCTCTGCCTTTCTTGAGAAAGCGAAGGAAATCGAGCCAAAAGCAGGGAGCGATGGCCGACTGATTTTTGCGCTCGACGCAACCATGAGCCGACAGCCGACCTGGGACAGGGCCTGCCACATTCAGTCTGAAATGTTTCAGGAAGCAGACCATATCGGTGGTTTGAAGATCAAGCTGGTCTATTTTCGCGGCTTTGGAGAATGCAGAGCGTCGCGCTGGTTCGAGCGCAGTGATGAGCTCGCAAAGGCCATGAGCCGGATCTCCGTTCAGGGCGGACGTACTCAGATCAGCAAAGTGCTTTCCGCGGCTCTCCAGTCAGCCGCGGACGACAAGATTGCCGCTGTGGTCTATGTCGGCGATTGTATGGAAGAAGATGTGGATATTCTTTGCGACAAAGCCGGACAACTCGGGTTGATGGGCGTACCGGTGTTCTTGTTTCAGGAAGGGCGAGACGCCATTGCGGAACAGGCGTTTCGCGAGATGGCACGCTTGTCCAAAGGAGCCTATTGTCCCTTTGATGCGGGGTCTGCACAGCAGCTTGCCGAGCTCTTGAAAGCGGTTGCGGTATTTGCAAGTGGCGGACACAACGCACTTGTGGCACTTGAACGCAAAGGCGGGCAGGGAGCCCGTCTGCTTCTGCAGCAAATCAAATCTGACTGATGTTTTATTTTCTTATCGGACTGATCCTGCTCACTGCCGTCATCTTGGGTGCGCGCAGTTTTGTTCAGGCCAATCCCGGCGATCTCGCCCGCCAGCTTCGCAAGTACGGCGGAATTCTTCTTCTTGCCCTGGGTGCTGTCTTCATGCTGACCGGGCGGTTCATGTTCGCAATACCGCTGATAGGGTTTGGTCTGTCTCTTCTTGGGGTTGCCGGTCTCGGTCGCCTGACAGGAAGCTACAAGCCGAACAAGGCATCAGGTCAAAGATCCAGGGTGCGAACTGCAATGGTCGAAATGGAACTGGATCACGATACCGGTGAAATGACCGGTCTGATTCTGGCAGGAGGTTTTCAAGGCCGCAGGCTGGACGAACTAAGCGACCAGGACCTGCTTTCGTTCTGGCAGGAATGTGGCCAGGACGAACAAAGTTGCAAGCTAGTCGAAGCTTATCTCGACCGCAGGCTTGCCGGATGGCGTGAACACTTCCAGTCTGATGGAACAGAGGGGCAGGGAAGCCCGACGAGCTCTGGCCCCATGACAGATGAGGAGGCCTACGAGATCCTGGGGCTTTCTCCCGATGCCGGGGACGCGGAAATTCGAGCCGCGCATCGCAGGCTCATGATGCGGGTTCATCCCGACAAAGGAGGATCCGGTTTCCTCGCGGCGAAAATCAACGAGGCTAAAGACACGCTTCTCAGAAGACATTGACGACATCCGTTACGCAGTTACTGATAGATGGCGAAGCAGGCGAATTTTGCCTTTTTCAGTGTACTGCAGGCCTTGCGGGCTGCGGTCTTGTTTTTGAAGCCAACAAAGCGCGCGCGGTAGAGCGTTTGTCCGTTGGCTTCAACGGGTTCTGTGTATGGTGAACGTCCACGAAGAGCCGCTCCCGTTCTGGCCTTGGCTTTCTTCAGAAGTGCAACGGCCTGGTTCTCGGTCTCCGAAGCGGCACTCTGCACCTGCCAGCCCGGTTCGATATCCGGCGTATCGCTGGTCGCAACAGTGACGGTGTCATCCTTCGACTGGCTTTCGACAACCGGCAGCGCGGTCGCCGAGGCTGCCGCCACTTTCACGTTCGATGCAGTAACTTCGGGCGCCGGGACCGTTTCAATCTTGACCGTCTCCACAGTGATTGTTTTCGCCGGGATCGGTCGGCCTTCACTATCTGGCTGGGAAGTGGTGCGTCTGGTCACATCTGCCCTTGCAGCGTCGAGCAGTGCTTTTTTCGAGACTGAATTCGTCGTCAGATCCAGATCAGGACTTTCACGGCGGATCGGCGGCAGCGCGGTTGCGACTGCGAATGTCTCGTCAAAACGCTGTTTGACAATCTTGGGAGGTATTGGAACCGCGTCTCCAAAACCCGGTACAGTTACGGGCTCGGTCTTGACTGAAGCTGTGGTGACGGAGGCAACGGAAGGTGTTGGCACTGGAGCAACGATCGGTTTTTCAGCCGCATTGAAGGCAAGAACCATCGGGGCTCCTGACGCAGGCTTCTGAGTGCTACCCGGCTTTTCTCTTGGCAATGGCGGTTGAGCCAGGGCCGAGGCAACAAAGATCGGTGCGCCGCTGCGCTTGGCTATCATGGGAACGGTTTTCTTGCCACGGCTTGCCTTGGACAGGTAGCGGCTGATCAGCTTGGTCATCTGGGCGTTTCTGGATGCACCGGACCTGCCGCCCATCACAACGGCAACAATCTGTCGGCCGTTCCGGTTGACCGAAGTGACGAGATTGAATCCGGATGCCCTGATATAGCCGGTCTTGATGCCGTCAACACCCTTCACACGGCCAAGAAGCTTGTTGTGGTTGCCGTAAGTGCGGCCGTTGTACTTGTAGGACCGCGTTTTGAAATAGCCGTAATACTGCGGGTAGTGTTCTTGAATCGCTCGTCCAAGGGTCGCCATATCCCGAGCAGTTGTCCGTTGGCCGGAATTCGGCAAACCATGCGGGTTCCTAAAGGTCGTCTTTTTCATGCCCAGTGACCGCGCCGTGCTCGTCATGCGTTGGGCGAACTTTTTCTCGGACCCGGAAATGTTCTCGGCAACAACTGTTGCGACATCGTTTGCGGATTTGGTCACCAGCGCAAGGATTGCGTCCTTGACCTTGATGGTTTTTCCCGGCTTCAGGCCCAATTTGGATGGTGGCCGGCCCGCAGCATACTTGGACACCTTCAGGCGGGAATTGAGCGTAAGGCGTCCGGCCGAGAGCTCTTCGAAAACCACGTACAGGGTCATGATCTTCGTGAGCGACGCAGGATACCGGTAGGCATCGGCGGATGATGCGTACAGTGTCTTGCCGGTTTTGGCGTCAACAACAATCCCGGCATATTTGGAATTGGCCATCGCCGTGACTGGAAGCAAGATCAGCAACACGCCGAGTACCAGAATTTTTCCCACTTGGGTTATCGCTATTGCATTGCGAAGAAAACGCATACCAAACACAGTTACTTTCCCAATCCGGGTCACACGTTTCTGATTGAAGCCTGGCGGGTTGGATCATTTCCCCCTGCGATTCAAGCCGCAGCTCCGTGATGTCCAGTTCATTTGATGGAATCACGGTTACAAATGTGTAAATGGATTGCCGAAAAAGCACTTTGAAAAATAGTTTTTTGTTAGAGTTAATCAATCGTTAATTCAAACCTATTCGTTTTTATAAGTATTATATTTTTATTCGATAATATAATTGCGAAAATCAGAAACAAAAATCTGAATTTTTTGTTAAGATCCTGATATATACTTTCGACTTCTGAGTCTTTCGAAAAATTGTTTTCCGAATACTCCTTGTATGTTTTTCCTGAGCGCCGATCGCAATTGAAAGTGCACTGACAGCAGGTCATCTCAACAGCAGATGTAAAATTCGCTGATTGAGATAGTGCGGATTAATTTCTCGTAATGGTTGTTTTTGCAGTGCAAAATCGCCTTGACAGTTATTGTGCAGTGCATTATGAGAATGCCCATAGGTAACGTGATGCGCGTGCCGACTGCCAACAAGGGCCTTTGATGCAGGCCTTGCGCGCCGGTTCGCTGAAAGAGGTCAGTGAAATGATGAACAATTTTGAAGAAATGCAAAAGCTGAGCAAGGACAACATGGATATCGCCATGGCATCCTTTGGTTCGATGAGCAAGGGCTTTCAGGCGATCGCAGCTGAAGTAGCAGATTACCAGAAGAAGTCCTTCGAGGAAGGCACCGCAGCCGTTGAAAAGCTTGTTGCGTCCAAGTCCCTGGACAAGGCGTTTGAAGCGCAGGCTGACTATGTCAAAACCTCGTACGAAGGTTTTGTCGGCGAAATGACCAAGATCAGTGAAATGGTTACCGACATGTCCAAAGATGCCTACAAGCCTTACGAAGGCGTGCTTGGCAAAATGGGCAAGTAAGCTTCCCTGCTTTTTCGCCACCTGGCGGATTACATTTCAAACCCGGCTCGATCGAGCCGGGTTTTCTTTTGTTTGTTGAGATATACCCAGTTTTTGCTGGTTCGGCCGGAACGAAATCGCGTTCACGTGGATTTGCATATCGTTCCCACCTTTTAATCGTTTTTCAGACACCTACATTCCCGATTAACGGTGACGCTTCTGTCGGAAACAGGAGGTTCACCCGAATCTTGATGAAATCGACCATTGCGCGAGCGCGGCTTGCGCGGCAGGATTACCGGTGTAGAAAAAGATATTCGCGGAGTTGAAATCTGCGGATTGAAGAAGCCGGACCGGTTTGCATGTGCGCTCCGGCCCGGGAAATGAAAACCGGTGTTTTCCGGAATGAGAGAAGCGATAGGTAAGGCAATGTCGGCGGGTTCAGATCAAGACAATGACGGTGGTGACGCCGGAACTGTTGTCGCTACCCGAACCAAAACGGTTACCAAGCGGCCCAACCTCTATCGTGTGCTGTTGTTGAATGATGACTACACTCCCATGGAGTTTGTCATCCATGTAGTGGAGAGCTTTTTCCAGAAGAACAGGGAAGAAGCGACCCGTATCATGCTTCATGTTCATCATCATGGTGTCGGCGAAGGTGGGATTTTTTCCTATGAAGTCGCAGAGACCAAGGTAACCCAGGTGATGGATTTCGCACGCAAGCATCAGCACCCTCTGCAATGCGTCATGGAAAAAAGTGAGGACCAACGCACGTGCCTTCCTTCTCGCGCAGTTTAGAAAAAGCCCTTCACCAGGCTCTGGCTTTCGCCAACGAACGGCAACAGGAATACGCTACGCTTGAGCATCTGCTGCTGGCGTTGCTCGACGATCAGGACGCAGCTGCCGTCATGCGGGCCTGTAATGTGGATCTGGATACGATCCGACGCAATCTGCTTGAATATATCGAGACCGAACTCGACAATCTGGTGACAGATAGTGATGAGGATTCAAAGCCGACGGCGGGATTCCAGCGCGTCATCCAGCGGGCGGTCATCCATGTCCAGTCTTCCGGCAGGGAAGAGGTCACCGGCGCCAACGTGCTGGTCGCAATTTTTGCCGAGCGCGAAAGCCACGCTGCCTATTTCCTGCAGGATCAGGACATGACCCGCTACGACGCGGTCAACTACATCTCTCATGGCATCGCCAAACGTCCCGGAATGTCCGACGCCCGTCCTGTCGAAGGTGCGGAGGAAGAGGACATTCTTCCAGGCTCTGAAGGGGAAAAGAAGCCCAGCCAGAAGACAGATGCGCTTGAGGCATATTGCGTCAATCTCAACGAAAAGGCCGTCAACGGAAAAATCGATCCCCTGATCGGCCGTGAGAGCGAAATTCAACGTACGATCCAGATTCTTTGCCGCCGGGCGAAGAACAATCCGCTTTTTGTCGGTGATCCGGGCGTTGGTAAAACCGCGATTGCTGAAGGGTTGGCTCACCGTATCGTCAACGAGGATGTGCCTGACGTCCTGATGGACGCGACCATCTTCTCGCTGGACATGGGGTCTCTTCTCGCCGGTACGCGCTACCGGGGCGATTTTGAAGAACGCCTGAAGCAGGTGGTCAAGGAAATCGAAGACTATCCGGGTGCGGTGATGTTCATCGACGAAATCCATACCGTGATCGGTGCCGGTGCCACGTCGGGCGGCGCAATGGACGCGTCGAACCTGCTCAAACCCGCGCTTGCTTCCGGCGCGATCAGGTGTATCGGTTCCACAACCTATAAGGAATACCGCCAGTTCTTCGAAAAAGATCGTGCGCTTGTCCGCCGATTCCAGAAGATCGATGTGAACGAGCCTTCGATCCCCGATGCAATTGACATCCTAAAGGGGCTGAAGCCCTATTTCGAGGACTTCCACAAGGTACGGTACACCAACGATGCCATCAAGACGGCGGTGGAACTGTCGGCAAAGTACATTTCAGACAGGAAGCTGCCTGACAAGGCGATCGATGTCCTGGACGAAACCGGCGCGTCGCAGATGCTCGTTCCCGAAGCCCGACGCCGGAAAACAATCGGCGTGAAGGAAATCGAGAACACCATTGCCACGATGGCCCGCATCCCGCCGAAATCCGTTTCAAAGGATGATGCAGAGGTTCTGGAAAACCTTGGAAAGGACCTCAAGCGTGTTGTCTACGGTCAGGACGCGGCGATCGAAACGCTGGCCTCGGCAATCAAACTCGCGCGCGCAGGATTGCGCGAGCCGGACAAGCCGATCGGCAGTTATCTGTTCTCCGGCCCGACCGGTGTCGGCAAGACGGAAGTGGCGCGGCAACTGGCGTCGTCGCTCGGTGTGGAACTGATCCGTTTCGATATGTCTGAATATATGGAACGGCACACGGTTTCACGTTTGATCGGAGCCCCTCCCGGCTATGTCGGGTTCGATCAGGGCGGCCTGTTGACCGACGGGGTCGACCAGCATCCGCATTGTGTCCTGTTGCTCGACGAAATCGAAAAGGCCCATCCGGACCTCTTCAACATCCTGCTGCAGGTGATGGATCACGGCAAGCTGACCGATCACAACGGAAAGCAGGTCGATTTCCGCAATGTGATCCTGATCATGACCACGAATGCGGGCGCTTCAGACATGGCTAAGATGCCTGTCGGCTTCAACCGCGTAAAGCGGGAAGGGGACGACACGGAAGCGATCAACAAACTGTTCACGCCGGAATTCCGCAACCGTCTCGATGCGATCATTCCGTTCGGCAACCTGCCGATGGAAGTTGTCTACAAGGTGGTCGAGAAGTTCGTCATGCAGCTTGAAGTGCAGCTTGCGGACCGCAATGTCACGTTCGAACTGACCGACGATGCGGTGAAATGGCTGGCGACCAAGGGGTACGATGACCGAATGGGGGCCCGCCCACTCGGCCGGATTATCCAGGAACACATAAAACGGCCGCTTGCCGACGAAGTTCTCTTCGGCAAATTGAAAAAGGGCGGTATGGTCAAGGTGTCGGTTTCCGAGGATGGCAAGGGCCTGCTGCTGGAAAGCATTGAAGAGCGGGCAAATCCGCCCAAACCGAAAGCCAAGACGGAAACCAAACCAAAACCGAAACGGCGCCGGAAGCCGGTTTCAAAGACATCGGCGGCCAAGCAGACAAAGTCCTCCGGCGGAACCAAGGGCGGCTCGTCGAAAAAGAGCCTCGTGCCAAAAGTGCCTTTGGCAGACTGAACAAGGCAACGCGATTGCAACGAAAGACCCCGGAGATGATCCGGGGTCTTTTGTTTTGACACAAACGGTCCTTTCACTTCTTTCACCAATTCCATTCGACAAATTTGTTGGTCGACTGTTCCAGGATTTCCTAACTTGGGACAAAGCCGAACAGGAGTTGAACATGTCCGATACAAAAGTTGCCCTGATTACAGCGGGCGGGTCCGGAATGGGCGCCGACGCTGCACGCCGCCTTGCCGCTGATGGCATGAAAGTCGCGATCCTGTCATCGTCGGGAAAGGGCGAGGCGCTTGCCAAGGAGCTTGGCGGATTCGGATACACAGGCTCCAATCTTGAGCCGAATAACTTGAAGTTGTTTGTTGAAAAGTCTCTGGAAACTTTTGGTCAAATTGATGTTCTTGTAAATTCTGCGGGTCATGGTCCCAAGGGTGACATCCTGGAAATTTCCGACGAGGACTGGCATCGGGGAATGGACTACTACCTGATGAATGTCATACGCCCGAGCCGGATCGTTGCCCCGGTCATGGCGGAGCAGGGAGGCGGGACGATCCTCAACGTCTCCACCTTTGCCACCTTCGAGCCCGACCCGATGTTTCCGACTTCCGGTGTGTTCCGTGCCGGACTTGCCAGCTTCACGAAACTCTTTTCCGACAAGTTCGCGGCGCAGAACGTGCGGATGAACAACATCCTTCCCGGTTTCATCGACAGTCTTCCGGAAAAGGATGACCGGCGCGAGCGTATCCCGATGGGCCGTTATGGCCGGTCCGATGAAGTCTCCGGTCTGATTTCCTATCTGGCCAGCGATGAAGCTGCCTATATCACCGGTCAGAATATCCGGATCGACGGCGGGTTGACGCGGTCGGTCTGACACTTGAGTACACTGGACAAGATTTCCTGATAATGGTAAGGCTTCCTTACTATCTTATTTTCGAGTCCTTTCCCAATGACCGTTCCGCATGGGACCGCGCAATCCAATTTGCCTGACGAGCCGCCGAAGACAGGCAGGAAGTGGTTCCTGCTGGGTGCCCGCGCGGCGATTTCGATACCGGCCCTGATCCTGACTGCAGCGTTTGTCGGCTATGCGGGTCTTGCTCGCGAGACCGGGCTGACTCTTCCCGAGACGCTGGCGATGACAGGGCTTATCTGGGCATTGCCTTCCATCGTCGTTCTAACCGGAGCTCTGTCTTCCGGAATGGGACTGCTCCCGGCATCGATAGCTGTCGCGCTTGCTTCTGTGCGTCTCATGCCGATGACCATGGCGCTCATGCCGATGGTGAAGGTGCCGGGAAAGACAAAAACCTGGCATCTTCTCATCGCCTCGCATTTTGTTGCGGTGACTGCCTGGGTGTTTGCCATGCGCAATCTGCCGGACCTCCCACGTGAGGCGCGCTTGCCGTATTTCACCGGCTTCGGTGCATCGGTAACGTCGTTCGTGTTCTGCATGACAGGCATTGCCTACATGGCAGTGGAACGAATGCCGGATGTGGTGGCAGGAGCACTGGTGCTGCTCACACCTGTTTACTTCCTGTGCTCGCTGTGGGGCGCGGCGCGAATGAACGTCGACAAGATCGCGATGGTTGTCGGGCTGGCGCTCGGACCGGTCTTTTTCCTCTACCTGCCTGGCCTGGACCTGTTATGGACAGGTTTGGTAGGCGGCACGGCAACTTACCTCGGCATGAGAGTGCTGCGTGGAGGGCGTTCATGACGGAAGGCCTGATACGCGAGACCTGGTGGTGGCCCTATGTCATGATACTGGTCGCGGGCTGGCTGGCAACCGATGTCTGGCGCTGGATCGGCGTTTTCGCCAGTGGCAGACTCCGGGAAGACAGCGAACTGTTGATCTGGGTGCGCTGCGTTGCAACGGCGCTTGTTGCCGGACTCATCTCCAAGTTGATCCTGTTTCCGCAAGGCATCTTGAGCGAGACGCCGATGTGGCTGCGTATTGCAGCGACAGGTGTCGGATTCTCTGCGTTTTTAATCTCCCGCCAAAAAGTCGTTGTCGGCGTTCTGGCCGCAGAAGCCTTTTTGATCGGTGGCTGGTGGCTGCTTGATAGGGTAGTCTGGTAACCAGCAGACACTCCCGAAATCAGGTGATTGCAATGGCGGATCAAGTAGAACTCTTTTACGCTCCTCAAACCCGAGCAACCGGCGTTCGTGTTCTGCTGGAAGAGCTGGGTGCGCCCTACACGCTGAACGTGTTGAACTTCAAACTTGGAGAGAACCGGCAGTCGGGCTTTCTGGCTGTCAATCCGGCAGGCAAGGTGCCGACGGTAAGGTGTGGAAAGGCCGTTATTACCGAACAGGTTGCCATCTACATTTACCTCGCAGACCTGTTTCCCGAAAAGGGCCTCACGCCGGCTCTGGATGATCCGTGCCGCGGACCATATTTACGGTGGTTCGTCTACATGGCGTCGTGCTTCGAGCCTGCGCTGGTTGATCGTGCGTTGAAACGGGAAGAACCGCCACGGCCAATGTCACCCTATGGAAGTTTCGACACGGTCATCGAGAATATGAGAGCGCAGATCGCAAAAGGCCCTTATGTACTTGGTGACAGGCTGACGGCACTCGATGTTCTTTGGGCGATGGGTCTCAGATGGGGCATCATGTTCGGCATTGTGCCTGAATTGGATGAATTCAAGAGCTATACGGCCCGGTACTTTGAAAGACCGGCGGTCGTCAAGGTTCTCCAGGAAGACCAGAATCTGGCAAGGGAACAGGAGGAAGCAGCCATAGCTGCGGGAATAGCCTGAGGCTGGAGACTGACTTCACGTATGCTGGAGCCGAAGAGGTTTGGTGGTAACCACCCATGACCTCAGAATGTGAGGCAGGATCGCCTGGACTGTTTCATGGTTCTCTTGTTCCGGGTCGACTGCCAACCAGGACACGTCGTCCGATATCTCACCGGTTTCAAGGCACGAAAAATAGAGTTCGCACCAGGCACCGTAGGCTGTTCGCAAAATGAATTTCTCCGGGACCATCAGTTCGATGGTGACATATTCGGATCTGGACAATTCGTGATCCGACAAAAGGGCCTCGGCAAGAAGGTCAAGTTCCTTAGGTTCAGCTTCATATGCCCAAACCGGAGGGGTGTCCGTCTGCGTCAGCTCCATTTGTCTCAGTTGACGGACGACGAATTCATAGGCGATACGGTGGTTTCCCCGGATCCCGGTGCCTTCCCAGGTAGGAACGTAACGCCCTTCAGAATCAAACAGATCCAGGACGCAGGATTTTTGAAACGTGAAGAGCCTTGCGATCCTTGTCCGGGATGCAACGTATGGACTACCGCGCGGCGAGCGCTTTGCGAATTTTTTCCGCATGGCCTGCCAAAAGGTCGTTGTCTGCCATTTCACCTGTATGGGGCTTTAACGAGATGCCTTCAAACCTGGGAATGACGTGCACGTGGGTGTGAAACACGACCTGTCCACCAGCTGGTTCAGAAAACTGCTGGATGGTCGTACCGTCGGCTCCGAACGCCTTGATAACGGTATGCGCCATTTTCTGGACAGTCGCCATAACGGCGTTCAGATCATCCGTCTCGATGTCCAGAATATTGCGGGAAGGTGCCTTTGGGATCACTAGAATGTGCCCGTCTCCGCGCGGCATGATGTCCATGATCACCAAGGTCTTGTCGTCTTCATAGATTTTGTGGCTCGGCAATTCACCACGCAGGATTTTGGCGAAAACGTTCTGGTCGTCATATTGAGCAGCGGACATTTATGGAAATTCCAGTTGAAATTCGACGGGCTCTGCGGTGCAGATTCCTTGCGCGGAGACTAATCGCAGAGGCCAGGACTGAGCAAGGGAAATCACCGTCCCGGTTCGCCTGACGCCCGGTCACAATTGCGAACGGCTCCGCGGTGTTGCCCGTGATACCGCAATCAATGCACTGCCAAGTTCGGCAAGGCGCACCCTGTCGGGTTTGTAGAACATCCAGTTACCGAACTTCTTGCCGGTCACCAGCCCGGCATCGGCAAGTTTTTTCATGTGTGAACTGACCGTTGGCTGGGACAAGCCGATCTTGTCGGTGATGAACCCGACGCAAACACCGTCCTCGACGAGATCGCCATCGCGTTGCTCTGGAAAGTGCGGGCGTGGATCCAGAAGCCAAAGCAGGATCTGCAGTCTGATCGGGCTTGCGAGAGCCGACATCAGGGAGGAACTTGACTTCGCATCTATATTGATATTCATCTATATAGAAACTCCTCGATATAGATGGATGAACCGGCATGCAAAGTAGCTCTCTTGAACGTCTTGCGGAAGCCTTTTCCAGCGGCGCTGAACGAGGCGCGTCTTACCTCTGGCAAATCGGGAAGCGACAGGTCAACGCGGATACATCCAGACTGTCTGACCTTGACCCCGGTTTGCCGGAAACGGGACTAGGCGAAATGGCGGTCCTCGACCTCATGGAAACGATCGGCGGTGAGGGGACGGTTGCGTCGGCTGCCGGGCGATATTTCGGTTACGTCATCGGCGGGACCCTGCCGGCGGCTTCCGGCGCGCGCGTCATGCTGTCAGCCTGGGATCAGGTGGCAGATCAACTGACGGGGCCATCGGTTCTAGAGATGGAAAATATTGCGCTTTCCTGGATCGCCGATCTCCTGCAGTTGCCGGCTGAAGCGTCCGGTGCCTTCACCACCGGAGCAACGATGGCAAATCTAACGCTTCTGGTGACGGCACGGGATACGCTCTTGAGCCGCCAGGGGCACCAACGAGGCATGGGCCTTCTGGGCGCACCTGTTCTCAGAATCGTTGCGAGCTCGGAGATCCATGCGACCGTCCTGAAATCGGTTCGGTTGGCAGGCATGGCCACCGATACGATCGAGTGGGTCGATGTCGATGATCAGGGCCGCCTGAAGCTATGTGACCTGCCGGAACTTGATGACACAACGATTGTGCTCGCCCAGGCAGGGAATGTTTGCACGGGTTCCGTCGATCCGCTCAAGGGCCTGGGTACAAGATGCCAGGAAGCTGGCGCCTGGCTTCACGTTGATGGTGCATTCGGTCTCTGGGCAAGGCTTCTGGAGCCTTTGCGGCATACGTATGACGGTCTCGAGCTTGCCGACAGTTGGGTTGTCGACGCACACAAAACGCTGAACACACCTTATGACGCGGGAATTGCGCTTTGCAGGCATCCACATGAGATGGAGGCCTCTATGGCAATAGGAGCAGGATATCTGCCGGCGACGCATCCGGGCCCGTCCGACCGGGCACCCGAATTCAGCAGGTCTGCGCGCGGCGCGGAAACCTGGGCCGCGCTTTTGTCCCTTGGACGCAGCGGTGTGTGTGAAATGGTGACCCGGTTTCACCATCATGCGGTCAGAATCTCTGAAGATCTTAAGACACTGGGTTTTGAGGTTCCGCACAGCGTTCATTTCAATCAGGTGTTCGCAACGCTTCCAGGAAATGAAGACGCGTGCTCCGACATTGCCTCCCACGTTCAGAATTCTGGTGAAGCCTGGTTCGGCCCTGCCGGTTGGCAGGGGAAAAAAGGCTTTCGGATAAGTGTTTCGAACTGGACCACGGCCGATGAAGATGTCGACCGGCTGATTTCCGCAATCGCGAGCGCGAAGGACGCGGTTCTGGTTTCATAGGGAAGAGTGCGGACTTCAAGGCCGTACGCAACGGAAACGACGTTACAGGGATGCATCCCGCGGTTCGCGCGGGATGCGGAGTACGGCGAGATCAGGCGGCTTGCTCGGCGAAACGTTTTTCAGATACCAGTTTGTTGACGCCTGAAAAGTCGATTTTGCCTGACCCGAGGACGGGCACATTCTGCACCACCTGGACTTCTGCCGGGATCATCAGATCCTGCGCGCCGCGTTTTTTTGCAGCTTGCAGAAAATCCGATCGCGTTGCAGTTGGGCACTCGGTGATCAAAATGAGCTTCTCCCCCTTGCGTGGGTCCTTGACTGCAGCGACCGCTGACAGATGGTCGGGCCAGACCTGCCCAGCGATTGCCTCGACGGCCGCCAGCGAAACCATCTCGCCGCCAATCTTGGCAAAGCGCTTTGCACGGCCCTTGATCGTGATGTAGCCATCTTCATCTATTTCGACGATGTCTCCCGTATCGTGCCAGCCATCGACCAGCGGTTCAACGACGCCCGGATTGTCCGACTTCAGATATCCGACCATGATATTGGGCCCTGCGACAAATAGCCGACCACCGGTTTCCACACCCGGCACGGGTTCAAGGCGTGCGGACATACCCGGCATCAGTTTGCCGACCGTACCCGGTTTGTTGAACATGGGGGTGTTTATCGCGATGACCGGTGCGGTTTCCGTGACTCCATAGCCTTCCAGAACGCGGAGACCGAACTTTTCCATGTAGGTCTGTCGTGTCGAGGGTTTGACAGGTTCAGCGCCGGCGAAACAATAGCGAAGCGACCGAAAATCGTAGGCATGGGCGACCCGGGCATACCCATTCAGGAATGTGTCGGTGCCAAACAGGATCGTTGCGTTGGAACTGTAGATCAGCTCCGGAATGATCCGGTAGTGCAAAGGCGATGGATAGAGAAAGGTCGGTACACCTGAAATCAGGGGCAGAATTGTTCCCGCCGTCAGGCCGAAGGAGTGAAACATCGGCAGGACATTGAAGACCTTGTCAGACGGAGAGAAATCAATCCGTGCAGCTGCCTGATTGGCATTGGCCAAAATGTTCCTGTGTGTCAGCACGACGCCTTTCGGCGTTCCCTCCGAACCGGAGGTGAACAGGATAATGGCGGTATCGTTGCCGGTCCGGCTGACGAGGGGACGTTTGCGCATGCTCAAGCCCCTCAATTTGTCCAGAAGGCTGATTTCCTTGCGTACTTCGTCAAGCCAGATGAACCTGACATGAGGCTCCAGGCCTTCGACCAGTGCCTCAAGTTTGGCCTGGCGAATGAACGTGCGCGAGGAGAGTATAATTTCGACCTTTGCCGTTCGGCAGGCGGACAGCACGTTTTCCAGGCCGGCGGTGAAATTGATCATCGCCGGTACCTTGCCCGCGGACATCGTAGCCAGAACGGTGACCGCGGATCCATTGGCATTCGGCAACATGACCCCGAGGGTTTCCTGATTGGCTGCTAGAGCCAGGATCTTGCGACCAAGGACGGAAATGCCTGTCAACAATTTGCCATAGCTCAACTTGCCGGACAGGGGATCTTCAAGAGCGAGTTCAGAATATCCGCGTTCCTTTGCGGTTTTGAAGACCTCGTCCAGTATGGTCTTGTCGTCGGCGCGACTGGTTTCGAACATCAGGTCGGACATGATCTGGTAGAGTTCGCTTCCTGCCGCGGCGCGGCGCTTCCGGCCTTTCAGGTCTTCCGGCAATTCCAGGCGTTTCGGTTCCATGATGGTAACTCTCACTTTCGGAAACAGTCGTTTGCGGATCTGGTTCGGGTTCAGATAGGAAAAGGGTGTTTTTTCGAGGCCGTCGATGCGGATCGGAACGATCATGGCCCCGGTCTTGTCGGCGACCATGGCAGCGCCGTCATAAACCTTCATCAGCGATCCGGTGACGGTAAGTCTGCCCTCTGGAAAGATCACCATCGGTTCACCGGACTTCACCACCTTGATCAGCGACCGTGTTGCCATGGGTTTTGCCGGGTTGATCGGAAGGGCATTGGCCAGTTTCAGGAACGGACGAACCCACCAGCGCTGGGCGATTTCGTAATCGACTGCAAAGGTCGGGGTCTTGTCAGCCAATGTCAGCGCAAGGCCGGCGTCCAGGAGGGACACGTGGTTCAACGCCAGAATTGGGGCTTCACCGGCTTTTTCAAGGTTCTCAATGCCTTTGATCTCGACCCTGAATATTGCGCGGTAGAGGATCGAAACAGCGTCTCGCAGCGGATTTGTCGGCAGAACATTTATCATGATAATGGCTGCCATCGCGTTCAGAATGCCAAGACATGCCATGATTGCCGGTATGGACACGCCGAATTTTTGTGCTCCGGCGAGTGCAAGACCACCAAGGGTCATCAAGGCAGCCCCAAGGGCGTTCGTTCCTGCTATGCGGCGCGCTCGTGTCTCCGGCGTGGCCCAGGTCTGCAGGGCGGTGAAGGTCGGGACGACCAGCAGAGCGCCCGAGATTGCCAGCCCGGCCATATCGATCGTCAGGCGAAACACACCGTCGCTCTTGAGGAATGCTGACTGGTTTGCCGGAGATCCGGTTGCCGAGAGGGTCGAAAGGGTCCAGGCACTGTCGAAACAGAAGACAGCAAGCAAAACCGTTCCAAAAGCGGCCGGCAGCAGCACCACGCGCCCCGCGGACAGCCAGGCGGCCAGCGCGGAACCTATGCCGATGGAGACGGCAAAGACCGTCAGGAAAAAGGTAACGGCTGTTTCGTTCCCGCCAAGGACATCCTTGACCATCAGCGGCAGCAACGCGAGTACCGTTGCACCGATCAGCCAGAACCAGGCATTCATCAGGGCTACGCGGAACAGGCGTTTGTCCGTTGCGAGGTTGGCAAGGATGCGCCAGGTCGACGTCGTGATATTCCAGTCGATCTTCAGGTCCGGAGCGGCGGCAGGGGCGGATGGAATCCTGCGGCTTGTCGCATAGCAGGCTAAGGCCAGCACAAGCATGACCGGAGCAAAGGCAGCAGCGGGAGCACCGGAGCTGAAGATCATGCCGGCCGAAATTGTTCCTCCCAGGATCGCCAGAAAGGTTCCGGTTTCAACCCAGGCATTTGCCCGTGGCAAATCCGAGTTTGCGAGGTGTTCCGGCATCAGACCGTACTTGACGGGACTGAATATCGCCGACATCGCACCGAACAGAAAAAGTGCGGCGAAAAGCAACGGGAGGGATGAAAGCAGCATTCCAGCTGCTGCCAGGAGTGCCCCGGCGATTTCAATACCCTTTGAGAGCCTGGCTATTCGAGACTTGTCGAACTTGTCTGCAAGCTCACCGCCAATTGCCGACAGGAAAAGGAATGGCGCAATAAAAATTGCACCGGTGAGAGCAATCAGCGCGCCCGTGTTACCTGTTTGAGCACCGGTTGACGTGACCTGAAACAGCACCAGAAATACCAGTGTGTTTTTCAGGAAGTTGTCGTTGAAAGCGGACAGGAACTGGGTCCAGAACAGCGGTGCGAACCGCTTTGAAGTCATCAATGGCTTGCTCAAGGTCACCTCCATCCGGGTGGTTGCTGGCAACCACCCGCGGAAAACAGTTGGAAATCAGGATTGCTCGGGACTGTTGATGTCCAAAAGCAGCTTTTCTGTCTTGGCATCTTCAATGCGGTGGTGAAGTTTCTCGGACTCGTCCCGGTCGCGCAGCGTCTTGGTGAGCGTGATCGAGGTGTGCACCAGCATGATCGCGGCCATGGTGTAAAAGCCCTTGGCCGAAAAACTGGCTTCCAGATTGTAAATCCCGAGGGCCATCATGACCGCGGCTATGCCAAAGCTGACCCAGGTGAAGATGATCCAGTTCTGGGAGTGTTTTGCGAGTGCTTCCTGCATGGGATTGTCCTTTCTCATTTGTCAGTTTCGATCAGGAGGGGGAGTTCGGCTTTCAACCGGCCAAGAACATCGTTTGCCCGGATGCGGACCGGATCGCCGCAATCGGCATCGGCGAGTTTCTCGATCACGGCTTCGGGTCTTTCTGCGGGCGAGAGCTCCGCGAAAGCCCGGTCTGCCAACTGGTTGCGCTCCTGCTCTTGCAGAATGTCGTCCAGCTGGTGCTCGGCCCTGACAAGAGCGGACTGGCCTGCAACGGCGCCGAGTGACTGGGCCTTTTGGATCTGCTGTCGGACTTCTGCGGTTCGTTCGCCGCGCTTGAGCGCGCGCAGCCTGCCCTGAGCCCGGTGCAACTGGTCCGTCAGGGTCAAGAGATCCTCGTCGAATTTGAGGATGGCGGCCTCTAGGGCTGCCTTTTCATCTTCCAGTACCGCAATGGCTTCGGCAGCTTCGCGTGCAAGTGTTTCGACACCCTTGAGAAGTGCGTTCCGTGCCCGGTTTTCCAGATCCTCGATGGATACTGAAATCTGCCTGAGGCGATTGCGATCCTGGTGCTGTTCTGCCTTGGCTCTGGCCAAGGCAGTCTGTGCAGCTCTGAGGGAAGTTGCAGCGTCACGCACGTTCCAGCCAAGCGAGGTTATCGATGATTGCTGTCTGCCGGTCTGGGCACTTGTTTCAAACAATGCCTTCAGTTGAGATATGAGTGGTTCGAACATCTTTCCTCCATAAAAATGAACAATGTTCACTATTTGACAAAGCCACATCAAGGGTACGGTCATGGAATGTGCTGGGCTCACATTTTCGGCAGCCTTCAGCTTGGCAAGTGCCCTCGATGCTCGGCCTAGCCAAATAACCGCAGAACAGAGCAGCGCAGACTGGCTACTCAATTGGTCAGACCAGTTTGGGCATATCATGTATCAACTTCTGACAGAACTGTCGGCCGCGGAAAGCTTTCAGAACAGTTTAACAGTCGTCCAGCAATGCCACCCCATCTCCATCAAATCTGTTCAGCTCCACCGTCCAGCCTGCAGTCCGGCTTAAAGTGGAAGCGCTTTGCCACACCTCGAAGCAGACCTGATGAAGACAAAGAGAGTTGCTTTTTCAGTGAAGCACCTTGTTTTATGGCGGCGGCTGTAGGTGTAGGCGTAGCCTTCCTCTGGCACAAAGTCCACTTGGAAAGCGCCTGGCATAGCTGCGGTATAAACTCGGGAGTTTCCCAACAGAGCAACAGTTTTGGCAATGCGAAAAGGGCCCTAAAATGCATATTGAGCCCCGAAACCGGTGAGTATGCATCAAAGATTTTACCAAGGCAACAGCTCACAGTGGCCTTCCTGCAGGCCTCCGAGCTCTTCGCCGCTTTCGCCGCAAAGGCAGCCCTGCAAACCCTTGACCCCAGCGATGGTCACAGGCAGCACTCCTGGGGTCACAAGCAAGGGATGCCAAAGTGGGATTGTCTCGAAGGCCCAAACTGGATTCCGGCGTCCTTTTGGTGTCCCTTCAAACCCACCCAAAACAGAAACCCCAAAAAAAACACCCCCGTTGAGATCAGTCCTGGATAGTCAAAGTCCAAGCTGAAGTCTGCGTAGCCTGCATTTCGGTGTGTAGGTCTCAGCCACTCGACAAATGTCGAAAAGCTCAAAAGCTTTTGCCTCAACATGTTTGGGCAATGTTTGGCACACGCCAGTCAAAAATCCGCCGACAACAGACGGCGTGTTGGACACAAAAAATGCTCCTTACCTCTTTACCTGTTACCCTCCCCTAACAGTTCAGACTATTGCGGGGGGGGGGGGGGTCCACGTACCACGCGGTGATTCGAAGACGCTTCACTAAATCTGTTCATTGTGCGGGCTTGCGCAACTCAGTTTGTCAAAAACATTGGGGTGTTCGATTCCCCCCGGGTGCGCTTTCGCATCCTTAGCAGCTCCCGCGGCACATCGCCAGCATCACCTGCATCATCCGCATCAGCGCCTGCCAAGGATGCGGATGATGCAAGTGATGCTGGGGATGTTGCCCATGCTGGTGAAGGAAATGAAGGGGGGAAAGGGGGAAAGGATCTCAACAGCGAAAGGGGGGGGAAGATCTCAGGGAGGAAAGGGAGAAGATCTGGAAAAAAAATGCCTTAAGGGGGAAAGGGGGGAAAAGATCTTTGGGAGGAAAAGGGAAATCTTTCTCGGGGGGAACAGGCCCTAAGGGGCAATGGGGGGACAGGATCTCAAACGGGAAAGGGAGAAAAAGACTTTGGGAAGAGAAGGGTGGAGATCTTGGGGGGAAAAGGCCTTAGGGGGGAAACGGGGGAAAGGATCTTAAGCGGCAAAGGGGGGAAAAGATCTTAGGGAGGCAAAGGGAGACGAACTCAGCAAAAAGGACTTGGGGAGGAAAGGGGGGGAAAGATCTTTGAAGGAAAAGGGAGAAGAACTGAGGGTGGGAAAAGGCCTTAGAAGGAAAAGGGGGGGAAATAAATGATCTCAACAGGGAACTGGGGGGGGGGGGGAGGGAAGATCTTAGGGAGGAAAGGATCTGGGGGGAAAGGGGAGAAATGATCTCAACAGGGAAAGGGGTGGAAAAGATCTTAGGGAGGAAAGGGAGAAGATCTGGGGAAAAAAGGCCAACAGGGAAAGGGGGGAAAAGATCTTAGGAAGGAAAAGGGAGAAGCTCTCAGGGGGGGAAAGGCCTTGGGAGGGAAAGGGGGGAAAGGATCTCAACAGGGAAAGGGTGGGAAAGATCTTAGGGAGGAAAGGGGGGGAAAAGATCTTAGGGAGGAAAGGGAGAAGATCTGGGAGAAAAGGACTTAGGGGGGAAAGCCCAACAGGGAAAGGGGGGAAAAGATGTAGGAAGGAAAAGGGAGACGCTCTCAGGGGGGGGAAAGGCCTTAGGGGGGAAAGGGGGAAAAGGATCTCAGCAGGGAAAGGGGGGGGGAGGGGGAAAAGATCAGGAAAGGGAGAAGATCTGGGGACAAAGGCCTTAGGGGGGAAAGGGGAGAAATGATCTCAACAGGGAAAGGGGTGGAAAAGATCTTAGGGAGGAAAGGGAGAAGATCTGGGCGAAAAAAGGCCAACAGGGAAAGGGGGGAAAGATCTAAGGAAGGAAAAGGGAGAAGCTTTCGGGGGGGGGGGGAAAGGCCTGAGGGGGGAAAGGGTGGGAAGGATCTCAACAGGGAAAGGGGGGAAACAATCTTAGGAAGGAAAAGGGAGAAGATCTGGAAAGGCCTGAAAGGGAAGGGGGGAAAGGATCTCAACAGGGAAAGGGGGCAAAGGATCTTAAGGAGGAATAGGAAGAAGATCTCAGCGGGGGGAAAGGCCGTAAAGGATCTCAACAGGGAAAGGGGGGGAAAGATCTCAGTGAGGAAAGGGAGAAGGTCCCAGGCAGGGAAAAGGCCTTAGGGGGGAAAGGGGGAAAGGATCTCAACAGGGAAAGGGGGCAAAGGATCTTAGGGAGGAAAAGGGAGAAGATCTGAAAAGGCCTTAGGGGGAAAAGGGGGAAAGGAGCTCAACAGGGAAAGGTGGGAGAAGATCCTAGGGAGGAAAAGGGAGAAGATCTCGGGGGGAAAGGAGGAAAGGATCTCAACCAAGGGAAAAGATCTTGGGGAGGACAAGGGAGAAGATCTCAGGGGGGGAAAGGCCTTAGGGGGGAAAGGGGGGAAAGGATCTCAACAGGGAAAGGGGGCAAAGGATCTTAGGGAGGAAAAGGGAGAAGATCTTGGGGGGGAAAACGCCTTAAAAAAAGGGCGGGAAAAGATCTTAGGAAGGAAAAGGGGCAAGATCGCGGGGGGAAAAAAGGCCTTAGGGGGGAATGGGGGAATGGATCTCAAAAGGGAAAAATTGCAAAAGATCTTAGGGAGGAAAAGGGAGAAGATCTCAGGGGGGAAAGGCCTTAGGGAGGAAAGGATCTGAGCAGGGAAAGGGAGGAAAATATCTTAGGGAGGAAAGGGAGAAGATCTGGGGGCAAAGGCCTTAGGGGGGAAAGGGGAGAAATGATCTCAACAGGGAAAGGGGTGGAAAAGATCTTAGGGAGGAAAGGGAGAAGATCTGGGGGAAAAAAGGCCAACAGCGACAGGGGGGAAAGATCTAAGGAAGGAGAAGCTCTCAGGGGGGGAAAGGCCTCAGGGGGAAAGGGTGGGAAGGATCTCAACAGGGAAAGGGGGGAAACAATCTTAGGAAGGAAAGGGGGGGGGGAAGATCTTAGGGAGGAAAGGGAGAAGATCTGGGAGAAAAGGATTTAGCGGGGAAAGTTTAACAGGGAAAGGGGGGAAAAGATTTTAGGAAGGAAAAGGGAGAAGCTCTCAGGGGGGGGAAAGGCCTTGGGAGGGAAAGGGGGGAAAGGATCTCAACAGGGAAAGGATGGGAAAGATCTTAAGGAGGAAAGGGGGGGAAAGATCTTAGGGAGGAACAGGAGACGATCTGGGAGAAAAGGACTTAGGGGGGAAAGCCTAACAGGGAAAGGGGGGAAAAGATCTTCGGAAGGAAAAGGGAGAAGCTCTCAGGGGGGGGAAAGGCCTTAGGAGGGAAAGGGGGAAAAGGATCTCAGCAGGGAAGGGGGTAAAAAAGATCTTAGGGAGGAAAGGGAGAAGATCTGGGGGAAAAATGGCCAACAGGGAAAGGGGGGAAAGATCTAAGGAAGGAAAAGGGAGAAGCTCTCAGGGGGGAAAGGCCTTTGGCGGGAAAGGGTGGGAAGGATCTCAACAGGGAAAGGGGGGAAACAATCTTAGGAAGGAAAAGGGAAAAGATCTGGAAAGGCCTTAAAGGAAAGGGGGGAAAGGATCTCAACGGGGAAAGGAGGCAAAGGATCTTAAGGAGGAATAGGGAGAAGATCTCAGCGGGGGGAAAGGCCTTAGGAAGGAAAGGAGGGAAAGGATCTCAACATGGAAAGGGGGGGAAAGATCTCAGTGAGGAAAGGGAGAAGATCCCAGGCAGGGAAAAGGCCTTAGGGGGGAAAGGGGGAAAGGATCTCAACAGGGAAAGGGGGCAAAGGATCTTCGGGAGGAAAAGGCAGAAGATCTGAAAAGGCCTTAGGGGGAAAAGGGGGAAAGGAGCTCAACAGGGAAAGGTGGGAGAGGATCCTAGGGAGGAAAAGGGAGAAGATCTTGGGGGGAAAGCGGGAAAGGATCTCAACCAAGGGAAAAGATCTTGGGGAGGACAAGGGAGAAGGTCCCAGGCAGGGAAAAGGCCTTAGGGGGGAAAGGGGGAAAGGATCTCAACAGGGAAAGGGGGCAAAGGATCTTAGGGAGGAAAAGGGAGAAGATCTGAAAAGGCCTTAGGGGGAAAAGGGGGAAAGGAGCTCAACAGGGAAAGGTGGGAGAAGATCCTAGGGAGGAAAAGGGAGAAGATCTCGGGGGGAAAGGGGGAAAGGATCTCAACCAAGGGAAAAGATCTTGGGGAGGACAAGGGAGAAGATCTCAGGGGGGGAAAGGCCTTAGGGGGGAAAGGGGGGAAAGGACCTCAACAGGGAAAGGGGGCAAAGGATCTTAGGGAGGAAAAGGGAGAAGATCTTGGGGGGGAAAACGCCTTAGGGGGGAAAGGGCGGGAAAGGATCTCAACAAGGAAAGGGGGGAAAAGATCTTAGGAAGGAAAAGGGGGAAGATCGCGGGGGGAAAAAAGGCCTTAGGGGGGAAAGGAGGGAAAGGATCTCAACAGGGAGAGGGGGGAAAACATCGTAGGGAGGAAAAGGGAAAAACTCAGAGGGAGAAAGGGCCTTAGGGGGGAAAGGGGGAATGGATCTCAACAGGGAAAGGTGGCAAAAGATCTTAGGGAGGAAAAGGGAGAAGATCTCAGGGGGGGAAAGGCCTTAGGGGGGAAAGGGGGGAAAGGATCTGAGCAGGGAAAGGGGGGGAAAGATCTTAGGGAGGAAAGGGAGAAGATCTGGGGGCAAAGGCCGTAGGGGGGAAAGGGGAGAAATGATCTCAACAGGGAAAGGGGTGGAAAAGATCTTAGGGAGGAAAGGGAGAAGATCTGCGGGAAAAAAGGCCAACAGGGAAAGGGGGGAAAGATCTAAGGAAGGAAAAGGGAGAAGCTCTCAACAGGGAGAGGGGGGAAAACATCTTAGGGAGGAAAAGGGAAAAAATCAGAGGGAGAAAAGGCCTTAGGGCGGAAAGGGGGAATGGATCTCAACAAAGAAAGGGGGGCAAAAATCTCAGAGG
Source organism: Effrenium voratum (assembly GCA_963377175.1). Taxonomy (NCBI): domain Eukaryota; class Dinophyceae; order Suessiales; family Symbiodiniaceae; genus Effrenium; species Effrenium voratum. Next base: position 28,998 of record CAUJNA010003201.1, read on the forward strand.
GGAAGGGGGCAAGGGGACAATTCCAAAGGGACGCAAATAAGAAAGCAGGCCTGTAATGTCGGCGGCCTGAGCCGGAGGCGTTAAAATATGCTACTGTGTCGTTGTTCTTGTTGTTGTCATGTCAACAAAAAGCCCTCGCAGAAGGCGTGATCGCTCCATGGAACATGTTGTGATGACTCCCCCAGTGCCTGCAGCATTGACGGCTACTCGCGGGAAATAGAGCCGCTGTAAGTGGCCCTCTGCCATCACGACCTGCGCGTCGGTCGTTCTGCGCAAAAACTCGGACGCGCAGGCATCGCCTTGCCTTCGGGTCACGGGCCTCAGCGACGAGCTGCCAGGGTGGGCCACCAAGGTGCAAGTTGTGCCCATAGTGCACCTGCGTGCTCCGCCACAACTGAGCGTATTTTGGCACATCAGGCACCAAAAAGAGAAGAAATCTTACCTGGCCAACATGGCCACGGTTTGCTTGCTGCATGACATTTCATGAGAGGAACAAATCCGCGATCTACTGTACGAAGTCCAGCCTGCGCGCTCTTGGGGTACAAAAGCAGCTCCACGTCGCCGGAGATGACATCGCCGGCCTGTCAAATCTCCATTGACCCTTTGGCAGAGTCGGGGCTTCAGTACGCAAAGGACATGATCCCCCTTCAATGCCTCTGTGTAAAGGTCTGTTCTTCCGTTTCTCAGAGATTCTCACATTGACAAACATCCACTGGTCATACGGAAGAGGTAGTCGTTCCAAGTGCATCCGGCCTGGAGCTGCATGTCAGCAAGGCCCAGCTCCAAACCCAAGGTCCGCTCGCCGTAGTTGTCTGCTCCCAGCAAGGAGAACACCGCTTCTGAAATTTGGTCACTGGACAAATTGCCGCTCCAGCCACCTGCAAAGTTTGAATGTTCTTCTCTCACTGAATCACCAAGAAGGCCGTTGCTGAGTGGATGTAACCAGTCGAAGTTATGAAATTCTAGGCCAAATATGACATGATGTTCTTAGCAAGCAGTCAGGCTCAGAGCATATCAGCGACAGCATCCCTTCTTCCTGTCTTTTGTCTCTGGTGCTTCCCTCCCGGATGCTTGACGCTTCCTTCATGTTTCTCAAGTTTGATGCTCTCACGCAGCTTGATCCCCTCATGCCTGGTTTGACCCGCACTTTCTGACCCATTCGAGAGCCTTTCCGAGAGCCTCACCTCCCTGACCCAAGCGACTGCCGGCCCGGAGTCCCGGAGTCCCATCCGCCTCCTTGCCGCGCCTCGAAACGCCGCAGCACCAGGCCGCGGTGCACGTGGCGTGCCTGAAACACAAGAGCTCTCTCTCTCTCTCTCTCTCTCTCTCTCTCAAGGGTGAGGGAAACGGTATCTATATGTTGTGTAATTCTGTGTATAGAATATAACCAATCAAATGGAGAAGGCATGCGGGGAATTGAAGGAAATTTAGGGAAAACAATGAGAGTTGAAGGGAAGAGTCGGGTGCCCCCCATCCCGCATAGCTGAAATCGCTGGACATCCATCTAGACCAAGCCGATCAAACAACCAAGCACCATCAAGAAGCAAGGCAAGTGGACTTCAATCAGACACATTTGGCGACATGACTTTCAGAAACAACACAAAAACCGGCACGCGGGCTGGCTCCTGTTTCCGTTTGCCTTGGGATAGCCCCCTTGCCTGTGAAGGGTCGAGCAGTGCAAACCAGCAGGGCAGGTCCCCGCCTCAGTTTGGCGGGAGGTCCTGGGATCAAAGGCTGAAGCCTGAAATGAGTGGTTGTCCTGGTGGTGTCTCTTCAACACCAACCAAAAAGGGGCACCAACTCCACATGAGGACACACCCGCCTGTCGTCATCACCCAGTATCTGTCAAGAGGCATGGCACCTTCTGGTGGAGCTTGGAGTATTCAAAGCGCTCCAGCTGAGAGGAAAGGTTCCTAAGCGTTCTCGCTCTAGGCCCACTGGCTATCTGGACTGAGACATCGCTGTTGTTTTACAAATTCAACTGGACGTAGCCAAGCGCTGCAGAGTTTTGCTTGGTTCCCGAACGTTGACAAATTCCAACTGCTCCCTTCTCTCTTCTTTCCCCGTCGCATCCATGTCTTCACCGAGCGGCATGGCCGTGCCTTTCAGTCCGTGGGCATCACCGTGCGCAAAGCCGGGGTCCGCCACGAAGTTGTACCAGTCCGCACCCAGGACGTACAGGGCGAGCCGCGCGTAGCTCACATTCCTCTGGGTAAAAACGACGAGGGCGTATCGATGGAAACATGAACTTCCAAACTGGTCTCCAAGGAAACCAGCGAGAAGACCCTCCCCAACCACACAGCTCCAGCTCCTCAGCACTTGGTACGTAAAGCTGTGCAAGTGCCGCGCCAGGTCGTTGGTTGCCCAGGTGCTGACTGTTCGCTCCACGAGCACGGCGCCATCGGCTGTGACCCCAAGATAGCTTGCGTTGGTGAGGAGTGGGCCATTGGAGGTATGCCTCGCCGTGACGTTCGTAAGGTACTGGTAGGACCTCTGCCAGTCTGCACACTATTTTATGGCCGGCTTCTGTTGCTTGCGCGGAACTATGAAACCTCAACACCTGCTTTGTTTGACCACGCTGGTGCACAAATGAATGATACGGAGTCAAGTACATTGTTTGAGAAGCGCCTTTCGAATCTAGTTCTGCTGATCCAGCTGTGCTTCTCTCTCCCTGTCCACCGGCTAAGCATGATGCCCTTCCTCGTTGATCGCTACCAAGAAGTCCTTGGGTCTGAATCAAATCCATGGTGCCATGGATTGCACACCCAAGCCTTCCCAAGTGCAACCAGGCGTCAGAGCCACCAGAGTTCTCTGTCCACCCTGTCACGTTGACATCTCCTCGGCAGCCTTCGGCCTGGAACCAACTCGCGTCCAAAGCTAAGTACTGATCGCGCGGCCTGTGTCATCTGGCAGCGCATCTCTGCAAAGGCGCCGCTGGCATTCGTCTCCTACCATCAGCTGCGCAAACTTGCTGCAAAACTGCTGTGACGACTGGATTCTGGCTGGCTGCTTGAATCTCATAGTGGAAATTACGGACAGGCCAGTCAACATGTAGGCACGTCTTGCTGTTCAAAATTGGACAAACACTCATTTTGGGATGCCCTCATTTAGAGACAACATCATGTACCTTCCCGCGCCCCACTTGTGGTCTGCAAAAGGCTCGAGACTCCGACCTTGTGACATGCGCAGTCGGGAATGTCCATGGCACACACCAGAAAGGGTCGCGTGTCCAGGACCATGGCTCGCCTCTGCTGCCTGGGCTAGCAGGCTGACGAGCTGGCGAAGGCTTTTCCGCCACTTGGCCAGGTGGCAAGTTTGGCTCGTAAGTGATGGACTCGCCCTCTGCTCCCAGGCCCACCTCCTCCCACAAACCATTGGAGCCTGCCCAGCCTGCGCTCTGCCAGGAGTCAGGTGCAACGAGTCTATGCCGCTGCAAGTGCTTGGAACATGCCATGTCATGCAAGAGCATGGGCGCACAGGCAATGGCAGGAACGATACAATCAGAGGCAATGCTTGAGAAAACAGTGAAACAAAAGGTAGCTCGGTAGAACAAGCTTGTTGACCTGGTGTGTCCTGTTGACTTGTGAACTGATTCAGGATAACGTCCTTGCTTGTATTTGTATGTCCGCTTTCTCGCGGAACGATTCTCAAGGGTATGCTGCCCGTACTTTCGCAGAGGATGGTTGGTTGAAGGTGAAGTACTTGTGAAGGATTCGTTTAGGGGACGAGATGGCTTTGATCTTGTTTAGGATGGAATCGGTTGGGTTGGCTTTGAGTCTAGAGCAAGCTTAGGGGTGGTTGAAGGTGGGCTTTGGGCGGGCTCAAAATGTATTAGGGTCGCTTCAGGGCAACTAATTGCACTCACTTGGGCCACATGGCGTTCTGCGCTTAAAACTACATGGGACCCGGAAACTAGGTGCAGGCCTGGGAGGAAGCAGTACATACGCGCGTTTACATGAGCCTCCAGCAGTCTTCTCTCTTTCGGAAAACGAACAGATAAGTAAGTAAGTAATACATAGATAGATAGATAGATAGATAGATAGATAGATAGATAGATAGATAGATAGATAGATAAATGAATAAACAAACCAAAGAGCGAAATACGTGAAATACATATAAAACAAAATAATAAAGACAGAATAACAATAATACGTTATAAGTTAGTTATAATAGTAGATAATGACAATAGTGCATATATGCCATATAATATATGTAGATATGTTGATTCTGGTGCGCGTGTTTGGTTGTGCATCTGCTGCATTGCAATGCAGGCAGCAGAGCCACGTGATCTTAGCGGTCGCTGCAGTGTGCATTTGTGGCAGTATCTGCAAGCAAATGGCGCTTCAGGAGAGCGTCGTATTGTGTCACACTGGTTGGCCACGGCATCTCACCAAAAGGATTCTGCACCTATCTTCGAAACATGCGCTCCCACTGCAGGTCATGACACCAGAAAAAAGCTAGAGCATGTCGCATGCCATGATTAGCAACGGAAGTATGCTACATGTGCGGCTGGCAACAAGGCGGCGTGCACGCGAGCGCATGCTGTGAGCAATACTGCCTATCAGCGAGAGTTGCGCATGGGAGACGGTGTGGAGCTCTCCGAAGAACTGGTACGCAACCTTTGCGGAGGCAAAAGCCAAGGCATGAGAGCCCTTCAGTGCAAGCTGCCAAACCTTGGTGATGTGCGCAAACAGCTGCTGAGTTTTATCTTTCGTCTCGACTTCCCAGCTTCAAGTTTTGGGTGAGGCCAGCACCACAAGCTCCGCCTGGATATGAGCGCCCGCCGGCAGTCGTAGCTCTGCCTGCACGAGCAATAGCGCTCAACAGAATAGCTTCGGCTGAAATGTAAGGAGCCGACTATTGCGGAGAACCACGTTCCATCGTAGCGGATTCGCCCCCAAAAGCAGTCGTTGGTGTGCCAGTTCTTGCCTGACCATGCAACAAGAGATATTGCCCTCACACCAGCCTGGATCAGGGAGCGATGTACTTACAAAGCCGACTGTTTTCTCGACCGATTATGCGGTCCATGTAGTGGTCCAGACCAACCAATTTGGCCAAAGAACTCAGCTGCAGGTGCTGGCCGGAAGGGCGCTGATTGAGGCGCAGCACGGCAGCCACGCCTGCAGCAATGCCAGATATTCCATTTGTGCCTGCCGATCCCAGGGCTCACTTGGGCCTGTAATCTTCTTTGGCGCCGCGTAGTGAAAAACGATTCTGTAGTCGACGGCTTCATCCAGGGGATTCTCCATGACAACCTGCATCCATTGTGACTGCAAGCGCATCACGTCGAAGCATCGAGTCGCCTCGAAGGCGTCATTCTGAAAGGCGTCCGTGCCGCTCTCGAGCAGCACACGCCAGGCATGGCCATCGCCCCACACAGGTCGAAGCCCTGGAGCTGGAACATCGGGGAAGGGCAAGGCAAGGCATCTCTTCCAACAGCCTGGTATATCTATGTTGCGCACAGCTGGCGGAGGCTGCATCTGCATTGTCCTTCAGCTTGTGTCAATGCAGGAGCAAGTCTTGTCAAATACAAGAACCATGGAAAAAAAGGCTCCCTCCATGTGCACATGTTTGCACAGAAGGTGCCATGCTTGCTCGCAGCACTCAGCCAAGCGTCAGGTTCAGCGGCGCCGAGCACACTGCGGACGGGCCCCAGCCACATTGAGACTCGCCAAGCCTTGCAGCAGTGGCCCCAGGATCATGCTGACATTCCCAGAAACTCCAGCCAGGCAGCGGACAGCAGTCTGACGGGATGGACAACTTCGCGAAATGACACCTCCAATGCGCAGTTCTGCGCTCAACGCGTCCTCCAAAGGGTGTCTCTGCCACATGCCTGGACCCGGAGCAGCAGAAGCTGAGCCCTGCATAGCCAGCAGAGGGCTGCGTGGTGCGGCCCCAACTGTCCTGAACGGCAGCCAACCAGCGCAGTACCAGGGAGGACCCCTGCCTCCAGAAAGGTCGCCCAAAAGCCGGGCTCGTCCCCGATGCTGTGCACTTCCACGCAGCGCGGCCAGACCCGCAGCTCGATGGAAGCTGTCTTAGTGCCGCCTCCGCAAAACAACAACACAAGAGCAAAACCGCAAAAGTGAATTGAACAAAGCAGAAAATGCGCATCCTATCTCAACAAGTGAGGCTGAGGAGCAGGTGGCATTTACGATCAGCCAGTGGTGCAAGTATCGCCCTTGCTGAACCAGACGAACCGGATAGCCTCCGAGTGCAGCATCGTGATTCAACGCCTTCCACACATTTCACTGCGAAGTGCCTCCCAGGAACTCGGAGTCATGCACGTCTTCCGGTCCGGCACATCCAAGGCCCAGCCAGGCCGGGCGGAAGACCAGGACCTCGGCCGCGCTGGAGAGCCGGAAGGAGAGTGTCTGAATGTCCAGTGTCAAGTTGAAGAATCCTGCGACGCGTGACGTCCAAGTCAACCCGAATTCCTCGAGCCGAGCCTGTAAAGAATCCGAGGACTCGATGAAGATTGTTGTTGGGCGCCGCACCGCAGGGGTCGTAGATCTGGCGACCCTGGAAACGGTGCGAGGCTGGACCGGGCCTGCCTCGTGTTTCAAAGCTGCTCCGGCCTTGCGGGTCCTCGGAAATCTGCACCGAGTTCCGTTGACCTCGGCGCATCGATTGGGGTCTTGCCGTCCAAATCCTCAGTGTCGGCCTGGTCCAGCTTCCAGGCGTGAGGATGCCACTCCTGAGCAGGCCGTCAACCCATGGCAGGGCTTGGGCTTCTGTGCTTCTGGGCCACGCCCCTGGGAGCGCCGTGCAGCCAGGAGCCCAGCACGCCCGCCATCTGAGTCACACCCGAATCTCAAAACACACAGCAGGCGAACGCAGGGCCTGGTTCGCAACGGGCCATGGCGCGAGGCCGAGGCTTTTTTAGTTTCCTGAAGGCCTGAACAACATACCGCGAAGTGATTCCTCCAGTGAAACATGTACGGTGCACTGAACACGGCCGTAAGTTGTGCACACAAATGAAAGGGAAAGATGTAATACGAGTAGGCATTCAAACATGTGTTGCATGTTCTTTTTTGTTCGAGACTCTCATGTTTCAAATCTGAAAGGAAAGAGCTCCGGGATGAAGCTGCAAAGCTGAATGCGCAACATTGCCCAGGTCGCCCACGGCTTCTTCTGAAAATAGAATGAATGGGTCGAAAACCAGCGCTTCTGACACTATGTGCTTTGATGCGGGAAGAACAAGCCTGCAAATGTTCAACTCATGTCGAACTAGCGTTGCCATCCTATGCCAGACTCAGAAAGAGGTCGGTAAGCCTTGATGTCATTTGCTCTACTGTGTTATCAATTCTTCGTGCTGCAGTTGCCTGCAGCCCTGCGCTTTTCCCTGAATCAATGTCGACACGCAAAGGGAAGATCCTTCTGCACAAGCCAAAGCAGATATGCGGGCTCACGACCAACACTTACTGGCACTCCTGAAGAAACAACGAGGGCAAAAAAGAACCGTATACTGCTGTATGGCCGTGTGGACATTGTCTTGCTGACTTGGCACTATTGCACTGGACCAAGGGCGGTGCAAAGCACAGCCGCATTGCCAGTGACAGAGCTATGTACTAAGAGCGTGGCAAGCATTCAATCCGCGTGTTGCAGGCTTGACTACCAAAAATAGCCAGTTGTCCACTTCCTGCAAACTTAACTGTACTTGATTAAAGTTCAGCAGCGATGAGTCTTGCCACACATGCACTCTCGTGTGTGCGCCTGTTTCACTGATCATCCGGGAAGTTCAGAGGAAAAGTCCATCCCTGGCACAGGGATCATGGAGCCATTCCTCAGATGATTGAACAGGATTCCTTTGCACTTCCGAAGATTAGGGGCAAGCTGTCGTGGCATATTAAGCAGCCCCCCTATCGAGGACCAAGCTGACCCGCCAGTTCCTTGACCTGACATTCCCTTCCCAGACCCTACTGGTTGCATGTTTGTCATTGCAACCCACTAAATATGTAAGCTCGTGGGGTACGCAAGAACTTCCGACACGTTCCCAAATGCATTCAAGTGAATCAGACTTTCTAGTTGTTTGCCGAGCGGCTCAATCGCCCTCATGGCGTCCACCATATCTGCCATGTCAGAGCGAAAGCAAGTAATAGGCGCCTCGCCGCACTTGAGGCACCAAATGGCCTTATTAGCCTTAGTTCACCTTGAACGTGTTGGGACTTCAAACTTGGGGTTCCGTGGTCTCCGTTCTGATCTGCTTTAAAGTACCCATCAAATGAGCCACCATCAAAATCATAAGGTCTCTTTGGCATTCCACACATCCAAAGTTGTGCCGTGGGCAAGCTCCTTTTCGGAGCTGATCTTGGGTTCCCTCGTTGGCAAACCTTGTAGTCGTGTTCGGCCCTGTCAAACCCAAGTGTTCTGAAGGTGGCTATGGGAAGCTGATCAGCAAGGCTTGGCGGAAGTGCCTTCTGAACCCAGGCAAGTTCTGGCTGCATCAGCTGCGCCTGGCCTTAGCCGATATAGATTTCAGTTTAATGTTGGGGGTTTCCAGTTAGAGGCCTGTGCGGCTGTTTCAATCCTCAAGTGCACACCCTAAACCCTAAGCCCCACGACAAGAGGTGGTGAAGTCAACAATCACGAGGCTTCCCTCTCCCTGCCGTGGGCTCTGGGGCATCAGACGCAGGTCAGGCCGGTTGCAGATCACGCACTCCAAGGCATACTCCCAATGCCGCATACCTCCACAGCCTGCGCATTGCTTGAAACGTCTGACGAGCAGCATACAATACAACTCCGAGTGCCCCTTCAGGTGTGGCCAATACTGTGCGAAGTGCCAACCTTCATGGCGCCAAGCTAGCTCAGCCCCCAAGCACTGCCCGAGGCCTCGGATATCCGTCAAGCTCTTGCACCTCTTTCCCTTCACCAGCTGACCGCCGCATCGATGTTCTCGCACAGCTTGGCCTCAGGATTTGCGAGATGGCAATTACTCTTAGCGAATCTGACCTCGCCCCTTCTCCAAACTCCAACACTGGGGTAAGTCCAACGGAATGCCAGGGCACGTGGGCCCACCTTTTGGTAGCGCTCAAGATCAATCAAGCTCCTCAATGCACAGCATGAAGGGCTTGAGGGAAGAACAAAAAAGATAGGTTGCTCGAACCTCCTGGTGTGGGTGATGCTAGCTGTGTGCATCTGCACGCAGGCTGGAAGGGGCTTTGCTTGCAGTGTGTGCATTTTTTAAGTTCGGGATTCTTGTGGGCTGGGGCTGTTGCATGCAGGGTTTGCACCCGACCAAAAATCAAAACAAGGATACTCTGCTGGTGATGCTTGTAATGGTGGTGATGCAGATTAGTGGCGCTGTTGATGCGAGTGATGTTAATGATGCTGGTCATGTTGGTGATGGGTGATGCAGGTGACACTAATAATGCGGTTGATGCGGATGGTGCTGGTGGTGCTGGTGGTGCTGGTGGCTGGTGGTGCTGGTGATGCCAGCATTACTGCGCCACCAACAGAATGACTGAAGTGGAGTTGAAGAGAGCAATCAAGGGGAAACACACAGCAAGCATGAAAGGCCGCAACGATTCTCTATCTTCCCTGCTGTTTTCTCCACACCAGGGCACCAAATCAACATTGTAGCAGTACACGACAAACAAACATCGGCAACAGCAACGCATGTCATGGATTCAGGACGAGCTTCACCCAACCTGCCAAACTGACCGGGTGCTGGCATGTGGTATCTTGCGCCTGTCGTTAGCAGCTGAGTGCTTGCACTCACCATTCCACGTGCGCAAGTCACTCGCAAATCTCACAAATCGATTCACTCTTCGGCCTTTACACCATCCGTCTCAAGCGCCGTGTAAGCCTTGCTGATGACCTTCGTTCGGGGGCGAGGTCCTTGGCCGCACCCAAAACAAGGGTGTTGCGGAAAATCCCACAACCGGATTTGTGTCAAAGCCTGCATCCTTGAAAAAAAACAGCCAGTCAGGAAGTGCGGCGACATTGCAGCACGAACCATTGTGCTCCATGTAGAAGCACCACAAGCAGCGCCCTAATGAATTCAGGGCATTGTGATGATTTGATGATACAACGGCCACGAACCACAACGTGCTACACGTAAGCAGAAACGCGTCCTAATAAGTTCAATAGCATCAGATTGACAGCGTCATGATGATTCGATAGCACTGCGAAGCGCTACGCATAAGCACAGGCAGCGTCCTACAGCACGTTTGACCAGGATCGCCAAGCAAGAACCGCCAGAAGCCACCCTGAGAATACCAAACCGCACCCTGAAGCACTTTGACCAGCGCGCCATGAGAGCGCACCAAACTAAACCCTTACCAGCACTCACCACCTTGCATCGCAAATCTAGCACTGCCAGCCACAGGACTTGAAGCACACAACACCAGCACTCTGACCACCGTGACTCCCAAAGTGACCAGCGCACAGACCAGCACAACAGGCAGCTAGGACCCACCCAGCCCACGCCGTCACCAAACAGCAACGGCGCAATCACAGCACCCGAGCAGCACGGTTGATGTGAAACTGTGAAATTCCGCCAACGAGAATGCGCACTTGGCCGGCTTTGTGAAATTCGGCGGGAAACAAATGCGAAATTGGGCCAACGTTCAGGCCCGCATTGCTGCATCCAGCACTCCAACCATATCGACCGTCCCAGCCATCCCAACCATAACCACCCCGACCCTCCCAACCATCTCGACCCTCCCCAACCATCCCAATCCCCACTATCCAACCGCACCTCGCCAGCGCCAGCCGTCCTGACCTAAAACCAGTCCGAAACCACCCTAACCAACCCGTAACTCACCACCGGAATTCCTAGAAAAACTCTAAAAGGACTAAACCAACCGAACACCAAGCCTAAAATGGATAAACCCGCGCAACAACTTCTGATTTCTGACTTTCACGCATCTGTTTCTGAATCTTGTTTGTCTGAATTTCGAGTTTGTTTTCTGAAAGTCACTTCGCCCCCTGCGAGCACCCAGCCGTCAATCGCGCAACCCGAACAGCACCCCAAAACAGCACCTGCATCAGCACCCCAAACCGCCGTCAAACTTGAAAAAATGCGCCCGCACCCTCACCAGCACCGCCAACAGCACCCCCAAACAGCCCCCCCAAACAGCACCCACCCTGAAGTAGCACCTTGCCGTCAATCCCTGCCGCACCATCACCCCGCACCTCCAACAGCACCCCGAACAGCACTCCCAAAAAGGCACCTGGAGCAGCACCCCAAACTGATGCCCCCTGGCACCCGGCCGTCAATCTCGCCAAAACTCCCTCGCAGCATGCCGTCAATCTCGCACATTTTGCGCCGCACCATAAAGCAGCATGCCCGCGTCGTCACCCAAACCAGCATGCACCAGCACCCTTCCGTCAATCTCACTTTCCCCGCGTTCATGCTATCTGAGGAAGAAAAAAACCGCACCCCAAAGCTTGACACGTTCCCAATCTAACATTCGCAGTTGGATTCAGCACCGCCCCCCAAAACCCGCACACCGGTCGAGCCGCGGATGTTCCGCCTCTGGACCCCAGGGAAGGCAGGCATGACCAGCACCAGCCCGGGATTGCGCCGCAGCAGCTGAAGGCCTCGCGTGCAAAGCATTTTTTTGAGGGACTCATCTGAACACCCAGATAGGGTTAAGAATCTTAAGAAGGGAACTCACATGATGTTTAGACGTGTCATGTTGCCAAATGACCACGAGTGAAGCTTGCGCTTGCTGCGGAAACAGCACTTTGAAAAGGCGCTGTGCTGCAAACGCGACCAAACGTTACATTTGGTTGGAGCACTCAGGCAAAACAGAAAACGCAATTGCTCGACAAGAAAGGCGTTGGAATGAACGTGCCTGCGCTTACCCAGGAGAACTTTGGCTGGCTCATCCATAAAACCTCGACATCCATCATGACCAGGTATCCTGAGAAACACGCAGATCAGGTACCAAAGAGTATGAACATGCTTGGCTCAGTTCAGTTTTTGTCGGTGCGCGCACGTTCGAAGAGCTGTGCCGGTCGCCATGATGACTCGCAAGCAGAGAAGCTGATCACAAGACCAAGCGGCTTTCCTGGCACTGGTCAATGGCAAAATAGTGTGCCAACTGCACCTACGTACAAATGCAGTCAGTCATGCATGATCTGTGGCAAACGCTTCATGTTGCAGTTGATCAACACTGCACCCACGTCATTGCATCGATATGGCACCTCCTCTTCGTAGTCCTCGTTAAACTCTCTGTATGCCACAGACGACCGGCGCTCCTCACTTCAGTAACAAGGCGCAGCACATGCAAGGCACAAGACCAGTATCTGGATCACTCCTTCCATCCTTCCATTGGCGGATGCTCTTCCGGATCAAAGTTGGCGGTTCGGTTCACCTCCTGCACATACCTTGGGCACGCGGGACAATGTCATTGCAAGAGGTTGCCACCTTCTGAAATCTTGGCGTTATCTCCAAACATCTGGGTGAGCGGGCCCCACAAGTCCCATGAGTTTGTTTGAAGCACGTCTAGGAGCAAAATCCCAGTACCCACTCTGCACACCCTGAGTACATGGATTTGCCACCAGCAAACTCCTGGCTGTAGTTCACCTGCAGCCAATCGTCCACAAAGCCCTTAGAGACCAGCTTCTGCACGCGAGCCTAGAATGAAGCCCAAGAGCAAAAACATACAACGTACGCGTGCCGTGTTTACAGCTTGCATTCAAATCTAGCTGTTGCATTCAACTCCAAGCCACTACAAAGGTTGGAGGCAGTTCATCGCCAGAGTCTATGACAAGCAAAGTACGCACAAAGTTGAAGTGCTGGTGCTTCAGAATGTGCTTGACCTGAGCCGCCATCTCTTCTGCGCTTGAATTGCCGACTTGCATTTGTTTCCAGATTGCAAGGCGGCAGTGCACAAAGACAAGTTGCAAGCCGCTAGCATCTTTGATGCCAGAGAGCTAGCAAGGGCAATCTGCCACGAACGTGTTGTGTCGCAGCGTAGCTCTGGCAAGTGAGTTTTTGGGACAACGCCCACCATTTAGGATCATCGTCCAGGGGGAAATCGTGCTCTACCCGTGGCACTTGTGCAGCTTGATTCACCTTTGAAGCCTTGGGCATTTGTACCAAGTCACCAATATGAGTGTTTGGTTGCAAGTTTGCAATAGTCATGTCTCTTAATCTCTTCTTTTTGTGTGTGTGTGTGTGTGACGAAGAATGAATGACAACACGTGACAATGAAGCCAACGCACCATGGCACCATTGCCACAGGTCTCCGTCCGATGCCAAAGCTGCAGGCAAGCCACCCGTGACGAAATCTCCCGGCTGTGCTCGTGCCTGGCAATCACGGCCAGGCAAACGGCCTCGGCCTCGGTCTCCTCTTTGCAGACCTAGCCGTATTTCGGGGTTGGATTTTCTGCTCGGGAGGTGCTCTGCTAGGGCATAAACAAACCCCAGCAAATGAGCCGCAACATCCTCCTCTTCCCAAACTTCCTGCCTCTTCCTGGCAGGTGTTGGCTGAGCCGGCGATCCTAACAGAATTGAAACTCCTACCACATGTGCAGTATTCTTGGCAGAATATGACAATATTATATGACCACATAAGACAGGGCAAGGTACAGAAAAGCCAGAGCTAACACGTTGCATCGGAGAAGAAGCACGATTCCATTGCCCATGTAAGTGAAACTTGAGCTGGACAGTCTCTCCGCCAATGCTGTTCACGGCTTGGCCTACGAGTGTGCATCCGCTTCCATGGTTTGAAGGACTGACTGAGTAGGGCCACGCGTGGCAAATTGGGCGCTACATTGCACGATTTGGTCAAACATCCCACCTCTCGCTTTCATCAAGCTTGACCCGCACGTTCGATGTCAGAACGGCTGCTCGCCATTGCGACTCCGTGTGCATTTCGGGGGCTTTGGAGGGGGCGCGCACCTGCACACCTCTCTTTTCAACTCTAAGTCACGATTCTCTCTAACTCTGCTAGCCCCTTGTACTCCGGGCCCATCACCGCGGGCGGCCTGCCCTGCTCAATGGCAGCTATCTTGGTACGGGCTCAAAACTGCTGAGGTCTGAGAAGCATGTCTTTAGATGATATCATCCGACTCACACATGTTCCGACAAAGCGGTTGAGGTCCAGACATCTGACTTCAATTTTGCCAGATCATGCCTGCAAAGTCAGAGATGCGAGTAATGGGTCGAACGCAGCCCTTAGCACAACACACTTTGTGATTGCAAGCCAGAAAATGATCACGGCATTCACAACAATAATGTGCGCCACCGAATGGCATATCCAGCATGGCTGCTCAAACATCTATGTGCATTCCATGTGTACGCCACTGACTGCCGGCATGCAGCATTCACTTGCTTGGACTTGTCCCCTGCTTTCTATTGGCATTTCAAATGCAACTGTGCAGGGAGTGAAAGAATTGGTGTGGAAGCAAAACGCTGTCAAACAGTTTGTTTCTGGTTGGTTCCCACAGCATCTCACACGCATCCGGCAACAGCACATTTAGAAAACCTCTCTTTTCCATCTCTCTCTCGGACTTCAAACCCAAAGCATTGGACTTGTTTCTCTCGGGCCAGAGGCCTGCCTCACGCTGGTGAGGGGGGCGTGCTGGGACCAGGCGCGCTGCCAGTCCCGCAGGTGGCCCTGGCGATGCATGGCTAATCTTCGTGAGCATAATTGGTATTTGGAGCATAGATGGCCTTGCGCAGATTTCGGAAAACGCGGTCGTCTATGTGTTGGGATTGCTCTTCGGCAAACGACGCTTGCAACATCTATGACTCTATGAGCCTCAACCTTGCCCGCGCCTGACGCCAGCCCTCACCATTGCAAATCACACCTCGGATCCAGGTCCAACTGAAGGACAAATGGCCACCGCTTGACCGGATCATCAGCGGCGGCCAAGTTTGCGTCAGTACCAGATCCCGTTCAACACTCTGCGCAGGGCACACTCCAGCGCTGCTTCCCAAGTCCTCATGCCACCACAGGATCTAACGAACCTCGGCCATGCTCACGCATTGACGTGTGACATTGACCAACTGGCCTTGAGTGTGCCTTTTAGTCAACAGTGCACGTGTGCACGTGCCAGGATCTTGGGTCTGACTGTGAATGCTTGGGAAATCAGATACACGGCACTGATCGTTCAGGCAGGTCGCGGCAGCGACTTGCATGGCTTGCCTGGGATTCTGACGCAACTGCCTTGAACGCCCCAGTACCGTCAGTCACCCAGCCTCGCACAAGTTGGCCGCCACAGCGGTGTTCCTTGACTTGGTTGCGGGAGGGCAATTGTTTGTAGCGCTGAATGTCCAGCAAGGCCGCCCGGCCTGAAAAGCGAGCAGGCTGAGCAAGCCTACGCCACACTGTGTCCCACAAAGGGAAGATTGTGGGAAATGAGGGCGTCAAACTTACCTTTTTCACACCCTGGCTTCAGCGTCCATTTGACAAACCCCCAGCCCCGAAAAAGATGCGAATTTCCTCAAAATGAGTCGACTTGCCAAGAGGAGCCTGGTAATGTGAAGGGGTGCTGGCAGGTCGTATCCTCCGTCGCTGGGCCATGCAGCCCATCCGAGTAGCTCTTTGGGATTGGCCTCGAGGCAGTCACAGCTTAACTGCGTGGGGGTCCGATTCAATCAAGGGGAAACCAACAGGAGGAGCCATCTTTCCTTTCTGGGTCTTGGGCACAAAATGCATATGCCGCCTGGCTTGCTTCACCCAACCCCCATGTATCCTTGCCTGGTAGTGGGCCGCTGCCGGATCTTCCGTGTTGAAACACCCGGAAAAGATGGACTCACCAGGATCAGGCCTTCATTCATGCGGAGGACTTGAATCGCATCCTCACGGATGTGCAACACCCGTCAGATGAATTTACTTCTTCTCCATTTGCATCCAGTCAATTGTGAAGCAAGAGTCCTCCACCCAAGAAACATCCTCGTCAGAATACAGAATCCTTGCACACGCACACCGACTCTGAAACCGACAACCCATAACCCCCCACAACCAGCATGTTTTGGTCCTCCATACAAGCCGAGGCTCTGATCTAACTCAAAGACTACAATGTAAGCAGCTTCACACTGATCCACTGCAAAATAGTACGCCAGCTGAAAATCGTCAGTTTGGGCATCGTCGAAAGATACACCATGGCCATGAAACTGGCGAGTGCCAATTCCCATATCCCAATCAGCAGTTTTGTTCACGCCTTAGTTCTGGGCGGACCATGAAAATCCCGACAAAATCCCGCCGGGCCGGCTCAAGCATACTGTCGGAGGTTCATGAGGGCCACAAAATCACGTCTGCAACTTGTCCAAGCCGCTAGCTTTGTAGGATTGAGAATAGTCCACAGTCCGCCATGCATCAATAACTTTTTCTTGGATCAGTGCATCAGCAGCTGATTGAGATGGAAGTGAAGCTGCGCGACCTGCAAGCACTGGGAAAAAAAACAGCCCGCCACCGCATCAAAGCGGTTCCCTGGAATCATTGTTCGCGCATTCTGTCAGAAAGCAAACCAGGCCTTTGGTATCCTCAGCTTGCAAAATTGTCGACTAGACATGGTGAAAGTGCAAAGAATGTGTTTATAACATTGCATTCAACAGGCAACGAACTGCTACGGTTGCTACAAAACCAACCAGTCATTGGTGAGTCTCAAAAATCAGATACCGGCGCTGGAATTCATAATGCTGCATTTTGCTCAGGTGCCGAGCCTCAAGGCGAGCAATTAGGTCCAACCATGTCCAACCGTAAATCTGTCAGATTGCACTGTGGGGTGTAAACACCAAACTTTGCGCAGCATTGCCAAGGACTGGGCCCGAATTAGAATTTCTTCGCTTGCGCCAACGTTGCAAATCAGCGCCAGGCACGCAAGGCGGGGCGCCTTAGTAGCGCATCACTCGATTGCAAGTCGCCCTGGAGAAGGCACGGGACAGTAGCGGAGTGTGCAGTTGAGGGCCTGGCAGGCTTGAGGTTGGCGGCGAAGTCTGCCTGTGCCCAGAACAGGCAACAGTCATGATGTTCAATCGTTAACATGGAGCCGTCCGTTGATCCAAAGCACACCTGCATAGCTGTCCCCGCGTCAGAGGTGCCTCAAACATCCGAACAGGAGATTTGCTTGGCCTGATGTGTTGACGCAGAAGAAGAACTTCCACACGCTGAAACTTCATGTGACGCTGTAAATGCAGCCACGCATACCATCTCGTTGCACTTTCACCTTGGACGTCTGTGGCAAAGAAACAAACGCACACAGACCTGAACTGAGGCACCACACATGTATGAGTCTCCTATGGAAAACAAACCCAAATCCTAAGAGCCATACATTTGTTAAGAGTTTATTGTTATCGTCATTGGTTTTCCATGTTTGTCATCATCGTTATTGTCGTTGTTGTTGCGGTGGTTGTCGTTGCGCTCCTTTTTTCTTGTTATTATTACTGTTAGTGTTAGTGTTACTTGTATCGGTACCGGTATTGGTATTGATACTGGTACGGCTATTGCTATTACTATTGCTATTACTATTGCTGTTGCCATTGCTGTTGCTATTGCTGTTGTTGATATTATCGATATTGGCAGTCCTTTCCTGGATGTCAAAGTCTTTACATCTTCTACGAATATGTGTTTACAATATCTATGCTTTGGTGTTGCTGTTGAAACATCTATTTTACTTTCTTTGCTGTGCCGGCCTGCATTCAGTAATCTGAAAGAACGCAAAAGCCAGGAGCTCAGAACGGGCTTCCTCCGGATTTGTTATGAAAACCAAAAGGTGTTCGGTCTGCAACCTGCATTTTGTGCGGGTGTTTTGCCGGCGTTTGACCGAGGTCCCCCCACTGGATTTTGCAGTCCACCATTTAAATCAGTCCTGGCTCAGCTTGTGCTCATTCAGCTGAGCGGTTTTGGTTCATTTTTGCTTTGGGCTACGTGGTGTTTTGGGTCATTTGGACGCCTGTCTGATTCCCATAATAGCATCGTCGCATGAACTCATTTTGATGAGCGCAACCCGACTTGAATGCAATACTATGCCTGGGTCTTCGAATCAGGAACCTCTGCGTGCCCACCATGCCTGGTATCCCCTGCATCGCTTCAAATAGGAAGCGTCGCTCCAGCTGTTTGTTTCTCATTTGCGTGTTGTTTGTGGCCTTCCTTTGCAAAGAATGTGAGCGGCTTGTGCATGGCGGAGCGAGCTCAACCAACAAATGATCCCCAAGGAACAACATGCATGATGAGTGATGTGGTTTCATTGCTAGTCACGCTTCACACAAAGACCATGGCTGAGCATCTCACATTGACGACAAAGAATACTATGGCAGCGCCCACAAACAGACCGATCAGGCCGCGCCAGCCGCAAAGGCATGGCCGCGCTGGCATCTGGATCCGGCATCACAAGCAATCAATGCCCTGTCTCACACTCAGTGAAACTCGGTGCATGGCTACCCTTGCACATTTGAACATCCCACTGCGTTTCTTGGCTCTACCATGCAACACATGTTTAGTAGCCTGGCCTTCATGCTGCATGCATTCATTTGTAAATCAATGCTTGACAAAGCTGCGATAGCAAGTGATCATTGTCCCCGAAGCATTCGAATGAGTCCCCCCATACCGAGAACTTGCACTCGCATGTGAACAATCTGATTGCAAAACGTTGCTCTCTTTGACACTGCTGTCGGAGGCAGCCAATATACAGTAATAAGTTTTGTTCTTTTTTGGAAACCAGCCAACAAAAGTGGCGAGGGGTTTCTTCGGTACCCCGGCAACAGTGGTTATGTTGCCCCTGGGAAAGGTCACGGTACCCCGATTATCCTCGAAACAGTACCCTCTCCGTAGGTCGATCTTTCGTGTCTATGCCGCCACCAATCACGATACTGTTGTGAAATGATATAGGCATTGCTTGAGCCAAATGGCGACATGTGTGTGAATGAGCGAGTGTGAGTGAATGTGACTGAATCTGGGCCAATGTTTGTGAATGTGAGCGAGTGAGTGAGTGTGACTGCATCTGAGCGAATGTGAGAGAGTGACTGTGAGGGAATGTAAACGACTGTGAGTGAATGTGACTGAATGTGAGCGACTGTGAGTGAATATGACTGAGTCTGGGCCAATGGTTGGTGAATCTGAGCGACTGTGAGTGAATGTGACAAAATCTGAGTGAATGCGAGCGAGTGTGACTGAATCTGGGTGAATGTGAGTGAATGTGAGTGAATGTGAGAGTGTGAGTGAATGTGGGCGACTGTGAGTGAATGTGACAGAGTTGAATGTGAGTGAATGTGACAGAGTTGAATGTGAATGACTGAGAGCGAATGTGACTGAATCTGGGTGAATGTGTGAGCGAGGGCTGTGAGTGAATGTGCCTGAATCTGGGTGAATGTGAGTGAATGTGAGCGAGGGCTGTGAGTGAATGTGCCTGAATCTGGGTGAATGTGAGTGAATGTGAGCGACTGAGTGAATGTGATTAAATCTGGGTGAATGTGAGTGAGTGTGAGATGTGAACAACTGTGAGTGAATGTGAGTGAGTGAATGTGAGCGACTGTGAGCGAATGCGACTGAATCTGAGTGAATGTGAATATGAGCGACTGTGAACGTGAGCCACTGTGTGACTGAATGTGAGCGACTGTCAGTGAATATGACTGGGTCTGTGAGTGAATATGATTCAATCTGAGTGAATGTGGTTCAATTTGATGAATGTGAGTGAATGTGAGCGACTGTGAGTGAGTGTCACCAGTGCTTCAGTGACCCGTGACCTATTCACACCCCCAACGCAGTATGCCTCATTCTGAGGCATCTGCGCAGAGGCGTTGAAACTGCGGCTTCAAAATTACACACTGGGTCCACCATTATGCATCCACATACACACCGTGCCAGCTCGAATTTGTTCTATCTTGCGAAATCTCGAGTCGTGAGACGTCGTGAGACGCTCAAAATTACTGCAATTCTGCAGCGCAGTAGATTGAAATCACCCTCATTGGAAAATGTAATACCATCGGTGGCCCCCGTATCTCAGAGCGAACACATCGGCACTGCCTATGTGGGGCAGTACATCTGTCCTCAACGCATAGCAAAGGAAGAGGAAAGCGTATCAAGTTGTGCTCTGAGCAGGGGGTCGACGGAACACCCGTCCGTTTTCTTGCTAGAGGCAATGTCCGCCCACGCGGGCAGCAGCTTGCGGCTGCTGCGCCGGGCGGAGGCTCCACGGCTTCTGCGCCTAGGGCGGTTTCGTGCCTGCTGCGCCTGGCGGAGGCTCCACGAGCGCGGCCTCCGGCGCCAGTCCCTCCGCGCCATCTTGGGCAGCCTCACTGTTGCAGCGGGGAGCCAAGCCTCGTGACTTGTTTGCACGCTCTGCTGGGTCAGGCAGAGCTGCGTCGCTATCTTACTTCTCACGGTTTGCGCGCCCCTTGTCAAACATCACTCGCGCGCCGCAGGAGCTCAACATCGTGTACGATGTCAAGGACCTTGACCGAGTGACGCGCTGAGACGACATTTTTTCCCACAGGACATGATGCGTCACACCTCTGTGCAAGTGACTGGCTGCGAGGACAACGGAAGGTCAACGAGCAGAGAAGCCGTGTAAAAATAAGTCGTGAGATGTTGAGTAAAGGGGTGTCCAGCAGCACGAACAACATTGCGACAAAGAGGCCCAAGGAAACCAAGTGTTCGGTTGAGCTTTCAGGGAGGCCTCTTGAATGAGTCGGCTGTTCCGGGCTCGACATGGATTCGAGCATCATCACACGCACATCAGCAACATCGCCAGCATCACCAGCATAAAACCTGCGCGCTGCAACCTGGAGCGCGCAAGTTTTCTCTTTGCCACCTTCTGGCTCCATTTCTAGGGGGATGATTCCGCGACGCGTCAGCAACATCGCCAGCAGCACCTGCGTCGCCAGCCTTCGGGAAAACCCGCGCGCGCCAGGCTGAGGCCCTGCCTGACTGGCTGCGCCCCAAGCTCTGCAGATGACTCGCGCTTCCGCAGCAGCGGCGACTGCGGGCAGCGCACTTTCGAAGCATCGACGGCTGCGCGGACCACGCTATGTGTAACTTCCTTTTGACTGTACTTCGTTTCGAGCTTTACTTTTATACTTTTACGGGTGTAAATACGTGGGGTCGTGAAAAACCACCCTGCGCCTGAGGCTTCCTTAAAAAGTGCCAAAAAACGCGTATCGCGAGAGGCTTCCTGAAAAAACATAGCGCGAACCTCCGCGCGGCACGTCCAAGAGCGCACGCACCAGCGCGAACCGCGCGAGACTGTTGCGTCGAAGATAACTTTTTAAGCACAGGACCAGCACTTTGAGCGCGAACCCCTCAATCTAACCCGGCCTGAACTCTTACCGTCTATTTGAGGAAATACCCCTCCTAAAACAAAAAACAAAAATCAAGGTGGTTTTTGACATTGGCTTCCCTTGAACAACCTAAAAATGGATGCCCTCAAGAAACACACACACACAAACAACACACACCCATGTGTGCGTTGCGTTTCGGCTTCATTGCGTGTCGGCCATGAACGTCTTGCTGTACCCTGATACCACGCTGGGCAACACTAGCACGCTCCTTTTGCCGGTTGCACGCTCAAAATACTAGGGTGCAATGTCCCGCCTGCCTTGAGAGACACGATTGGAAAGCCGGAAAGCTTTTCAAGGATTTCATCGTGTTGCTCTGGGCCTTTAGTCAGAATAGCGCGCATGCTGTGGCCCTGAGCATCAGGGCGGCGGTTTGGTGGCAGTTTCAAACATTACGACGCAGCGGGAACGCCAATCTCAGGCGCATCACTCGGCTCCCTACGCGCCCACTGGAAAGAGACTTGCATCAACTTGCGATAACATTGCGTCACTGCTTGCTACAGGTCACGCACCGGCACTGTGCCCTTTACGGATTGACTGGCAAGGCCGGAAAGGCACCAGTCGACTCTTCTAGCTTGTTTGTTCATGTGTCCACCTCTAGACATGTTTGCTTGAGCGGCAAACAAATAACACCACTCAAGCGTCACACCCGACAAGACCCAACACGAACACCCGTCGCAAACAGCTACCTGCAAGCCGCATTGAGGATATACCAGAGCTAAGCGCTCTGGCGCACGATTTTGCTGATATGCAGGCCGGATACCCGCTGATGCCCAGCATATTGTGCCAGTTAGCATTTCGTCACTGCTTGATACAGGTCACACACCCGCACTGCAATGCCGTGGTGAGCCACTGCAGCTCGAGCTGACGCCTCAAACAGCAGCGACTTGAGACTTGGGTGCTGCGGGCGCTCTGGACATTGGTCACGCACGACAAAGCCTAAGCACCTGCCCGCACAAAGTAGAGCAAACAAGTCTGCACGCGAGCAACCTTCAAACCGGGCGGGAGCGGGAGCCATACGTTGGAAGCAACAGGCATGGGACATTGAAAGCACATGAGGGTAAAAAGCTTGTGCAGATGATCCGGCATTGCCAGGGCAACAAAGCTGAAAACACAGCCTTCGGCTCCCGCGAGCCGCTCAGCTGCTCGGCCACGCCTTCCACGGCGCTTGCCTTCCGGCCGGGGCTGTCGGGATCGGACGTGTGACACAATGACCTGCCTTCCTTAAAGACCCGGCGGTCCCACGCTGTATGTATTTGGCTGTGTCGTGCTTCAGACGTGCCTGCAGTGGGTGCTTGCGAGCTTTGAGCCGCTGTTTCCGCGGTTCGGCCGCTTCTTGTTATCTCTGACCCTTGTATGCAACGAATCCTCTGCTATCTGACTGACAAGCAAGCAGGCTCATGTGTCGCGGCATTCTTGGTCGTACCTATGGTGACGTGCGCCCAAGCCACATGAAAGACATTCCAAGCAAAAGACATGGTCTAAATTGTGTGGTGCGGATGCACGCAAATGGCAAGGCCGGAAAAGCGGAGAGTGCAGCGAATGGGGTGATCTGGTTCGAGAACCAGTCGCTCAGGCACAGACAGCTGCTTGGGAAAGCTTCGGATCTAACATGGCAAGTCAGCTCACTTAACCAAGACGAAACAGAACTTTCGTGCTCGCGCCGAGAAAGGTGCCACTTGCACTTTCCACAGTTCAGGCACTGACAGCCACAACTTGAGACTCCAGTGCAGTGGTCTCCTGAGGATTTGCTGGTTCGAGCGACAAATCCAAAAAACAAAAAGCCTCTGCGCATCTCTGCGCCCGCAGAAGCTGAAGCTTGGCGGTCAGCAAGCGTGGCTTGCCCAAACCCAGCACCCAGCAACTCATATTGGATATTGCGAGGCGAAGAAAAACACGACGAGCCGGACTGCCAACCCTCTCCAGCAACAAGTTGAATGAGGCAGTCAAGCATGCTGGACACTCGCTGGGCACTTGTTGGGCAACGCGGTGACTACCTAGTAGCAAAAACTGGCTTGCTGTCTGCCCAAGAGCCAATCTACCGAACTTGACAACGCCAAAGCAGTCTTTTGCGTGAAAAAGTCTGCGGGCGAGCAACCTTCAAACCGGGCGGGAGCGGGAGCCATACGTTGGAAGCAATAGGCATGGGAAATTGAAAGCACATCAGGGTAAACAGCTTGTGCAAACGATCCGGCATTGCCAGGGCAACAAAAGCAAAAGCACGGCCTTCGCCTCCCATGTGCTGCAAAACGATCTGATCTGACGCAATGCCGCTATTCGGACGCTTCTCGTTATCTCTGACCCTTGTATGCAACGAATCCTCTGC
This sequence comes from Effrenium voratum, assembly GCA_963377175.1. Lineage (NCBI taxonomy): Eukaryota > Dinophyceae > Suessiales > Symbiodiniaceae > Effrenium > Effrenium voratum. The sequence goes on from CAUJNA010003201.1 coordinate 52,559, forward strand.
TGCCTGACTGACAACAGGCAGGCTCATGTGTCGCAGAATTGCTGGCCGTACTTACGGTGACCTGCGCCCAAGCCACATGAAAGACATGCCAAGCAAATGACATGGTCTAGATTTCGTAGTGCGGATGCACCCAAATGGCAACTTGGCAGCTGAGTTCAAGCAACACATAGAAAACACAACTTGAGCGCTTCAAGAGCGCAAGGCGCTGCCTGAATTTTGCTTCCGCTCTAGGGGACAACTGTTGCTCCGGCTCATAGCTGAGGCACAAACAGCTGCGACTTGGGAGGCTCCGTGAGCCTGTTGGCTTTTGGTCTTGCTCGAGTGACAAAATCAACGAACATATCCCGAAGCGCGCAGAAAATGCCAAGCCGACATCAGCTTGGCAGCCAGCAAGCAACGAAAAACACAACCGGAGGCCTGCCAACCCTCTCTAGCAACAAGCTGAATGTGGCAGTCAAGCATGCTGGACATTCGCTGGGCGCTTGTCGGGCAACGCTGTAACTACCAACACGGGCACTTTGGAGACTTTGAACTTTGGGACACGGCTCAGACAGCCCAAGACCCAATCCATTGAATCCAACAATGTGTCGAGCTGTCATCTGCCTGAGCAGGTCCGTGCGCGAGCATCCTTAAAACCTGCCAAAAGCGTGAGTAATGCATTGGAAGCAACAGGCACCGAAACTCGGAAGGCTCATCAAGGTAGACAGCTTGTCAAGCCGATGATCTGGTATTGCCAGGGTGACACAAGTGAAAACACGACCTCCGGCTTCCAATGAAACCTGATCTGATCTACTGCAGCTGCTTGCTCTCCGTTTGCTCTCTGACTCTTGTAGGCCACAAATCCTCTGTTACTTGCATGACATGAAACCCGAAGTGTCACCGCAGACTTGGACGTGCCTATGGAGATCTGTACTCATAACGCATCAACCACATGCCAGCCAAGAAACTGGCTGGGTAGGCACAAGGTGTAGCACAGCGTGCGCGCCACGAAGCATGCTTCCCTGCACATTGTCTCAGGCGTTTCGAGCACCAGTCAGACTTTGTAGCAAGCATCATGTCTAACATGGCAAGTCAGCTCACACAACAAAGAGGAAACAGAACTTGTGTGCTCGCACCGAGGAAGGCACCTGCACTTTGCACAGCTCGGGCACTGACAACAACAACTTTGGGCTCGGGTGCAATCGTCACTTGGAGACGCCAAATCCAAAATCCACGTAGCCTCTGCGCATCTTTGCGCCTGCAGAGCGTGGCAAGCAAGCTTCAGCCTGGTGCCCAGCAAGCGTGGCTTTCCCAGAGCCAGCACTGAGCAGCTAATGTTGGATACTAAAAGGCAAAAGCACAACCGGCGGCCTGCCAACCCTCTCAAGCAATAAGCTTAATGTGGAAGTCAAAGTGTTTGTCATTGAACTTCATTCGCGCGAGCACATGCTGTGGCATAGTTTCACTCGCAGCTGGTGCTACTGCAGGCTTTCCAGCCGTGTACACAAACTCACCGGGGAAAACCGCGGAGGCCAGAACCCAACAATGTCAAAGCTGTCATCTGAGCAAGTCGAGCAAGGCGTCTGCACTTCGCTGCTGGTAACAACTATTGTTCCGGCTGACAGCGGCGACTGGGGACATGGGCCAGCTGGGGCTCTTTACCTCGCGTTCAAATCAGTCAAACAGTGCAAACCGAACATGAGGACAACAGGCCTATGCTTTCTGCTGCGCACATCAGGGCAAGAAGTTCGAGCAAACTGTCCAGTCCTGCAGGGGAGTCACTGCTGGCGACGAAAAGTAGTCATGCCGAATTTCCCCCCAACGACGTTCCGCTGGCCCGACGTTGGACTCACCGCGCTTTGACTAATTACCTGCGCTTAAGCCGCGCAAAACACATGCCAGGAAAGCAACATGCTCTGGCGTTGCTGTCTGCTGATGGCCACACCAGGTGGCAACCAAAGGCAGCAGTGCAACAGTCTGCCCGCCCTGCGCAGCCTGTCAGCCCAACATCATAAGTCGGGCCTTCGTTTGAGAAACTGGCAGTTCAACCGTGTGCCCTAATCTTTGCCTTGCCTCTGGCCGGCTTCGCATAACGGGGCAAACAGCTTGCGCTAGTTGCGCGGGGAAAAGAATTCAAAGGCGGAGTCGCTGCGTGCTACGGGTTCGTCATGCTCCTGTAGCGAGACCGGGGGAAGCCCGCCAGCCTTGCTAGCAGGGATTGCGTCCAACATGGCAGGCCAGTTCAAGCATCACGGAGAAAAGCAACTTGTAACTATGATGCTGAACAGGGGTCACTGGAATTCCAAGCTGCAATTTACTGGTGGTGTCCATTGGGAAATGCAGGAAACCCTGAAACAGCTCGCTGCTCCCCTGATGGACTATTGCTCCGACTCACAGCTCGGGCACCAGCAACTTGGGACTCAGGCGCAGTGAGTGCTCAAACACTGACAGCCCAAGCGCCAATCCACCGAATCCGATGTCAAAGCTGTCATCTGTCTGACCAGCATTGTCGGGCGACACAACTGAAAACACGGCCTTTGGCTCCCACGTGCTGCAAAGCGACCTGATCTGACACACTGCAGTGGCTTCGTTGTTTCTTGTTACCTCTGAATCTTGTGCGCCACACATCCTCGGCTACTTGACTGACCACAGGACAGCCCAAGTGTCACCGCAGACTTGGAGCTACACGCCGATCTGCACTCGTGACGCATCAACCACATGCCGGCCAAGAAACATGCTTTCGATGTGTTGGTTCTGTCGTATGCTGACGACAAGGCCTGGTAGGCATGAGGTGCGGCACATGGTGCACGCCAAGCAGAATGCCGTCCTGCACAGTTTCTCAGGCGCATTGACCACTAGTCATACTTTGTAGCAAGCATCGTGTCTAACATGGCAAGTTAGCTAGCTCACTTAGCCAAGACGAAACAGAACTTGCGTGCTCGCACCAAGAAAGGTGCCACAGGCACTTCGCGAAGCTCAGGCACTGAGCAACGGTTTGGGACTTGAGTGCAGTGGTCTCTCGGGGATTTGCTGGTTAGGGCGACAAATCCAAAAACAAGTAGCCTCTGCGCATCTCTGTAGCCGCAAAGCATGGCAAGACAACCTGGTGCCCAGCAACTCATGTTGGATATTGCGAGGTGAAGAGAACGCAACCAGCGGTCTGCCAATCCTCTCTAGCAACAAGCTGAATGCGACAGTCAAGCATGCCGGACACTCGCTGGACACTTGTGGGCCAATGCTGTAACTAACAAGCCACGTGCACTTTGGAGATTATGATCTTTGGGCATGGCTCAGACACTGACAGCCCCAAAGCTGTCATCTGCCTGAGCAAGTCCCTGTACGAGCTCCCTTCAAACCTCGCAAGAGCGCGAGCCGTACGTTGGAAGCAACAGGCACCGGAACTTGAAAGCTCATCAAGGTAAACAGCTTGTCAAACCAATGATCTGGTATTGCCAGGGCGACACAAGTGCAAACACGACCTGCACTGCAGCTGCTTGCTCTCTGTTTGTTCTCTGACCCTTGTATGCCATAAATCCTCTGCTACTTGCTTGACAACATGAAACCCCAAGTGTCACCGCAGAGTTCGACGTGGCTATGGAGATCTGTACTCACAACGCATCAACCACATGCCGGCCAAGAAACATGGTTTCCATGTTTTGGTGCCGTCGTACGCTGACGGAAAGGCTGGGTAGGCACGAGGTGCAGCACAGCTGGCACGCCAAGACGCATGCTTCCCTTCTCCGGCGTTTCGACCACCAGTCAGACTTTGTTGCAAGGTGCAGCACAGCTGGCACGCCAAGACGCATGCTTCCCTTCTCCGGCGTTTCGACCACCAGTCAGACTTTGTTGCAAGCATCGTGTCCAACATGGCAGGTCAGCTCACACAACAAAGAGGAAACAAAGCTTGCGTGCTCACACCGAGAAAGGTGACTTTGGACTTCGGTGCAGTGGTCTCCTTGGGATTTGCTGGTCTCGGGCGACAAATTAAGAAAACACATAGCCTCTGAGCATCTCTGCACCTGCAGAGTGTGGCAGGCAGACTTCAGCTTGGTGGCCAGCAAGCGTGACTTGCCAAGAGGGAGAAAAAGTTAGAACCCAGACACCAATGATGGCTATTGCGAGGCGAAAACAACATGACGAGCGGACGGCCGCCACTGCCAAACCTGTCCAGCAACAAGCTCAATGTGGCAGTCAAGCACTCTGGCCGCTCGCTGGGCGCTTGTGGGGCAAAGCAGTGGCCTTGCTGACAGCCTGACTGCCAATCAAAAAAGTCCGAAATGTTCAAGCTGATATCTGCCTGAGCAAGTCTGTGCGCGAGCAACATAAACTTGAAAGATCATCAAGGTAACCAGCTTGTCAAGCCAATGATCCGGGATTGTCGGGCGACAAAAGTGAAAACACGGCCCTCGGCTCCCACGTGCTGCAAAACGACCTGATCTGACACACAGCAGTGGCTTAGCTGTTTCTTGTTACCTCTGAATCTTGTGCACCACACATCCTCGGCTACAGCCCCACTGTCACCGCAGACTTGGACCTACACGCGGTGATCTGCACTCATGACGCATCAACCACATGCGCGGGCCATACGTTGGGGCAAGAGGCACGGAAAATGGAAAGCAGATCAGGGTAAACAGTCTGTGCGCATGATCCGGCATTGCCAAGGTGACAAAAGTGCCCACGAGGCCACAAAGGACAAGCCAAGCAAAACGCATGCTTTCACTGTGTTGGCGAAATTGCATGCTGACGGCGAGGCAGGCGAGGCAGGGTAGGCACAAGGTGCAGCACATGGCGTGCGCCAATCAGCATTCCTTTCTGCACGGCGAGGATTAGTCAGCTTCTGTGGCAAAGATTGCGGCCAGCATGGCAGCGAAGTTCAAACAACACAGAGAAAACAAAACTCGCGCACTTGCAGCGAGCAAGGAACCTGCGCTTCGCTGCTTCCCTGGTGCAGCTCAGGCACCGGCGGCAGCAGCAAGCACTTTGCGCCTTGTTGGTCTGGCGCCACAAAGGCAAGAAACAGGTAGCCTCTCCGTGTGCCGAACATGGCAAGCCAACATCAGCTTGGTGGCCAGCAAGCGTGGCCTGCCTAAAGCGAGAAACCGCCATGACCCAGCAGAAATTGCTTGATACTGCGTGGCAAAGAAAACACGACCAGCGGGCTTGGTCAATCTCTCCAGCAACAAGCCGAACGCGGCAGTCAAGCATGCTGGAAACCTGCTGGGCACTTGTGGGACAAAACATTGGCCTTGCTGACAGCCTGACTGCCAGTCAAAAAAGTCCGAATGTGCAAAAGCTGACATCTGCCTGATCAGCAAGTCGTGCGCAAGCACCCGACAAACCTGGCGGAAGAGCGGGCCATACGTTGGGGCAAGAGGCACGGAAAATGGAAAGCAGATCAGGGCAAACAGTCTGTGCGCATAATCTGGCATTGCCAAGGTGATAGTGACAACACGGCCTTGAACTCCCGCGTGCTGCAAACCGATCTCATCTGACACACTGCAGCTGCTCGGTGGCCGCTTGTTATATCTAACCCTTGCGTGCACCAAATTGCTGGGCTATTGGAGTCACAACAGGCAGACCCGAGTGTCACAGCATCCTTTGCTGCACTTTGGGCAACCTGCGCCCAAGCCGCATAAAAGACAAGCCAGCAAAAAACATACTTTCACTGTGTCGGTGCAGTTGTATGCTGATGGCTGGCAAGCCCGGGTAGGCACAAGGTGCAGCACAGGGTATGCGCCAATCGGCATTCCCTTCTGCACGGCGAGGATTCGTCGCTTCTGTAGCAAACATTGCGGCCAGTTCAGAAAAAACAGGGAAAACAAAACTTGCACACTCGCACAGAGCAAGGAACCTGAGTAGTAAGGAACATAGGCCTATACTACCCTAATTATTTTCGTTTTTGGGTCGAAAAATCCTGCAAAACAGCCAAATTTTCCATCCTGCTGAACGCTTTTCCGATGTCACCGGTCGATGTCACCGCTCCGTTTTGGGTCGGAAAAGTGCAAAAAACGGCCAATTTCCCGAATTCCCGAAAAACTCGTTTTTTCCTGTCAGGCGGCAAGCGAGGTGCCTCAGCCTCTAGATTTGCTTGGTTTCGGCCGAAAACAGGCTCCAGACGCGCACGCTGCTCTCGATTTCCGTTTTCTGCCCGGAAAAGCTGGCAAGTTCCATCCCGCTGAGCTTGTCACCACTTGTCACCGCTACGTCACCGCTCTCTTTTGGGTCAAAAAAGTGCGCAAAAACGACCAAGTTCCCGACTTCCCGAAGACTTTGTTCTTCACACAATTTTCCGTTTTTCGCCCAAGCACGGCAGCCTGCCGAGGTCCTCGCTCATGACACGGCAACCTGCCGAACTTGTCACCGCCTTCGTCACCGGGTCTAACGCGCCAACCTGCCGAACGTCCAGAGGGCCAGGGCTCGAAATCTTGGCAAGTTTGAGTCAAGATTGAATCGGCTTGAAACAAGATTGGTTCATTAATGGGCAAAGGTTGCCCGGTCGCAGGCGGGATTCGAGCCCCAAACCAGGGTGGTGCAAAGACTGCGCTTAACCACTGAGACAAGGGAGCTTCTTTTGCTGGAAAAGCATCCGGCCGAGGTTGTCACCGCTTGTCACCGCCGTGACACAAGCTTTCGTAATCTTCCAAGCTGCAAAGCGAGGCCGGCTCCGCAGCTTCGGTCTAAAAGCAAGGCCGGAATTCTTTCCACCGAGGTCGGAATTCCGACTTCGCTCTCGGAATTCCGACTTCGCTCCAAGCTTCCGACTTTGCCCGAAAAACCCTGGCGCGGGCCTGGTGCGGGCCTGGTGCGGGCCTGGTGCGGACCTGGTGCGGGCCTGGTGCGGGCCGGCAGCGTGTGATATTTTCCTACACTGCAGAAAGCTCGTCGAACTTTCAGACACTGGCGAATCGCCCGCAGCCCAAAAAAAAACCTGGTGCGGGCCTGGCGCGGGCCATCAATCCTGCGTCGGGCACAGGATTGCCCCCATCAATCCTGCGCAGGCAGCAGGATTGCCCCCGTCAATCCTGCGCTGGGCACAGGATTGCCCCGACGCAGCACCAGCGGCTCGGGCTTGGAGCTGTTCTTGCCCGAGTTCAGGCTCGTGATGGAGTCGGCCCTGCTGTAGAGCTCCCAGGCCTCTGGCACGTCGTTGACGCTTACGACGAAGGGCAGGCCGCTTAGGGAGGGTCGGCATAGATGCATTGCCGGGGCGCCAGGCAGGGCAGCGTAGATAGGCCAGCGCGTCCTGGCGTCGTACGACCACGTTGGACGGTGGCCGTCGCAGACGCCGCACGCTGCTCAGCGCCAGTGGCTGCTGCTGTGCGAAGGAGCCCCATTTTCCCGAGAAGCTGTTGCGCAGCAGGGCGTACGAGCAGGCAGCCCGGCGCGCGCGGCAGGAGGTGCCTGAAGTAGAAGCGCCTGTCCACCTTGTGCCCCACCAGGCGCAGCAGGGAGCGCAAGAAGACCGGGTCTTGCCTCAGGTTCGCGACAGGCTCAAAGGCGTCCGCCGCGCACCTCCAGGCCCGGGCGCCGGGCAGCAAGGTAGTACTCTAGCTTTCCGGAACCGAAGAAGGGTGAGTGCAGCACCGCGACGTCGCCCAGCAGCCGGTCCAGGCGCGGAGTCAGCCACGACTTGCTACCAAAGTACTTCAGACGCACGCCGGCCTTTAGCTTTATCAAATCTCGCATCTCTCCCACTCGCTGCCCGGAAAACTCCGACTGCGATGCTGTAAATATCGCATCTCTCCCGGACTCGCCGCCCGGCTTCCCGGCTTCGAATTTGGGAAGTAACGCAAAAGGATGAATGGGGAAGATCAAGCTCTTCCCCACGAGCACCCCACTGTCTTTGATCCTGCCGGCCATTGGCGAACAGCCCTGCCTCTGCGCGGATGGCCTTGCATCCTGAAAAAGTGAAGACTGACCGGGAACCAAAAACCACAAACGGAACACGACCCCCAAGAACCCCAAAACGAACAACCAAGGCCAAAGCCAAAAAGACCTCACCGTCTGGCTCTCATGAAACTCGCAGATCTGGAACGTTTGCTACCGGCAGATTGTGAAACATCCTCTGGTTCTGGCGGAATTCTCTCCGAGAAAAGGTCAAGTTTGGAGCTTGTCGAAGGTTTCCCCTTCTGAGAAGCTCCTGGCTATGCGGGAAAGAAGGTCGTAGAAGTAATCCAGAGGCGTGCAGGTGAAAACCAAAAATTGGTATCGTGTCACATTTGGTCTTTCCAAGGTGCCAAGGTACTAGCTTCTGGTCTAAGATCAGTGCAAGAGATTTCAAGGCATTTTGGAACGAGCAGGCTTCTGCTCCTAGCGTCAAGTTTGGCATACTGTGTATGGTGTGTATTCCTGGCGTCAGGTACACTCCTTGTCGCGCAGGGAGCTGCACAGGGATTGGGCATTTGGTAGTCATGCGGAACGAGGTCAAAAGTTCGATCCAGACTGAGATTTGACGCCAGAAACCGTCGTCCGGCTTTTGAAAGTAAGGGTTGCCTACCCCTTGCACGCACTCTGGAGTTGGGATCTGTCTCTGCAGTTCCTTCGGCTGTCCAAAATTCTGGATGTCTTTGGAATAGATCCTAAGTGCGTGCGCTATGGCCCGACACATGTCCGGGAGTTCCTCCCTTCGGTGATTTACGTCCAAGAGGGTAGACTGCCATACTTCCAAAGTGGTGTTCATTTCAAGGTAGGTGGCCTTTTTGGCCGCAATGTCTGCAAGCGAGTTTCCAAGCTCATGGAAGGCCTTCGTGTCTGTGCCTCCGCCTTCAACGTGACTTTTGATTTTGAGAATTCTAATGTCCGCTCTTCCCTCTTCCAAGCATGCACTGCACTATGTACATGAATTACGAGGTCGAAGTTTGGGCGGTTTCTCCATTTCTCAAGTGATTTCCCATCTAGAATGTGCTTCGCAACGTCAATGGCATATTGACAATCCGACACAACGCAAATGTTTTGGGCTAGACACAGCGCCTGTGCGATGGCATAAAGCTCGGCCCTCGGGACAGCTTGTCGTCCCGGGACTCTGCCTTGGCGCCGAGTGTGAAAGTACTGGTCTGGTTGCCCCAAAGTCTCTTTGGCGATCCGTCACTACCGCAAAGCCTACTCTGGCAAGACTGTTAACCTTGTTTGCACACCCGCTTCCATCGGTGTAAGCAACAATCGGCCTAGGGTCGTCATCGAGGGGGTCAGGTAATATAAAGGTTCCTCCCACCTCGGGCGCCGTCCCCAGTCTCCCATGCCGAATTTGCCCGGAGGTTTGTCAAGGTATGCAGGATTGGAAAGTCCTGTCGGGCTTGGTGAGTCACCTCGCACTGCACTAACCGGTGAGCCAGCGTGTCCTGGGCTCCACATGCTGCACACGTAGCTTCTGCTTCCGTCCAATGCATTACTTTTTCATTGGTACAAATTCCCCCTGCGAGATACGTCCGAACCAAGCTTGCATCCCGGTCGGGAATGGTGGCGAGAGCACGGTGAGTTTCTTCAAGGTCTAAAGCTGGGAGATTTTGCAGGCCTTTCCTCTGTCTGAGATGGGCTGCGACTTGCACTTCCCACCCTGAGAGAATGGCCTCTCCAACGCAATTGGGGAAAAAGTGCAGCGTTTTCCCCTCTGTTGCGCATGTCTTCTATTGGCTTGATGCCGATGGAGCGCAAATATGCCCCTACAGCTCTAGCCGGCCCATATGTCTTTCTGACATTTCCTTTTTCGGCCCTTACATGTTGCCAAAAGTCTTGGAAACGATCTGGAAATTTTCCGACTGCTCTTCTAGCAAGTTTGCATGCACGAAGGATGAGAACCACTCTCGGGTCGAACTTCCCGCTCTTATAGCTGAGAAGGGCAACCGGGCGGTTTAAACCTTTGTGTGGCTTTGCGATGATGGTGGCAACATTTTCCTCAGTTTCGCTAGTGGCTTATGGCCAACGTAGTGCACTTCACTTCCATAAAAAGCAGCTGCATATGGGCCTGCCAGACCAGTGAGCGCCTCTCCTGGGAATAAGAAATCTTTCACTCCGAGACGAAATTCCCAAGACGGATCTTCCCGCCTCCAGACCAGCGAGCGCGAATAAGAAATTCCCGAGACGTTGCTTGTTGGCATGTACCCCCCAAACCCCGAAGTTTTTTATCCTGTCATGTGTGGCGAAGAAGCGCGGTCTGGCGCCGGGGGATGCGCCAAGCAGGCGTATAGGAAGGCTCGGAGTACCGAGCAGGCGCAGTGCCGGGCAGGCGTCAAACGCCGAACAGACGTTTTTTTCACCCGCCCCCCAGTCCACCGTTCCAGCCTTGCGATTTCCGTCTTCCTCTGAGAAAGCTCCTCGCCTGTGAGCTCGCGCCCGAAACCGTAGTTGCGGCGCCGGTGGCCACTTCGGTTCGCAAATTTGTGAGTCTGCACAAGAGAGGCGACCTGTATTGTTTCGCCATGGCGAAATGAAGGTCGGCTTGCGTTGCTCGCTTTCTGTCACAGCCTTTTAAAGTTTGAACCTCAGAACGCATGGCTGAGAACGTCGTCGGTTTTTTTTGTACGAGCACGAAAGCGACGGGGCAGTGCCAGGAAGTGCGCTCTGCCAGGAAGGGGGGCGAGTCAGCTTGGGTGTGTGAAGGGGAAGAGTCAGCTTCCAATCTTCCAGAGGAGTGCAACAGGAGGGCGCGAAGTCAAACATTCTCTAGTAGTGAAGACACGCCACTAGAGAAAAAAAATGAGTCAGCTTCTTCCGGCTTGCCCAACCTCGTTTGACACAGTGCGCTGTGTCAGGAAAGGGGCTCTGTCAGGAAGTGTGCTCTGTCAGGAAGTGTGCTCTGTCAGGAAGTGTGCTATGCCAGGAAGGAATTCTGCCAGGAAGGAATTCTGCCAGGAAGCGGGCTCTGCCAGGAAGCGGGCTCTGCCAGGACGGAATTTTGTCAGGAAGGAATTCTGTCAGGAAGGAATTCTGCCAGGAAGGAATTCTGTCCGGAAGGAATTGTGACAGGAAGCGGGCTCTGCCAGGAAGGAATTTTGTCAGGAAGGAATTCTGTCAGGAAGGAATTCTGCCAGGAAGGAATTCTGCCAGGAAGGATTCTGCCAGGAAGCGGGCTCGGCCAGGAAGGAATTTTGTCAGGAAGGAAGTCTGTCAGGAAGGAATTCTGTCAGGAAAAGCTGACTCACATCATTCCCCCTTCGCGCCCCCGGAAGCTGACTCGCCCCCCGTCCCCTTCGCACCCCCGGAAGCTGACTTGCCTCCATTCCCCCTTCGCCCCCCCCGGAAAAAAAAAGCAGACGACAACAGCAACAGTTTCACACCCAACCCCAAAGCTGACTCACATCATTTCCCCTTCGCACCCGGAAGCTGACTCGCCTCCATTCCCCGCAAAAGAAGAAGACGACAACACACCCAACCCCAAAGCTGACTCGCCCCCATTCCCCCTTCGCACCCCCGGAAGCTGACTCGCCCCCCGCCCCCCCAAAAGAAGAAGACGACACACACAACTCCAAAGCTGACTCGCCCCCATTCCCCCTTCACACCCCCGGAAGCTGACTCGCCCCCCGCCCAAAAGAAGACGACAACATCACACACAACTCCAAAGCTAACTCCCCCTTCCTGGCAGAGCACACTTCCCGGCAGAGCCTCTTCCTGGCACAGCCCATTTCCTGGCAGAGCCCGCTTCCTGGCAGAATTCCTTCCAGGGTTGGGTGTGAAACTGTTGCTGTTGTCGTCTGCTTTCTTTTTTTGGGGGGCGACAGCTTCCGGGGGTGCGAAGGGGGAATGATGTGAGTCAGCTTGGGGGTTGGGCGTGAAACTGTTGCTGTTGTCGTCTGCTTTCTTTTTTTGGGGGGGCGGGGGCGAGTCAGCTTCCGGGGGTGCGAAGGGGGACGGGGGGGCGAGTCAGCTTTGGGGTTGGGTGTGAAACTGTTGCTGTTGTCGTCTGCTTTTTCTTTTTTTTTTCGGGGGGCGGGGGGCGAGTCAGCTTTGGGGTTGGGTGTGAAACTGTTGCTGTTGTCGTCTGTTTTTTGTTTTTTTTTCGGGGGGGGCGGGGGCGAGTTAGCTTCCGGGGGTGAAGGGAAATGATGTGAGGGTGTGCAAAGGGGAAGGGGCTGTTGTCTTCTTCTTCTTTGGGGGGTGTGCGAAGGGGACGGGGGGGGGGTAGTCAGCTTTGGGGTGCGCAAAGGGGAAGGGGGGGTAAGTCAGCTTTGGGGGGCGTGAAGGGGAAAGGATGTCAATCAGCTTTGGGGGGTGTGAAGGGGAAAGGATGTCAACACTGCACTAACCAGCAAAATTTGCACTGTGCAGAAAACGAACTGAAAAAAACGCACACCGAAAAGCACCTCTGAGCGACACTTCCAACGGAGCCTGCTCAAACAGTTTTTTCCGCAAAAGGGCCCGAAGATTCCGTTTTTTGCACCAAAAAGGGTCAAGGTTTCCTGGACGCACTGAATCTCTTTAGAGGGGGTTTCCCAAATGGATTCTATTCTACCTGAGAGGCTCCACGCTGCTGGCCTCGTACGCCACGAACGCCGCGCTCTCAGCCAGCGAGACCGCGCTCCAGAGCGCCCTCGACGCAATCCTCGCGGAGCTCGCCGCCCTGCAGCTTTCCGGCAGCGGAGTTGTTAACGCGCCGGCCTGGGCGGGCTTCACTACTTGGGAGCTCGTTCGCGGAAGCAACGTCGTTCGCAACCTGCATCTGGAGGCTCCTCTCTCTGCTGCGCTGGCCAACGGCGACAAAACGCTGAGCATCACGGCCGACTGCTACTCCGTCGCGGCGGCGGACGCGGCCCTTGCGGCTGCGCTGCTGGCCTACTACACCTCCTCACAAGTGGACGCGCTGTTGGGAGACTACCGGACGGGCACGGCGCAGGACGCGGAGACGACCAGCCGCCATCACAGGCGCGCTGCTGGCCTACTACACCTCCTCACCGCACGGCGAGCGCGCAGGACACGCAGACGCAGGCCGCCATCACGTACGTCACGGCGCGCATGACGCGCAGTACTTCCCCAGCTCTCTGAGCTCGTTCTCCCCCACAACCTCTCGGGTCTGCCGCATCCCGCTGACTAGCGGCACGTCCTTCATCGACCCCGAGTCGATCAAGATCGGCTTCCGTGTCAGGAACACGGACGGCACCAACCCGCTGGCCCCAGCCACGCCCAACCCCGCCTTGGCCGCGCATGACCTGCTGAAGGGCCGCGAGTACAACCGCAACAAGGCGACGAAGTGAACGACTCCCGCATCGCCCGCGCGGTGCACCAGGGCGGCTACGCGGACGTGCTGCTGCGCCCCACCATGGTGGGCATCCTGCGCTGCGGCAAGATGCTGCCGCCGCTGATAGAAATCGAGTTCGCAGACGCGACGACTGCGCTGTGGTCTGAGAACGCCGGCGCGCACCCGTCGGGCGCCACGCTGAGCACCGACTTTGAGATCCAGAACGTCCGAGTTCTGGCCTCCCAGGTCGTCCTGGACTCTGCGCTGGTAGAGTCCTTCAACCGCGTGCTCCTCTCAGGAAGGTCGCTCGTGTTCAGCTACCCCGCGGCGCACACGCAGCAGTCCAGCGTCCCGAACGGAGACGCGGAGCACAACGTCACCGTGGCGCGCGCCTTCACGAAACTCATGGGCGCGTTCGTGACTTTTTGGGACAGGCAGGAGGACAGCCTCCTGGAGTCGCAGATGCAGCTGGGCAGCCTGCAGTACCCTCACAACCCCATGAAAGGAGCCTGGGAGCACTTCCACTTCCTCTCGGTCCTTGCGGGTACTTACGACAACACGGTGCGCAACATCGACATCGGCCGCGTGGGCTACCTGCGCCACAGCTTCATTGCCGGCTTTCCCACCGAGCGCGTGACTGAGTGGTGTCAGCACCCGCTCGGGCGACCTTGCCCGGTTCACCTTCAAGGGCCTGGACGGCACGATGACGGACCTGTTCATCCTGGTGGCCTACCAGCTGGTGACGCTCTCCGGCACGGGCGTCTCGGCGCTTGACTAGCGCCAAGAAGCGCGCTGCCCTTCAACTTCGTTTTTGAAGTTGAGTGGCAGCGCTCAAAAAATGACAAAAAAAGGCCCGCTGTCGTTCTTCTTCGTTTTTGAAGTTGAGCGACAGCGCCAAAAAAACCAGCAAAAACAAGAAAAAAGGACTTGTTCCAGGCTCCTCGGTTTGGAGGAAGCCTGAACGGGCCAGTCCGGAATGCTCAGCCGCTCCGCAAGCTCCGCCGTGGCCGCGCGCGCAATCTCCTCGCACAGCGCAGCAGGAACGCTGTAGAGCAGCTCGAGTGACTGGCTGACCCTCTCGTACTGCCCCTCCATCAGCCGGGGCCCCCGCTGCGCAGCCCGGAGGTGCCTGCCGTCCTGCCACGCCTTGCAGCGGCTGCCGGGCCTGCGCAGGCCTCACCACAGCCGCGTCTGCTTCCTGTACCCAGGGCAGGCGCTCCATGAACGGGCGGGTCTTCAGCAGCCCGGTGGCCGGGTTCTCAACAACCCACATGAGGGGGTCAAAGTGCGCAATGATCTCAAGGGCGCTGAGCACCAGCGCGTCGCCCTCCAGGAGCCGTCGCGGGCGCGTCGTCAGCGCGCGGCTGTATTCCGTGCAGACCGGGCTGGCCCAAACCATGTCGAAGTGCCCCGGCGGACCCAGCTCCGGATGTCGCACAGGATGGCGGGCTCAAATTTCGACACGATGTCCAGGGAGACGACCTCCCAGCCCGCCGCCTCGAAGGCCCTGCCCACCGACTTGGCGCCGCAGAAAAGCTCCAGAGTCTCGGCATTTTTAAAGAGCAAGATCACCGCCAGTACGATGAAGACTCGCGCGTTCATCGGACCGGACTTTTTTCTCGGCACGCGGTTGCCGGCCGGGTCCCAGAAGAGGCAGCGCTCCAAGTCAATCTTGCACTTGACGTGCTTGCCCTTGGCGCTCACCTTGACGGCGCGCTGCAGCTGGCTCTCAAGCTCGGTGCGGGCGGCCCCCGGAAAGGGCTTCTTGGCCCCGTCATCCTGGAAGTTGCCGGGCTCCCACAGCACCTCCACGCACACCAGCGCGCCCTGATTGATGGGAGTCCTCTATGGACATGAATTCCCCTGCTTGGCATTGGTCTGAACGTCCAGCCCAAGTGCAAGCTTCGGAGTTCTCGCGTCGCAAGGCCGCGCGCTTGTGGAGGCCCGGCACGTGTGGCTGATGGGCAGGCAGTGGGGCGTGCTCTTTGAGGTCGCCTCCAGCAGCTCGGAGCTCGTCGCCCTTGAGGCGCCCACGTACAGGTGGCGCAGCGTGAGGTGGCATGACTCCAGGTCCAGGGCGGTTGTGGAGGGTGAGGCCCTGACATGGGTATCTTTCCGCCGGCCCCGACGAGGCGCAGCCCCGGCCACACCCTCATGCTCTGCGGGCTGTTTTGGGGTGTCATAAATTTATCCCATTGGGTGTTGCAGTTTGGCTACACCCATTGGTTGTTTGACAACCCAAATCTATGTGGATGACTTGTGTCTCCAGCTCCAGCAGCTTTGAGGTTTGGGGCGCCAGGGACGGCCATGCGCTTGCTGTGGCTGATGACCAGCGTGGTGTCCGACCACCCGGGCTTGGAGGGGTAGAGCTCCTTCAGCCTCGCCTTGGCCTGCTCCAGCGTCCGACCCGCAGCCACTTCACGAAGTTGAAGATGCCGGGGTCGGAGCGCATGTTCTCCGTGAGCTTGCCCGCAAAGGCCTGCCGCACCGGCACCAGCTTGCAGGCGCCGGCCGTCAGCCCGCAGCCGCACAGAGCGCGCTTGCCGCCCTGCCCGGCCAGGGTCTTCTGCCTCTCCGCCGCGCCGGGCACCTCTCGCTTCGCCTTGAGCAGCTTCAGGAAGATCTCGTGCGCCGGCCAGCCGCTGGCCCCGGTACTCCTGCCCCAGCGCCTCGCACCACCTCCGCAGCACCTCGTGCTCCTCCGGCAGCTCTCGGATCCTTGTGCCCTCAGCCTCAGCCCGCAGTACTGCGCCGGGCTGCTGATGGCCACCTTGCGCTCTCGCCGACGGCCATGAGCTGGCGCCGCGCCTTGCACGTCCGCGGCGTCAAAGCGCCTCCACTCTCCGATGGGCGGCAGGGTCTGCCTTGCCTCGCCCCGGTAGAGCACGCGCGCCGCCTGCCGCTCCAGCACCCGCTTCACGGCCCTGTGCGTGTAGCAGTGCCCGTCGAAGGCCAAGAAGCACACGGTGCGGTGCTCCTTCAGCGCCGGGTCGTAGCTGTCCACGAGGTCGCCCTGCGAGCTCAGCACGCGCATCGGCGCGTTGCGCCACACGCAACGCAGAACTCGCGCACCTCCTCGGCGGAGATGCCGAGGTGCCTCCAGTCGTGGCGCAGCATGACGAGGCACCCGGAGCAGGTGGCGCAGCGGGTCAGGCAGCAGGTGGATGGCCTCGCTGGGAGACCCTGCCGCCCCCATTCTGCAGCTCTCGGACGAGACCTACTTCCTTGGAGGGGCACTGGGTGGTCAGCACCCAGAGCACGCAGTATCGGAACTCCAGGAGACGCTCCTGCGCCAGCGCATGAGGGGCCTGAGGAGCGTGAGCTTCCAGCTGCCCTGCGAGGAGGACGTGCTGCCGAGCGCCTTCGCTCTGCGTGCCCCGGCAGCTGGCCGAGCTGGTGCAGCTGAGCGTGGAGGAGGTGTGCGCCGACTTCGACGCCATGCTCGTTCACCGGCAGCCAGTCTCTGCGCTCGTAGCCCGCCCCCGCGTTCCGCCCGCTGCGCCGCCTGCCCCGGATGATCACCGGCACGTGGACCAGGTACTCGTAGTACTTGTCGCGGAAGAAGCCCTTGCCCAGCTTGGTCAGCCGGCGCTCTCCGCCCTGCAAGGAGCGCACGAGCTTCTTCCGCCCGTTGCGGGCCCCTCGCGAGATGAGGGCTGCGGTGCATCAATCGAAGAGCGGAGGGGAGTAGTAGCGCTGCCCCGCCCGGGTCAGCTGCCCGTCCGCGCGCGAGAGCAGCGCGTAGGCCCCGGGTCCGCGCCGCAAGTTCAGCACGACGGCTCCATCCGCCCCCGTGCGAGCCCGGGCGCCGCCGTCCGCGGCCTCCGTGATCTGTTGTCGTTGTCTCGCCCAACTTGCCATTCTTTTTTTACGGGGCCATTTTTGTTGTCCGGCCACCTCGCGATTTCCGTCTTCCTCTGAGAAAGCTCCTCGCCTGTGAGCTCGCGCCCGAAACCGTAGTTGCGGCGCGTCCGACCGGTGGCCACTTCGGTTCGCAAATTCGTGAGTCTGCGCAAGAGAGGCGACCTGTATTGTTTCGCCATGGCGAAAAGGTCGGCTTGCGTTGCTCGCTTTCTGTCACAGCCTTTTAAAGTTTGAGCCGCTGAGAACGTCGTCGGGTTTTTACGAGCACGAAAGCGCAGCTTCGGGGGCGCGAAGGGGAAGGGTGCGAGTCAGCTTCTTCCGTTTGGCTTGCCCAACCTCGTTTGACACATGTCAGGAAAGGGGCTCTGTCAGGTGTGCTCTGCCAGGAAGGGAATTTTGTCAGGAAGGAATTTTGTCAGGAAGGAATTTTGTCAGGAAGGAAATTTATCAGGAAGGAATTTTGTCAGGAAGGAATTTTGTCAGGAAGGAATTTTGTCAGAAAGGAATTTTGTCAGGAAGCGGGCTCTGCCAGGAAGGAATTCTGCCAGGAAGCGGGCTCTGCCAGGAAGAGGCTCTGCTGGGAAGTGTGCTCTGCCAGGAAGGGGGAGTCAGCTTTGGAGTTGTGTGTGTCGTCTTCTTTTGGGCGGGGGGCGAGTCAGCTTCCGGGGGTGCGAAGGGGGAATGATGTGAGTCAGCTTTGGAGTTGTGTGTGTTGTCGTCTGCTTTTTTTTGGGGGGGGGCGGGGGAGGGGCTGCGAAGGGGGAAGGGGGGGCGAGTCAGCTTTGGTGTTGCGTGTGATGTTGTTGTCTTCTTCTGCGGGGAATGGAGGCGAATCAGCTTCCGGGGGGGCGAAGGGGGAATGTGAGTCAGCTTTGGAGTTGTGTGTGTTGTCGTCTGCTTTTTTTTGGGGGGGCGGGGGGGCGAGTCAGCTTTGGAGTTGTGTGTGATGTTGTTGTCTTCTTCTGCGAGGCGAGTCAGCTTCCGGGGGGGCGAAGGGGGAAGGGGGGCGAGTCAGCTTTGGGGTTGGGTGTGTTGCTGTTGTCGTCTGCTTTTTTTTTTTCGGGGGGGCGGGGGGCGAGTCAGCTTCCGGGGCTGCGAAGGGGGAAGGGGGCGAGTCAGCTTTGGAGTTGGGTGTTGTTGTTGTCTGCTTTCTTTTTTCTTGGGGGGGGGGGGCGGGGGGCGAGTCAGCTTCCGGGGTGTGTGTGTTGTCTTCTGCGGGGAATGGAGGCGAGTCAGCTTCCGGGGGTGCGAAGGGGGAATGGGGGCGAGTCAGCTTTGGAGTTGTGTGTTGTTGTTGTCTGCTTTCTTTTTTTCGGGGGCGGGGGGCGAGTCAGCTTCCGGGTTGGGTTCTGCGGGGAATGGAGGCGAGTCAGCTTCCGGGGGCGCGAAGGGGGGATGAGGGCGAGTCAGCTTTGGAGTTGTGTGTTGTTGTTGTCTGCTTTCTTTTTTTGGGGGGGGCGGGGGGCGAGTCAGCTTCCGGGGGTGCGAAGGGGGAAGGGGGGCGAGTCAGCTTTGGGGTTGGGTGTTGCTGGGTGCGAAGGGGGAAGGGGGGCGGGTCAGCTTTGGAGTTGTGTGTGATGTTGTCGTCTGCTTGTTTTTTGGGGGGCGGGGGGCGAGTCAGCTTCCGGGGTGTGTGTGTGTGTTGTCTTCTGCGGGGAATGGAGGCGAGTCAGCTTCCGGGTTGGGTGTGTTGTCTTCTGCGGGGAATGGAGGCGAGTCAGCTTCCGCGGGTGGGGGAATGGAGACGAGTCAGCTTTGGAGTTGTGTGTGATGTTGTCGTCTTCGTTTTTTCGGGGGCGAGTCAGCTTCCGGGGGTGCGAAGGGGACGGGGGGGCGAGTCAGCTTTGGAGTTGTGTGTGATGTTGTCGTCTTCTTTTTTTCGGGGGCGAGTCAGCTTCCAGGGCGTGCGTAGGGGACGGGGGGGCGAGTCAGCTTTGGGCGTGATGTTGTCGTCTTCTTTTTTTCGGGGGCGAGTCAGCTTCCAGGGGGTGCGTAGGGGACGGGGGGGCGAGTCAGCTTTGGAGTTGTGTGTGATGTTGTCGTCTTCTTTTTTTCGGGGGCGCGAAGGGGACGGGGGGCGAGTCAGCTTCGGGGGCGCGGAAGGGGTGCAGAGCACTCTTCTTTGCAGAGCACGCTTCTTTGCAGAGCACACTTCTTTGCAAAGCACACTTCTTTGCAGAGCACGCTTCTTTGCAGAGCACGCTTCTTTGCAGAGCACTCTCCTCTGCAGAGCACGCTCCTTTGCAGAGCACGCCTCTGCAGAGCACGCTTCTTTGCAGAGCACGCTTCTTTGCAGAGCACACTTCTTTGCAGAGCGCACTTCCTCAAAACTGATTTTTTCCCGAAAAGGAGCTGAGCAGGCTCCGGGAATTTCCCCCCAGCCTGCGCAATGCCTCGAAGACTGTTTTTCCCCGAAAAGGGTGGCTTCAGAGTCCGGGAATTCCCCCTCACCCTGAAGAACGCCTCAGGTTTTTTTCCGAAAAGGGGCTTGAGCAGGATCAGTCAATTCCGACGGAGCCTGAGCAATGCCTAAAAGCCAGTTTTTTTTGCAAAGGAGGCTAGTCGAGGGTCCTGGGCCTCGGAGGCGCCAGGAAGTCGTCCAGCTGCCTCACAGCCGCCGGCCTGCCCCGTCTCGTCAGTCGGCCCGCCGCGTTGCCGCTGCCCTGCGGCACAGCAGGGTCTCCCGGCCCTCCGTGCTCCGGACGGTCATGGAGTCCACTGCGCCCAGCTGCTGCGCGTCGCCGTACTGAGGGTTGAAGCTCCTCGGCGCGGAAGGCGCCCGCGTCCTCCACCGCCTTCCTGCGCCGGTCGGTGAGGTCCTTGTTGTGCTGGAACTTGTCGGCGTTGTCTTGGAGGGCCCTGAACTCTGTGGCCGGCTGCTTCTCCACGTCCTCGGGCGCGCCGTGAACCGTCTCGTGCGGCCGGGCGTTGTAGGCCCGCTCAAAGTGGTCACTCCACTGCCCGCCCTTGCGCGCCACGCGCGTGGCCAGGTCCTTCCTCAGCGTCTGGATGCCCCGGTCCACCACGGCCGTGGCGTTGCGGTCCTCGGGGCCGCTTCTTCGGGCAGCTCCCGGTCCAGCGTGGCGAACTCGTTGCCCAGGTCTGTCGTGACCGCGAAGTTCCCGTCGTCCCCCGTCAGCTCCCGCGGCGCGCTTGGTGGCCCGGCCGACCGTCTCGGCGTCACCAGGCCATACTTCGTCTTCCCCCGGGTGTTCTGGCTGAAGTCGATGAGGTCAGCCTGCAGCCGGTCGTTCGGCCCCTCGGCGGCCGACTTGCCCAGCGCACGCGGCCGGGGCGCCTGCACCTGCCGGCCCACGTCGGCCTTCAGCGCCTCGAAGGCCATGGCCTGCGTCACGTCGAGGTCGCGCTGCCTCGCAAGTCGGTACATCGGCCAGATCTCTCAGCGCCTCCATTTTAAAAAAACAACTTTGTGGCCCCAAAAACAGGGAGGCCTGCGCACAGTTTTTTTCCTACTTGTTGCCCCAAAAAGGTAGAACGAGGAGGCCTGCTCACACAGCTGGACACTACTTGTTCTTCGGCCCCCGCTGGGCCTGCCAGGCTTCCACCTTTGTCCAGCCGGGCCTGGAAGCCCTTGCACACCCCCCACAGCACGCTGGTGAGGTGCGAGTAGTCGAGCGTGACCATCTCCGTGCCGTCGCTCCACCGCGTGGCCCCCGTCAAATTCTTCCACTTCGTTCCTGCGAAGTCGTCCGAGGCGAAGCCCAGCCTTAGGTCCTCGTTCATGTCCGGAGTCGAAGAGCTGCAGCAGCTCTGCCACGTCGGCCTCGGCGATCTCCGTCTTCACCCGGCTGTCGGACAAGTCCGTGAAGCTTGTGTTGCAGACCACGTTGCCCGTGTTGCCTGCACTCACCAGGCAGCCGGGGTTGTTCTGGTTCGTGGTCAGGGACAGCTGCGTCGAGAGGCTCTTCGTCTGCCAGCGCCTCGTCGTTGATCATGATCAGCTCGCACTGGTGCGCCCCGCCGTCCCGCATCCAGGAAGACCCTCGCGCTCTGGTTGCCCAGCAGCCGCAGCTCCGGGCCGCTGTCGGGGGGGCACTTGCAGCTTGCTCCAGCCCGCCCAGTTCTTCGTCAGGAAGAGATCGTCCGAGAAGTCTGAGGTGTTGGTAACGGTGAGCGTGTTGGACGCGAAGAGCTGCGGCGCCGCTTGTGGCCGTGAAGGTGCAGTCCAGGCTCTCGCAGTCCAGCGGGCCCGCGGAGGCCGCCCCCCGGCGATGGTCAGCGTGGCGCCCGTGAGCGCCCCGGTGGCTGCGAAGCTCGCCGCCGTCGCTGCGCCCGAGGCCGTCAGCGTGCCCGTGGACACGTCGCCCACCGTGGTGAAGTTCCCGGCGTTGGCCGTGTTGTTGATGGTGAGTGTGCTGCCGGTGATTCCGGTGGTGGAGCTCAGCAGGCCCGCTGGCCGCCCCGGCGATGCTCAGCGAGCTGCCTGACACGGCGCCGGTGGACGACAGCGTGGCTCCGGCGACGGTGCCGGTGGCTGTGAGCGCTGCGCAGGAGACTGCGCCCGAGGCGTCCACGCCCGTCGTGAACACGTCCGTGCAGTTCACGTCGTTGCACAGCAGCTGGTCGCAGCCCACGTTGCCCTGCGCGGTGAGCCCGTCCAGCGTGGCCGAGCCCGTGAGAAGCAAGTCGGCCAGCAGGTCCGTCACGGAGACCGACTCTCCCTCGAAGGCTGAGGCCCTGATCTGCACGCTGTACTGACAGGTCCAGCGTGCCCGCCGACTGCTGCACCAGCCCGGAGATCGAGCCGCCGAAGGCTCCGCACCAAGAAGTCCAGGCGTGCCGTGCTCCAGACGCCCTGCGCGGCCGTGCCGAGGAAGGTGCCGGTGACGCCCACGTAGTCGTTGTCGGCCGCGCTGACGTACATCACCAAGTTGGAGGCCGTGCCCAGCCGGTACCGAAGGAGTAGCGTCTCCCCGGCGTCAGGGTGTAGGTGCGCACGATGTTCCAGGCGAAGGCGGCTGCCGGACGTGCTGCTGCCGGTGCGCAGCGTGAAGTGCTGGGGCTGCGTGGCGTCGTTCATGTTGTTGGCGGACCGGACGTCCTGCACGGCCGCGTCCTCGCTGCCCTGCTGAGGCCGGAAGAGCGTGTTCTCCAGCACCCAGCCCGTGCCGCGCGCGAGGCCGTAGGCTGCGCCGCCTGCGATGCCCACGGCCAGCCCCGCCATTGCCGCTCCCGCGGTGGGCGCCAGGGCTGCGCCACCGTCGGCCAGGCCCCCCAGGTGCCCGAAGGCTCCGCCCACGCCCTCGGCCGCGACGCCCCCGCCTGAGCGCCGTCGGCCGTGCTGCGCAGACGGTCCGTAATGGAGGGCGGCCCCTGCCAGGGCGCCGGCCTCGGGCTCTCCTGCCAGGTCGTCCTCAACGAAGCGGGTTCCGCCGTAGCCCTGCTACCTCCGCGCAAGGCGCACGTCCTCGTCCATGGCCTCGGCGGGAGTGCGGAAGCCTTCCTCGGGAATTGCTTGCAGAGGCGTGCGCTGCAGGGGCCGGGGGTTGGGGTCCTCGCTGGACTGTACGAAATTGTCCAAGTAGAAGTGGCTCGTTACGAACGACGTGGCCTTGCGGTCCGGCTGGTCCAGGGGCGGCTCATTCCGCAGGTAGCCCACCACCTGCTCAAAGCGCGGGCGCTGGTTGAAGCCGTGCGCCCGAAGCGTCTTCATTTACTGTTGCGCAACTTCGTCCGCCGCCCGTTCCACGCCCCGGCGCTCGGCCCGCGCGTAGCGCAGCTGGGGCACCTGGCGCTGCACGGCCTCCGTCAGCCGGCTCACGTCGTCCAGGCGCCGGTGCCCTCCTGGGCCTGCCTGCGCTCGCCTAGCCAGCTGTTGAAGGCCCGCGCCTCCTCCAGTTCTTGGTAGCGCTTCAGCAGCAGCGGCTGCAGGTTATAGCTCGGATAGGTCTTGCGCAACCACCGGAGCATCCGCGGCTCGTTGCGGGGTTCCGGGGACATCATGCTTTTATACCAGTACACTCGCGCCGGTCGTCAGCGGACTGCCTCTCCAGCATGCGCAGGGCGTAAGCTGAGGCGCCTCGGCCGGTGCCTCAACCGGTGCCTCCGCCGGTGCCTCTGCCGGTGCCTCCGCTGGTGTCATCTCAACCGGAGGCGGCTTTGGCTTGCGCTTTGGGGCAGCCGGCTCAGTAGGCACGTCCTGCTTCGGTTTGTTTTTGCTACCAGGGGGCCTCCCCCGCCGTTTCGGCTCCGGTGCGCGCAGCGTCCTGCGCCTCTTGCGCCTCCGCCTCTTGTTCGGTCGGCTCCATTTATTATACGTCGTCAAGATATAACACGAACGACAAAGACGACCCGCAAAGCCGGACAACGTTGCCGTCCAGGTCGGTCAGCCGGAAGCGCATGTGCCTCAGGGTAACCGGGCCCCTGAGGGCCATGAAGCGCCCGTCGTCGGAGCCCGTCTCCACAATGGTGCCCACGCCGTGATCTTGGAGAGGATGTCGTCGCCCAGGTTGCCCAGCACTCGGCTGGCGTTGGCCAGCTGGGCGCAGCGCAGGCAAACCTCGTTGTGCGCCATCATACGGACGAACTCAAAGACCTGCTGCCCGCCGGAGACGAAGCTCGGGCCCAGCATGTGGTCCACACTGAAGGGCTTCGTCGGAGAGGCGGGCGGCGCGGCGGGGTAGTCCGCTGCATCTGGGAATTGCTGCCGCAGCTCCAGGTCGTTCAGGATCAGCCGGTTACCGTCGTAGGCAACGCTCAGGCTGTTTGTGGTCTCGCTATAGGTGGCGGTGGCAAAGTTGGAGCTGACCCAGGCGGCCAGCCGGGCGCCCGTGCACGCGCCCTCGGGCAACAATGCCCAGTTCAGCGTGCCGAGCGCGGCGTCGACCCAGTAGAGGTAGCGGCCGCGGTCCGTGGACAAAAAACTGTCGGCCAGGCGGATCTTGTAGACGGCGAGCCGGGCGTCGCTCTGCAGGTGCAGCGACTCTCCCAGGTCGACCTCGAAGTCGCTGTCCGAGCCGGCCACCCTCTTGCGGCTGTCCACGTAGATCGTCGTCATCCTTTTCTTTAGGAAACCGCCCGTCCGGCGGACGACGGGCGGCGGACGGCTGCGACGGAGGTGCAGCAGGAGATGTTCTCACACTTCGCGTTGATCAGCGTGGAGCTGGCGAACAGCTTCTGGCCCAGGAAGCTGAGCGCCGCTCCCATCGGCGTCTTTTTCCAATGCGAAGCGCTCTTCGAAGGAAACTGTGGGGTTCCCGCGTCGCCTGCTCATACAGCCGGTACAGCTGCTCCTTCGGCAGCAGGGCGCTGAGCTCCTCCACCACGGCGTCCAGCTCGTGCTGGTTGCGCAGCCTCCAGCAGCAGAGATTGGATGTTCACCCGCACGGCGGCGCTTATGAGCCTCAGCTTCTGCGAGCTCACCCAGGCGCTGATCTGCATGCGCCGGCCTCTGATGAACAGCGTATCCAGGGCGCCGTTGGGTTTGTGGAGCTGAGGCATATCAGCCATATCGTCACAGATTATCAGGACCTGGTACAGTTTCTTCATCTCCAACTTCTTGGATGCCCCCGTGATCTTGCGCTGCTGCAGGATGATGCGGCGCAGCGCCGCCTCGTCCCACTCGTCCCAGTACGCTTGCTCCCGTTCGGTGTTCACCCCCAGGTCCTCTTCGATGTACTTCTTGACGGGAATCCAGCCGTCATCAATGTCGATGGACGGGCTAAAGATGTAGATTCTCTCAAACACGCCGCGATACTGCTCCAGCATCAGGCTGATCAGAGTCACGGTTTTGCCCGATTTTGATGGCCCGAGGAAAATGCTACATTTTCCCCGGCCGCAGCATGAACTACTATGGTACGAGAGGGGAGGGCCACGACCTGGTCTTTCACACGGAGCTGCGAGACGCACTCTTCGCGAGCGGCCTGCCCTTCGTCCTGAGCATCAACGACGTGCCGGAGGCCCGGGAGCTCCACAGCCGGGCCGACTCCATCACGACCCTAAGCTCGGGCAAGAACAGTTCCAAGCCCAAGCTGCTCGTAGTGCACTGGGGCAATCCTGTTGTCAGAGCAGGAATGGGTGGAGCAATCCTGTTGCCACAGCAGGATTGAAGGGGCAATCCTGCGCTCACGACAGGATTGACGGCAGGGCGAGTGAATGGTGAAAAAAACACTCCGTCAGCGTGCTGGCAAGAAGCAGGACGCTGACAGACCTTCGGCGCTGGCCCGGTGATAGGTTTTTCGGGCAAAATACCAAAGTCGGAATTCCGACCTCGGTGGAAGACCGAAGTCGGAATTCCGACCTCGGTGGGAGACCGAAGTCGGAATTCCGACCTCGGTGGAAGAATCCCGGCGCGGGCTCGGCAGGAGGCTTCTATGCCGGGCAGGTGGCGCGGCCGGGAGGCTTCTATGCCGGGCAGGAATGTGGCGCGCTATAGGTATCGAAGCCTCCACGTTGGGCGAGCCATCAAACGAGGTTGGGCGAGCCAGCACTCAGGGTCGTTGGGCAAGCCAGTACTCAGGGTCGTTGGGCAAGCCAGTACTCAGGGGTCGTTGGGCGAGCCAGTACTATCCCTACGTGCTGCGCTGCTCGGCACGTCCCCTAAAAGTGCCCGCTTGGCACGTCCTACCCAGCACGCCACTTGAACAGTGGCCTGCCACTTTCAAGTGGCAGGTGGTGCAGCCACTGTTCAAGTGGCAGGCCGCTGTACAAGTGGCGGAGGGGGCCAGTTCAAGTGGCAGGCCACTGTACAAGTGGCGGAGGGGGCCACTGTGCACAGCGGCCGCCACTTTCACAGTGGCCCCCTCCACTTTCACAGTGGCCCCCTCCCCCGCCACTTGTACAGTGGCCGCCACTTTCACAGTGGCCCCAACACACGACACGACAGCGTCAGCTCCGTCAGCTCGGCGAGGGCGTCACCTTCCTCAAGACAGGGTGCATTCGAAAAAACCTGTATGTCATGCAAAAACCATGTATGTCATGCAAAAACCATGCAAAATCATGCCATGCCAAAACCATGCAAAATCATGTCATGCAAAACCATGCAAAATCATGCCATGCCAAAACCATGCAAAATCATGTCATGCAAAACCATGCAAAATCACACCGAGCAAATGTCATGCACAAACCATGCAAAATCATGCCATGCCAAAACCATGCAAAATCGTGCAAAACAAGCTATTCTCAACTGCACATACGGCGCGGCAGGGTGGCTTTGATGCCGGGCAGGTGGCGCGGCCGGGAGGCTTCTATGCCGGGCAGGTGCGGCCGGATGGAGGCTTCGATGCCAGGCAGGGATGTGGCGCGTTCGGTAGCGAAGCCTCCACGTTGGGCAAGCTAGGCGCCAAGCCGTATGACCGTATGACCGTATGATCCGTATGATCCGTATGACTCGGCGGGCTGGCGTGGCTCCGATGCCGGGCAGGGATGTGGCGCGCTAGGTGTCGAAGCCTCCGTTGGGCGAGAGCACTCTCCTTTGCAGAGCACTCTCCTCTGCAGAGCACGCTTCTTTGCAGAGCACTCTCCTTTGCAGAGCACTTTTTTTTGCAGAGCACTCTCCTTTGCAAAGCACTCTCCTTTGCAGAGCACTCTCCTTTGCAGAGCACTCTCCTTTGCAGAGCACTTTTTTTTGCAGAGCACTCTCCTTTGCAGAGCACTCTCCTTTGCAGAGCACTCTCCTTTGCAGAGCACTCTCCTTTGCAAAGCACTCTCCTTTGCAGAGCACTCTCCTCTGCAGAGCACACTTCTTTGCAGAGCGCTCTCCTTTGCAGAGCACTCTCCTTTGCAGAGCACGCTTCTTTGCAGAGCACTCTCCTTTGCAGAGCACTTTTTTTTGCAGAGCACTTTCCTTTGCAACTCTCCTTTGCAGAGCACTCTCCTTTGCAGAGCACTCTCCTTTGCAGAGCACTCTCCTTTGCAGAGCACTCTCCTCTGCAGAGCACACTTCTTTGCAGAGCGCTCTCCTTTGCAGAGCACTCTCCTTTGCAGAGCACACTTCTTTGCAGAGCACACTTCTTTGCGGGGACGAGTCAGCTTCGGGCGCGAAGTCAAATATTTTCTGTTTGTGAAGACACACAACTGGAGAAATAAATGAGTCAGCTTCGGTGAGTCAGCTTCGGTGAGTCAACTTCGGTGACTCAGCCTTGGGCGCAAATCAAACATTTTCTGTTTGTGAAGACACACAACTAGAGAAATAAATGAGTCAGCTTCGGCGAGTCAGCTTTGGGCGCCTTTGCGCACGCTTTCCTTTGCAGAGCACGCTCCTTCAGAGCACGCTTCTTTGCAGAGCACGCTTCTTTGCACAGCACGCTCCTTCCTTTGCAGAGCAGCTCCTCTCCTTTGCAGCACGCTCCTTTGCAAAGCACTCTCCTTTGCAGATCACATTTGCAAGTTTCTTTACAGAGCCGCTCCTTTGCAGAGCCGCTTCTTTGAGAGCCTCTGCAGAACTCCTTTGCAGAGCACTCTTCTCTGCAGAGCACTTTGCAAAGCACTCTTTGCACAGCTCTCTGCAGAACACGCTCCTCTGCAGACCACTCTCCTCTGCAGAGCTCTCCTCTGAGAGCACTCTTCTCTGAGCACTATCCTTTGCAGGTGTCAAGCTCTCTTTCAAGGGGGTTTTCCAAATAAATTCTGTTCCATCAAAGGCAACAAGCTCATTTTAAGACGCTAAAGGGTGGCCGGCAGGTGCAGCCAACGGCTGCAGGTTGACCTTGTTAACTTTAGCTAATTACCGGCTGGGGTCACAGGCGCCGCCCCTGACCCTCAGAGCTGGACTGCCTTTACGGCCACAAGCGGCGTGTCAACGGCAGCAACGTAACACTGGGCCGCAGCGTCCAACACGCTTTAACCAACACCTCCAACGGTTCTTGGACATCTCTTCTTAACAAAGAAATCCAAGACGGGGGGCGCACCAGGCTTCACTGCAACACAAGTCCAATTCGAACAGGAGCAAACACGGAAATGCCAACGTGGCAACTTTTCAATTCCGTAAGGCCAAGCAGTCAACAAACGACTTTGCAGGAACGTGGTTGCTTGAAACTTGCCCTTGTGCTTGGTTTGCAGGGCTGGACAAGGTCGGTGGAAAAAAACCGTGTTAGCTGTGTAAGCAGGCCTTCTTGTCCCAAAACAATCCAAACGTGCAGGTGTCGACTGCAGGCGTCGACTGCATTTAGAAACCTCAAAGAGAGAGCCTAAATGCCGAAAAAATTATAAGAACGCAAGTCGTCCAGCCTTAGCGCCCAGCCTGCCGCGTGCGGCCCGCAGCAAGGAAAAGAGTGCGGCCCAGCGCAGAACAACGCCAACAAGTTTCAGCACAACAAGCACGACCGGCGCGTAAAGGCGGTGGAGAACGTGGGGCGTTCCAAGCGCCGACAAACGCGCAGAACCTTGGGCCGTACACGCTTGTGCGGCCGGGCGTTGTAGCCCCTTGCGCGCCACCCTTGGCCTTTCTTTAGCGTCTAATGCTCCAACGCTTGGCCCGGCGACCTCTTGGCATTCTTGTTCGCAGAGACCGCTGCTGCGAAGCTTGCCGCCATTCTGCGCTGGACCGTCAGCGTTCCGTAGATAATGCTTAGCAAGCTGCCTACACGCGCTGGTGGACGACAGCGTGGCTCCGACGGTGCCGGCGCCGGCAGGCGAAGATGAGCTCTTGGCCGGGATCATGCGTTGTGCCGCGCGGCAAACCGTCCATGACAGCAAGACGTCCGTGGGCCCAGACTCTGTTTTGCTGCGGCGGCCACCACCTTGTCGGCCCCTTGTCGTCCGCAAAGCCTATTTGCAGGGCAAGCGCCTTCGTGGGTGGCTAGCAGTGCGGCTGCCAATGCGGTAGGCCAGCAGCGCGCAATGGCCTGCGTTTGTGTGTTCTGCGCGCTGCGTCCGGTAGTCGGCCACAGCGCGTTACTTGCAAGGAGGTGTAGTAGGCCAGCAACACCGGTCGTCTCCGCGTCCTGCGCCGAGTAGTAAGGAAAGACTGCCTATACCAACCAATTAATTTTTGTTTTTTGGTCCCCAAACCCTGCAAAACAGCCAAATTCTTCAACCAGCTGAACGTTTTTTCGATGTCACCGGTCTTTGTCACCACTCCGTTTTTGGTGCAAAAAGCGCTGAAAACGGCGAACTCCGAAAAGTGTGTTTTTCGTGCCCTGCGTCTTTTGTGCTGCCTGGGCCTCCAAATTCGCTCGTTTTCCGCCGAAAACTGGCTCCAAGTGTTCGAGTGCTCCGAAATCCGTTTTCTACCCCGAAAAGCCTGCGAATTCCAGCCCGCTGAGCTTGTCACCGCCGAAGTCACCGGTCTCTAACACGTCAGCCTGCCGAGGCACAGCACAGAGTCAGCCAGTGTCTAACGCGGCAGCCCGCCGAGGACCAGGCTCGGAGCCCAACAGCCCGCGAGGTTCTCCCACGTGACACGGCAGCCCGCTGAACTAGTCACCGCTCATGTCACCGGTCTCTAACACGTAGCCCGCCGAGGTACCGGGGAGGAATCGAACCTCCGAAACGTCGCTCCGGAGACCAACGCCCAAGCCATGTCACCATGGGCTCTCGTCCCAAAACGTGGCCCAAGAACGGTCTCACCGCACCGCTTCGTCACCGCTCTCTTTGGGGCCGAAAAGTGCGCAAAAGGCTTGGAAAAGCGAAACCAGCTCCGCGGCTTCGGTCTAAGAGCCAAAATTCTCTTTATCGAAGTCGGAAATCCGACCTCGCTCCATACCGAAGTCGGATTGGGGCCTGGTGCGGGCCTGGTGCGCCTGGTGCGGGCCTGGCGCGGGCCTGGTGCAGCCTGGTGCGCCCCTGGTGCGGGCCTGGTGCGGCCCTGGTGCGGGCCTGGTGCGGGCCTGGTGCGGGCCTGGTGCGGGCCTGGTGCGGGCCTGGTGCGGGCCTGGTGCGGGCCTGGCAATCCTGTGTTGGGCACAGGAATGCAGCTTCAATCCTGCTGTGGGCACAGGATTGCCCCAGCCATTCCTGCGCCAGACACAGGATTGCCCTGATGCACTACCAGCAGCTCTGGCTTGGAGCCGTTCTTGCCAGAGCACAGCCTTGTGATGGAGCCGGCCCTGCTGTAGAGCTCCCAGGCCTCAGGCACGTCATTGATGCTCACAAGGAAGGGCAGGCCGCTTGCGAAAGCGTCTCGGAGCTCCGAGTGGAAGGCCAGGTCATGCCCCCGCCTCCTTGTGCCATAGTAGTTCATGCTGCGGCCTGGGAAGATGTAGGGAGGATCGGCATATAACCTGTCGGGGTGCCTGGCGGGGCAGAGCGCGCAGATAGGCCAGCGCGTCCTGGCATCGCACGGTCACGTTGCGTGGAGGGCGCTGCATACGCCGCACGCTGCTCAGCCCCAGCGGGCGCTGCTGTGTGAAGGAGCCCCACTTTCCCGAGAAGCTGTTGCGCAGCAGGACGTATGAGCAGGCAGCCCGGCGCCCGGCGCGGCCTCTCTGTGAGCCCGGAAGGAGGTGACTGAAGTAGAAGCGCCTGTCTATCTTGCGCCCCGCCAGGCGCAGCAAGGAGCGCAGGAAGACCGGCTCTTGCCTTAAGTAGCAGCGGTGCAGGTTTGCGACGGGCTCAAAGGCGTCGACCACGCACCTCCAGGGTCGGACGCCGGGCGGCGAGGTAGTACTCCAGCTTTCCAGAGCCGAAGAAGGGAGAGTGAAGCACAGTGACGTCCCCCAGCAGCCGGTCCACGTGAGGAGCTAGCCAGGATTGCTTCCCATGTACTTCAGCCGCATCTGCCTTTTAGTCTCTGGGGACTATCATGCGCAGCGGGACACGGCGCGCACGGGCTCGGACCAGTGCTCCGCCACGCAGGGCAGCGCGTTGTTCTCCGCGGCCCGGTCGTAGAAGAGAAAGAGGCGGGTGAAAGGCGCCTCCGGCTCGCGCGCCAACAGCTCGCCCAGCAGGCGGATCAGTTGAGCGTGGCGCTCCTTCTTGGTGGTCCACCGCGTCACGCCGGCGATCTTGAAGGCGTCAGGGTTGTAGCGCAGCACCAGCAGCTTGCGCCCGCTGCCAAGCGCCACGCTGGCGGCCATGTCACAGTCCCTGCGCACGTCGCAGCTGGGGTCGTAAGCCTTACGCTGCTCCTCGTCAACCTCCAGCAGGACGTACCCCCAGGGGGCCGGCAGGGCAAAGTCCGCGAAGGCGTGGGCCGTCTCCGACCCCAACCCGCAGCCGCGGAAGGGCAGGTAGTGCTGGTACTCAAAGGCGATCTGCGCGTCGCGGAGTGCTTGGTGCACCTCAAGCTCCTTACTCTTGGTCACCGAGAGCGGGTTGTCGCCGTGCATCGTTCGCATATGTCGCAGCAGGCTCCGCGCCGCGGAAAACGGGAGATCTTGCCGAGGACAGCCCTGGATTTGACACACAAAATTGCCGCAGTCGCGGCAGTGCGCCCGCTGTCGCCTGTGCTGACAGATTGCAGCGCCGCCGCAGTCGCTACACCGACACCGCTGTCGCCCATGCTCGCAGACCGACGCTCCGCCGCACTCGCGGCACTGGTACCGCCGCCGCCCATGCTCGCAGACCGACACGCCGCCGCACTCGCGGCACTCGTGCCGCCGCCGCCCATGCTCGCAGAAGGACGAGCCGCCGCACTCGCGGCACCGGTGCCGCAGTCGCCCATGCTCGCAGACCGACGCGCCGCCGCACTCGCGGCACCGGTGCCGTAGACGACCATGCTCGCAGTCGCGACACTGAGCCAGCTGTCGCCCGTGTGGGCATTTCTTCACAGGCCGGCGCACAGGTGTCATTGCTGAACACTCTTGGTGTTTTCTTACACGTCCCGGCGAGCGGCGACGCAAATGAACGAGCCAGAATAGAGGCAGCTGTGTAGCTGTGAGTTGTTTAAACCCCACAGGCGCCAGCCCGCCCGCCGCGGCAGAGACCACCGGAGGCTAGCGGGATGAACGCGCAGCCAGTCCAGCACTGGCAACGAATTTGACAAGTAACGCAAAGGAACGTCATGGGGAAGATCAAGGTATTCCCCACACCAGAATACAGCAGCAAACAATCCTTGGACCTCGTGGTGCCCCTGGTCCCTTGCACAGGTATCTTCCTCGGCCCCAGCAAGTCCGGCAAGACCGTGGCGCTGATCAGCCTCATCCTGGAGCAGTATCGAGGCGTGTTCGAGAAAATCTACATCTTCAGTCCCAGTGTGAACATCGACGATGGCTGGATCCCCGTCAAAAAGTACATTGAGCAGGACCTGGGCGTGAACACGGAGAAAGAGCAGGCCTACTGGGAGCTGCGGGGCATCATCCAGAGGCAGCGCAAGATCACCGAGACATCCAAGAAGTTGGAGATGAAGAAGCTGTATCAGGTGCTGATCATCCTGGACGACCTAGCGGACATGCCGCAGCTCCATAAACCCAATGGCGCCCTGGATACACTCTTCATTCGGGGCCGCCATATGCAGATCAGCACCTGGGTGAGTTCCCAGAAGCTGAGGCTCATCAGCGCAGCCGTGCGGGCAATTCCTCTGCTGCTGGAGGCTGCGCAACCAGCACGAGCTGGAAGCCGTCATCGAAGAGCTGAGCGCCCTGCTGCTGAAGGACAAGCTGCACAGGATCTACGAGCAGGCGACTCGGGACCCCTACAGCTTCCTCTTCGTGTACTACCTCAAGCCAAAGAATGAGATGTTCTACTTGCGCTTCGAAGAGCGTTTCGCTCTGGAGAAAGAAGCCGATGGGGGCGGCGCTCAGCTTCCTGGGGCAGAAGCTGTTCGCCAGTTCCACACTCATTAGCACAAGATGCGAGAACGTTTCCTGCTGCACCTCCGTTGCAGCCATCCAGTCGCCCATCGTCCGACGGACTGGTGGCTTCCTTAGAAAAGGCATGACGACTAGCCGCAAGAGGGTAGCAGGCTCGGACAGCGACTTTGAGGTAGACCTGGGAGAGTCTCTGCGCTTGCAGAGCGACGCCAGGCTGGCTGTCTATAAGATCAGAATCGCCGACAGCTTCCTCTCGACAGACCGGGGCCGCTACTTGTACTGGCTCGACGCCGCGCTTGGGACTCTGAATTGGGCGCTCCTTCCGGAAGGCGGGCTCCCGGCTGGCAGCCTGGATCAGCTCCAACTTCGCTACTGCTACCTATAGCGAGACCACGAACAGCCTCAGCGTAGCCTACGACGGCAACCGCCTCATTCTGAACGATCTGGAGCTGCAGCAGCAGTTCCCAGACGCCGTGGACTACCCCACCTCACCGGACGCCTCTCCGAGCAAGCCCTTCAGCATCGACCACATGCTAGGCCCCAGCTTCGTCTCAGGCAGGCAGCAGGTCTTCGAGTTCGTACGCATGAATTACAACGAGGTCTACCAGATTTCCCACAAAGCCCAAGACGGGGCGGCCAAGGCAGCACCCAAGGCAGCACCCAAGGAAGCACCCGTGGCCAAGGCGGCACCCAAGGCAGCACCCAAGGCACCGCCCGTGCCCAAGGCAAGGCAGCGCCCAGGGCAGCACCCGTGGCCAAGGCAGCCCAAGGCTGCGCCCAAGGCAGTTGCCGCGCCAGCTCCCAAGCCCAAAGCAGCGCCCAAGCCCAAGGCAGCGCCCAAGGCTGAGCCACAGCTAGAGCCCGAGGCACAGCCCGAGGTACAGCCCGAGCCCGAGGTAGTACGGCCCGAGCCTGTAGAAGCGCCTCGGCCGAGCGAGCGCGCCATGCGCATGCTGGAGAGGCAGTCGGCGTACGACCGGCTGACGGCGGGAGCTAGCGTCCTAGTGTAAAAACCATGATGTCCCTAGAACCTCGCAACGAGCCGCAGATGCTCCGGTGGTTCCGCAAGACTTATCCGAGTTACGACCTGCAGCCGCTGCTGCTGAAGCGCCAGCGAGAGCTGGAGGAGGCGCAGGCCTTCAACGCCTGGCTAGGGGAACGCCGGCTAGCCCAAGAGGGGCAGCGGCACCTGGACGACGTGAGCCGGCTGACGGAGGCCGTGCACCGCTCAGCTGCGCTACGCGCGCGCCGAGCGCAGGGGCGTGGAACGCGCAGCGGGCGAAGTTGCCGCGCAGTAACCCTTAAAGAGATGAAGACGCTTCGGTCCCACGGCTTCAATCAGCGCCCGCGCTTCGAGCAGGTTGTGGGCTACCTGGAGCGTAATGAGCCGCTGCCCCTGGACCAGCCGGACCGCAAGGCCACCACGTTCATCACGAGCCACTTCTACCTGGACGACTTCGTGCAGTCCAGCGAGGACCCCAACCCGCAGCCTCTGCAGCACACTCCCCTGAGGGCGATTCCACGGACGAGGACGTGCGACTTGCTCGGATGTACCAGGGCTACGGAGGAACCCGCTTCGTCGAGGACGACCTCGCAGGAGACCCAGAGGCCGACGCGCTGACGAACAACGGTCAGGGCCCGCCCTCCATCACGGGCCGTCTACGCAGCGCGGCCGACGGAGCGCAGGCAGCAGCGGACCTCGTGGGCGCAGGAGCGGCAGGGCTCGCGGCGGCGCAGGCCTTCCGCTCCCAGCTCCCCCAGGTACGTGCGCCTAAATGTGATGCCCCGCCCAGGGCCGCAGCCGCAGCCACCACCACAGATCATAGGCCGACCCGACGACGTAGAGCGCCTCCTGGAGGCGGGGCAGCGCGCGCAGGAGGTGGAGCGTGGCGCAGCACAGGCCATAGAGGAGACGGCGGCAGCGGCTGCGGAGGAGGGAGAGGTTGCCGTTGCCGCAGAGGGTGTGGGCGGGGCCTTCGGGTACTTGGGGGGCCTGGCAGAAGGAGCAGCAGCCCTCGCACCCACGGCGGGAGAGGTTGCTGGAGCGATGGCTGCCACGGCGGGAGTTGGCGCAGCGGCAACGGCAGGGTTGGACTCGCAGGCGGCGCAGCCTACGGCCTGGCCCGCGGCACGGGCTGGGTGCTGGAGAACACGCTCTTCCGGCCTCAGCAGGGCAGCGAGGACGCTGCCGTGCAGGACGTCCGCTCCGCCAACAACATGAACGACGCCACGCAGCCCCAGCACTTCACGCTGCGCTCCGGCAGCAGCACCTCAGGCAGCCCCGCAAGCAGCCGCGCCTCCTCGCAGTCTGGCTTCAGAGTCCAGGCGCAGACCAATCACACGCCCCGCCCCTTCTCCTGGGGCCTGAACCCAGTGACTCTGCCTCAGTCCCAGCCGAACTCCCGGGCAAGCTCCCGCAGCTCAGGACGCCAGAGCCGCCTGCCTCCGCCGAGCTACGACCAGCTGGCCCGAGACATCGAGGCGGCCTAGACTCTCCTTCGCCGTACGAACAAAAATGAGTGTTGCGCTACATGTAAAGAAGCATGGAGGTAGTCACAGCCGGAGCACAGGATGAGTTGATGCAGAGCCTGGACTACAAGCTGAAAACCAGCAACACCAACTACGTGACCGCACGGCACGACGTGCAGTATTTTCCCAGCTCGCTGAGCTCCTTCTCTCCCGCCACCTCGAGGGTTTGCCGCATTCCTCTGACCAGCGGCACCTCGTTCATCGACCCCGAGTCTATCAAGATCGCCTTCAGAGTCAGAAACACGGACGCCACCAACCCGCTGGCGCCTGCCACTCCGAACCCAGCCTGTTTCATTCAGAGGATCCAGGTCTTCGCCAACGGCCAGCGCTGCGACGACATTAACTACTACGGCCGCACCGTGGCCGTGCATGACCTGCTGAAGGGCCGCGAGTACAACCAGAACAAGGCCGTGGAGGGCTTCGACGAGGTGAACAACTCTCGGACGCCCCGCGCGGTGCACCAGAGCGGCTACGCGGACGTGCTGCTGCGCCCCACCATGGTGGGCATCCTGCGCTGCGGGAAGATGCTGCCGCCGCAGCTGAACCTGGTGATAGAGATCGAGTTCGCGGACGCGACGACTGCGCTGTGGTCCGAGAACGCCGGGGCGCACCCGGCGGGAGCCACGCTGAGCACCGACTTCGAGATCCAGAACGTCCGAGTTCTGGCCTCCCAGGTCGTCCTGGACTCTGCGCTGGTAGAGTCCTTCAACCGCGTGCTCCTCTCAGGAAGGTCGCTCGTGTTCAGCTACCCCACGGTGCACACGCAGCAGTCCACGGTGCCTCCGGGCGTGGCGGAGCACAACGTCACCGTGGCGCGCGCCTTCACGAAACTCATGGGAGCGTTCGTGACTTTTTGGGACAACGACGCGGGCTCTAAGATCCACCTGCTGGCCAACCCGGGGCAGGACGTGGCCCCCATCGGTGCGGCCAGGCAGGAAGACAGTCTCCTGGAGTCGCAGATGCAGCTGGGCAGCCTGCAGTACCCGCACAACCCTATGAAGGGAGCCTCGGAGCACTTCCACTTCCTCTCGGTCCTTGCGGGGACCTACGACGACACGGTGCGCAACATCGACATCGACCGCGCTGGCTACCTGCGCCACAGCTTTATCGCCGGCTTCCCGACGGAGCGAGTGCCCAAGATGCCCCTCAGCGGCGTCAGCACTCGTTCGGGCGACCTGGCTCGGTTCACCTTCAAGGCGCTCGACGGCACGATGGTGTTCATCCACCTGATAGCCTATCAGCTGGTGACGCTCTCTGGCACAGGTGTCTCCGTGCTTGACTAGTAAGGATCCATAGCTCAATTGGAAGAGGCTCTGCAGCTCCGAAGCTTGGAGACCGCAGTCGATGCCGCCCGGGCGCGGATCATTTTCGTTGGCGAGTGCCTTGGGAATTCTTTTTTCTTCCTTGAGCCGAGAAGGATCCCCGAGACGGATCTTCCAGCCTCCAGCCCGGTGAGCGCCTCTCCTGGGAGCAAGAAATCCCCGAGACGGATCCTCCAGCCTCCAGCCCGGTGCGCGCCACTCCTTGACTTATATTCCCAGGTCCGAGACGGATCTTTCCATTTCCTGAGAGCAAGAAATCCCCGAGACGGATCTTTCCACCTCCAGCCCGGTGAGCGCCTCTCCTGGGAGCGGATCTTTCCACCTCCAGCCCGGTGAGCGCCTCTCCTGGGAGCAAGAAATCCCCGAGACGGATCTTTCCACCTCCACCCCGGTGAGCGCCACTCCTTAAAAGACTTATATTCCCAGGTCCGAGACGGATCTTTTTTTTTTGCTGGGAGCAAGAAATCCCCGAGACGGATCTTTCCACCTCCAGCCCGGCGAGCGCCTCTCCTGGGAGCAAGAAATCCCCGAGACGGATCTTTCCACCTCCAGCCCGGTGAGCGCCTCTCCTGGGAGCAAGAAATCCCCGAGACGGATCTTTCCACCTCCAGCCCGGTGAGCGCCTCTCCTGGGAGCAAGAAATCCCCGAGACGGATCTTTCCGCCTCCAGCCCGGTGAGCGCCACTACGTAGGAGACTTATATTCCCAGGTCCGAGACGGATCTTTCCACCTCCAGCCCGGTGAGCGCCTCTCCTGGGAATACTCCAAGCGTAGCAAGGATCCATAGCTCAATCGGAAGAGGCGTTGCAGCTCTGCAGCTAGGAGGCCGCGGGCTCGAATCCACCCGAGACGGATCATCGCCGAGACGGATCTTTCCGCCTCCAGCCCGGTGAGCGCCACTACCTAGGAGACTTATATTCCCAGGTCCGAGACGGATCTTTCCGCCTCCAACCCGGTGAGCGCCTCTCCTGGGAGCAAGAAATCACCGAGACGGATCTTTCCGCCTCCAGCCCGGTGAGCGCCACTACCTAGGAGACTTATATTTCTAGGTCCGAGACGGATCATCGCCGAGACGGATCTTTCCACCTCCAACCCGGCGAGCGCCTCTCCTGGGAGCAAGAAATCCCCGAGACGGATCTTTCCGCCTCCAGCCCGGTGAGCGCCACTACCTAGGAGACTTATATTTCTAGGTCCGAGACGGATCATCGCCGAGACGGATCTTTCCACCTCCAACCCGGCGAGCGCCTCTCCTGGGACCGAGACGGATCTTTCCACCTCCAGCCCGGTGAGCGCCACTACCTTGGAACTGGAGACAGGCACCAACCAATTTTCGGTTGATGCCCGCGTAGAGTTCGGAACTGGAAACAGGCATGTCCCATTTTTTGGGCCCTGCCCGCGTGGAGTTCCGCGTAAAGTTGCGCGTGGAGGCAGGCCCGCCCGCAGTGGGTGGTAGAATCCCCCACTGTGGACAACTCTACCAAGCCATATTTCTCTACCAAGCCACCAGCCTGAGCCAACCCTAAAAAATCTTATAAGAAATGCCCCTCGCTTCAGTCCGGGATGCTCAGGCTCTGCCGTGGCCGCGCGCGCAAGCTCCTCGCAGCGCCGTAGGAATGCTGTAAAGCAGCTCGCGCGACTGCCCCCTGACCCTCTCACGCTGACCCCCCATGAGTCGAGGCCCCCCTTGAGCGCCCCTCAGATGCCTCCCGTCCTCCCACGCGTCGCACCGGCTGCCGCTCCTGCACAGCCCTCCAGCGCATGTTGGTCCACAGTCGGGTCTGCTTCCTGCACGGAGTCCCGTACTTGCAGCAGGTAACGTCCACCCAGGGTAGGCGCTCCATGAACGGGCGGGTCTTCAGCAGCCCGGTGGTGGCCGGATTCTCTATGACCCGAGGGCGCATCGTCAGAGCTCGGCTGTACTCCGTGCAGACTGGGCTGGCCCAGACCATGTCAAAGTGCCCCCCCCGGCGGAAACAGCGCGTAGTCCAGCTCCGGATGCACAGGATCTGGGCTCAAATTTCGACACGATGTCCAGGGAGACGACCTCCCACCCAGCCGCCTCGAAGGCTCGGCCAATCGACTTTGCGCCGCAAAACAGCTCCAGCAGTCTCGGCATGTTTAACAATTACCACCAGCACAACAAAGCACGCACAGGCAAGGGCGCGGCTCAAGCAGTTTCGCATGCTCGGACCATCTTTTTTCAATCGGAGACAGAAAAAGGATGACGGGCCAGCTAGCATGTGGAAGTTGGGCGAGGTGCGCTCAATGCTAAGGGTGGCAAATTCTTGTGCATGGAGCCGCTGTTTTGGCAGAGCGAAGCTTCGCTGGAAATCCCATGGGAGCGCAGGGCCTTCTCCCAGGGGCAGCGCCCCTCAGCGTGAGCTTCGCAACCGACGAGCGCTCGAGGCTCTTCTGGGAGCGGGCCGAGACCGATCTGGTCGAGCAGCTGGCGGCCGCATCCGAGCGCGTCTTCGACGCAAAGCTCACGCCCAAGGCCGTGCGCCAGCGGCCCTCTGTGAGGCAATCGCGCGGCGGCGATTGGATGCTGAAAGCCAAGCTGCCGGCCCACGCGCGCTTGTTACAGATCTGCGTGTGGAGCCACCTT
The DNA here is from genome assembly GCA_963377175.1 of Effrenium voratum. Classification (NCBI taxonomy): domain Eukaryota; class Dinophyceae; order Suessiales; family Symbiodiniaceae; genus Effrenium; species Effrenium voratum. The sequence continues at coordinate 91,676 of CAUJNA010003201.1, forward strand.
CTCGAGAGTGCTGTAGTTTCTTCCGATGCCGCAGCCTTTTTTCGGTGGCGCCGGTCAATCGCGGCACCTGCGCACGAAGCTCGAAAATTTTCGGGACAGTTCATCGAAAATTTCGGTGATTTGTCCCGATTTTCGCCTCAAGGCCGTCCTCGGGTGGCGCGGGCTTGGCAGGCTGGTGCGCTTGCCGCCACATAGCACGCGCTCGGCAACCAGGACATAAAGTGAAGGAAAACATCCTTCTCTTCTGCTTCCTATAGCCTAATGCAGAAACTATGCACGGCGTGCATAGTTTCACCGGTCAAATTTAAGTGTGCCGCAGTCCTCCCCCCCCCAAAAAAAAAGGGGAGGGCTGGAATTTTTTTCCTGGGAAGAATTCCGACCTTGGGTGGCGCGGCCGGGTGGCGCACCCGGAGTGCCAAGCCTCAACATATCCGACATGTTGAAGCAATTAGGCTCCGAGCCGTGCAGGTGGCGCGGCAGGGAGGCTTCTATGCCGGGCAGGTGGTGCGGCCGGGAGGCTTCTATGCCGGGCAGGTGGTGGGCCCGGAGGCTTCTATGCCGGGCAGGCGGTTTGCAGAGCACTCTCCTTTGCAGAGCACACTTCTTTGCAGAGCACGCTTCCCGCCAGGATGGGGTGGCCGCAGTGCGTAGGTGAACTTTACCACAATGGCAATCTTCAACCCGTGGTGGCGACAGGCAGGCAAGTGCTGCAGCAAGGGCCAGAAGGCATCCTTTCTCAGGCCAATATGCAGCAGTGACGCCAAGACATGAAGGGCCCACCACCTTCGGGCAAAGGCTTTAGGGAAGGTTCAAGGAGGGCCGAAG